>SJYV01024952.1:0-14145 GCA_006410875.1 Neotragus pygmaeus | reverse complement strand
GGCTCCAAAATCACTGCAGATGGTGACTGCAGCCATGAAATTGAAAGACACTTGCTCCTTGGAAGAAAACCTATGACCAACCTAGACAGCATATTAAAAAGCAGAGACACTACTTTACCAACAAATGTCCATCTAGTCAAAACTATGGTTTTTTCAGTAGTCATGTATGGATGTGAGAGCTGGACTATAAAGAAAACTGAGTGCTGAAGAATTGATGATTTTGAATGGTGATGGTGGAGAATACTCTTGAGAGTCCCTTGGACTGCAGGGAAAATCCAACCAGTCTATCCTAAACAAAATCAGTCCTGAATATTCACTGGAAGGACTGATGCTGAAGCTAAAACTCCAATACTTTGGCCACCTAATACGAAGGACTGCCTCATTGGAAATGACCCTGAGGCTGGGGAAGATTGACGGCGGGAGGAGAAGGGGCTGACAGAGGATGAGATGGTTTCATGGCATCACCGACTCAATGGACATGAGTTTGAGTAGGCTCTGGGAGTTGGTGATGGACCAGGAAGTCTGTAGTGCTTCAGTCTATGAGGTCACAAAGAGTCGGACAAGACCGAGTGACTGAACTGAACATATATATAAATGAAAAAAAGAATGGGAAGTGGAATAACATCATCACCCAGACAACCACTGATTCCTGTCCTTTCTCATTTTCTCTTCTTTGGAAATGTGCCACCAGGAAAAGAAACAGGCATAGATGGTAATAGTTGCTCTCTTGGCCTTAAAACAGCAAACACATTGAAACTATCACCTGTTAAGTGTAAAAGTCTGTGGGNTCCTTTCTCATTTTCTCTTCTTTGGAAATGTGCCACCAGGAAAAGAAACAGGCATAGATGGTAATAGTTGCTCTCTTGGCCTTAAAACAGCAAACACATTGAAACTATCACCTGTTAAGTGTAAAAGTCTGTGGGAAAAAAGCCATCTTCCTCATTAATTTTTGCATGGAGTAAAATGTGTGATGCCAGTTAAACTTAAACAGCTAAAGTTATTAGCATATAATTTCAGTGATTTCATAGAATCATGACACGAAACTATACCTGAGGATGACCTAGGAGTACTTAACCTTCCACATATATCCTTAGCTTACATTTTGAGCAATGTTGAATTGATATTATATTATTTCTAAATTCTACCTATGTTTTCTTCTCTCAGACCCCAGCTAGCAGGCATTTCTCCAGCCTTCTGAGAGCTAAACGCTATCATCATACAATTTTTTTTAAGGTGTTTTTTACATAGTTTTGCCATTTCAATCTCTGTTACACTTTTAACTTTCCTCTGACCTTTTTTTCTTTATCTTATCTCAGTCGATATATTATATTCCATCTATCAGTTTCTGAAATTTTCTGAAAACATATTTATATCCATAACCCCCAGTCTCTTATTGTTTATCTCATGTCTTAGTTCACTCACTTTTCATAACAAAAATGCCATAGGTTGGGCGGTTTATTCAACGGAAATTTATTTCTCCCAATTTTGGAGGATGAAAAGCCCAATTTCAAGATTTCAGCAAGGTGCCAAGATGAAACTTTCATCCTGAGGCTTCTTCTGTTAAACTGTAGGCAGCTGCCATCTGACTGTGCTCATATGACCTCTTCTTTGGGTATGTGGAGAGACTGAGATACCTGATGTCTCTTCTCATAGGGACACTAATCCTAATCTTCAGGGCCCCACCTTTATGATCTCATTTAAACTTAATTCAGTAAAGAATCTGCCTGCAGTGCAGGAGATCTGTGTTTGATCCCTGGGTTGGAAAGTTTCCCTAGGGAAAGGATGGCTACCCACTCCAGCATTCTTGCCTGGAGAACTCCTTGGACAGAAGAGCCTGGTGGGCTACAGTCCATGGGATTCCAAAGAGGTGGATACCACTGAGGACTAACACTTTCATTNTTTGATCCCTGGGTTGGAAAGTTTCCCTAGGGAAAGGATGGCTACCCACTCCAGCATTCTTGCCTGGAGAACTCCTTGGACAGAAGAGCCTGGTGGGCTACAGTCCATGGGATTCCAAAGAGGTGGATACCACTGAGGACTAACACTTTCATTTTTTTTCAATTTTTCACTTCCTTAAGGCTCCATCTCCAAATGTAGCCCCACTGGGAGTTGGTGCTTCAATATATGAATTTGCGAAGGACACAAAGATTCAGAGCATAACACCCCATTATTTCATTACAAGTTCTCTGTCTATAACACATTACCTCATAATAAAGCAGACAAAACATAACAACAAAACTAGCATTGCATTCCTCCTACAAATCAGACAATGTCCCCTTTTCTGAAATGAGTTTTGCAAAAATTGTCATTGTTTAAGTCTATATCCAGTCAGTTACTGATGGCTATCTTCTTGCTCTTCGTGAGACAAACTGTTTCCTCACAAGCTTCAAAATTCTGTTTCCTTTAAGGGTCATTTTGGTTGCTTTACACTTTTATTCCTTTGTATTCATGTAATAAATGCAACCAGTCACTTTTCTCCTTTGGCTTCTGTGTCTGGGAAGCTTACCCAGATGTATCAGTCTTATTTTCACTGTTGCTCAGTCGTAAAAAAATCTGTTTAGGAATGTTCTTCATCTCTAAGGATATACAAAGAGCTCTTGCTATAAAACAAAACAAAACAAAACATCTCCAGGTCTGCACACCCAGGACAGTTTCTGAGGCCACAGATTACACTCCAATGTGTGCTCCATAAATTTAAGGTAACTGTATACATTTGTTTACTCGAGTCTAGGTTTGTTGTTTATCGTCCTGGCATCAGCTCCAGCTTAGCATTTGCAGTACTGGCCTCAGATCCACGAGAAAGGAGCTGTGTTCTTATCCTGGCAGTTTAGAGACTCTAACTCTGACTTTACATTTCATGAGTTGAGGAGTTATCTGAGCCAAGGAAACATGTCCACCTAAAGCTTAAACCTCCCATTCTAATCATCCTGAGAATGCTGGGACCGCAGAGCTTCCTGCCCCTGTGGCTTTTGCACAAGTCATTTGACTGGATTCTCCTTTCCAATGATGGACCTGGCCTCTTCTGTGCCCATCCCTAGTCTCAAGGTGTGGCCACAGGAAGGGTATTTACACTGAGAAGTTGAACAGCAGTCAAACAGGCAGGCTGAAATGAGCACCGAAACCCACACGAGAGGCCCTGTCAGTATAGAAAGGAACTGGGATGGCCAAAAAAGGGTCTTCTGGGGGCTGGGGGCCAGTTCATCCTGTACCAGGATGTTCCTGAACAAAACTCCAAGAGTCCTAAGAATCCTGAGAAATTGAAATGTGAAATGTATCTTCTTGGGTGTTTTGAGTATTTATGAGTAAAGACAGATACCAAAAGTTACCTAAGAGTGTGTGGCTTCCTTTATAAACTTGGGATATGTCAAGCATATGGGCTTTAATTTGTACCCTTGCCTCAGACTCCGCAGATACTAGGGAAAACCTTGATAATTTTCCTAGAATAAACACTTCTTAGTTTGGATAATGAATTATATGTTCCCTTATTCACTTCTACTCTAAACCTTCCCTGACCCCATTTTAAAAGTGCCTATTAAACAGTTGAACTTTTCTTTCTTTTCTTTTGTTTTTTACAAATAGATATAGTTCATGCTTTTATTATGCATCCTGAACCCTACATTTTCCCATTATTTTCAATCAGTCATAAGAATAGTTCTCAGCAATAACCATAAAAACAGCTAGTTTTAATCATGTTATCCTAATAACTCTATTGATCAAACATTATACCTTTCAGGTCCTGTGAAGCATGGGCCACCTCTGAAGGTAACTAGCAATATTTGACTTGCTAAATGGAATTGAAGTAGGGTTCCTACAAAAGTCAGGTTTCTTCTGTGATAAATTTTTAAACCCAGATTCATGGCTGTTCTAAAGATCATTGAAAATTCTTTACTTCCTGGCATTAACATAATAATAAATATCTACTGTCTTCCAAACACTGACTTAAATATCAGAGTTTGGGGGAAGAGGGGTGGTTCATTGTTCTTTCTCTGGGGACAAGTGTTCTTAAGCAGAAGCCTTTTTTCTTCTGAGAATCTTCCCCTTCCCTCCTGAAGAGAAACTGAAAGTTTTCCTCCCTCTGCTTTTGTTCCACCTCCAAATGTAGATATTATGCATGATAAATAGAACAAAAAAGACTGATTTTCCTCTCTTTCTGCTGTAGAAATCCACTCAGTTCTGTTCCATGTGCGACAGATTTGCCCTGCCCTTTGTCATTCTTAAATTTTCCTTCTGCAGCTGTCTGCAGACATTTCTATACCCCTGACTAAAGCTAACAGAGAAAACTTAGTACACTGCATGACCGAAATACTTTATTGAATTCCTGCTAATGCCAATCCTTTGCAGACACTTACACCCCACTAAGACGCTCACAGATCATTTCTGCATGGTAGTCTCTTTGTTTCATGCCTCCTCACTACCTCTGGCTCCCTGGACAGGGTAACAACTGCAGAGACTTTCTTTTCCTCTACTCTACTTGCCCAATCAGATAGTGTTATTGTGTTAGTCACCCAGTCACATCTGGCTCTTTGTGACCCCATGGACTATAACCATCAGAATCTTCTGTCCATGGGATTCTCCAGGCAAGAATACTGGAGTAGGTTGCCATTTCCTCCTCCATGTGTTACTTTATTTGCTATATTAGACTCTTTCCTCTATATTATAAGAGTTTGGTACATAGTAGGAACTCAACAAATAATGGTTTCTCTTCCCTTGTCTATTAAGAAATATATTTGAATCAGTAAGGCAAATGTGATCCTCAGTTGATCAATAAAATTGAGCCTTTGTAAACCTATGTTAGTGTCATACTGTTTCCAAAATATAAAATTAGACTAGAAATCAGCATCGGTATTTGATACTAAAAACACTATCAAACTGTTCATAACAAAAAGAGACAATACAGAAAAAAATATTTTACAAGAAAGTCCCTCAGAAGACTTTTTACCACCATCATTTGATAATCAGGGTTTGGGAGAAGAATCTCAAATAAGAGAGCTGAAAGGCAAAGACATGGTTTTAAAATATGTTGAGTGTGTTTGTCACTCAGTCATGTCCAATTCTTGGCTTCCAAAATAAGGAACTGGCAAAAATTCTTTTGTAAAATGTTCCACCTACAAATTAGGAACTTTTTTTTTTTTCCTGGCAGTCTATTGTCTTTTCTATCTCATGATGAAAGTAGATGCATCCTTTCATGCTCTGATTATTTCCTCTTTGAGCACTCAGTCATCAGGGGCTGAAATAGAAAGAATCCTTTGTTCTTTTCATTCAACTGATCTCAAATGGTGGCCAGACCAGGTCTCATTGGCTGCTGACTCTCTACAGCCATGCCCAGTAAGGTCAGAACACAGAACCAGAAATGTGGAACAAGTGGAAGTCTCGACCCTGAACTGTGCTCCGTAACCTTTACCTGTTTATGTGATCTTTGAATATCATTTCCTCAAATAAGCTAGCAATGATAAGACAAAAACCTCACTGTTTCTAAAAGGTTCTAAAAAATCCAGAGGTGTCAGTTAAGACATAAAGTGACAGATAAAGATGTCCAAAGCATGTGAAAAGTAACTGTAAACTATAATGAATATGAAGGTCTTGTACGATTAAGCAGGAAAATATATAGTACTGCTGTAATTTCCAGTAAACTCTCAAATCAGCGCTGCTTTAACTGTCCCAGGCGTTAGGTCACAAGGCACCCCAAGGAAGAACAACCTATTCTATGGCTTTTGAACCACATTTGATTCACATCCTGTCTCCTATGTTGTTTTACAATGTATTATATTTATCAGATTAAAAAGTAAGCATATTTTAGATGGGCTAAAAATCACACATCTTGCAAGGTTTCTATTCCCCTGAGGTAATGTATGTGGATAGAATTCAGGGTATACATGAATTTAGATGTACAGAACTACATTTATTTTTGTTAACTGCTGGATTACATTTGATATCTCCTTCAATTAGGAATGTAGACATACACCAATATAGCATTAGTGCTATCTGTCACCAGTATAAATCACAGATCCAGTCATACCACATTGTGATTGTTGCAGATATCTGGAAATAATATTTTGATCATCAGTATTTTGAAACTATGATAGTTACTAGATTGCCCTTGGATCTTCTTAAATTTATTAATAAAGAAGCATGCATTCTGGTATCACAAATTTGTCTTTAATATTTGGATAACTAAGTTTTAATATACCTATTTTTTGTATTTGATATATTTTATTTCAAATATTTAAAAATATTAGTCTAAAAAAAGACACAACACTTTACCGTACTGTAAAAGAGGTAAAAAAATACACAAAATAGCAAAACGCCATAGTTTAGAAGAGCAGTGGTTGACAAAAACTGAGCTTGTACAGAATCCCAGAGAGCCTCATCTCCAGACCTTTTGATTCAGCCAGTCTGGGGGGCAGGGGTGGGGTGCAGAGAATCCGCATTTCAAAAAAGTTCCCAGGTGATACTGATTCAATTGGTCGAAGGACTGCACTTTTTAAATGAATGTAGCAGCATTACTTGGAAGAAAGAATGTGCAGCTCTTAAAGCAAATCAGTTGCTTAAAAATATTATATGGATTTGGGCAAGGAACAGTTCAGAAAAACTTGAAAATCACACACATTATAAAGAAATGAGTAAATGAATTTTCTTGCTATCAATTCAGTTCAGTCGCACAGTCATGTCCAACTCTTTGCAACCCCATGAACCGCAGCCTACCAGGCCTCCCTGTCCATCACTAACTTCCCCAGTCCACCAAAACCCATGTCCAGTGAGCCAGTGATGCCATCCAACCAACTCACCTTCTGTCATCCCCTTCTCCTAATGCTCTCAATCTTTCCCAGCATCAGGGTCTTTTCAAATGAGTCAGCTCTTTGTATCAGGTGGCCAAAGTACTGGACTTTCAGCTTCAACATAAGTTCTTCCAGTGAACACCCAGGACTGATCTTTAGGATGGACTGGTTGGATCTCCTTGCAGTCCAAGGGACTCTCAAGAGTCTTCTCCAACACCACAGTTCAAAAGCATCAATTCTTCTGAGCTCAGCTTTCTTTATAGTCCAACTCTAACAGCCATACATGACCACTGGAAAAACCGTAGCCTTGACTAGACAGACCTTTGTTGACAGAGCAATGTATTTGCTTTTTAATATGCTGTCTAAGTTGGTCATAACTTTCCTTCCAAGGAGTAAGCGTCTTTTAATTTCATGGCTGCAATCATCATCTGCAGTGATTTTGGAGCCCCCCAAAATGAAGTTTGCCACTGTTTCCACTGTTTCCCCATCTACTTCCCATGAAGTGATGGGACCAGATGTCATGATCTTTGCTTTCTGAATGTTGAGCTTTAAGCCAACTTTTTCACTCTCTTCTTTCATCAAGATGATCTTTAGTCCTTTTTCACTTTCTGCCATAAGGATGGTGTCATCTGCATATCTGAGGTTATTGATATTTCTGCCGGCAATCTTGATTCTAGGTTGTGCTTCCTCCAGCCCAGAGTTTCTCATGATGTACTCTGCATGTAAGTTAAATAAGCAGGGTGACAACATACAGCCTTGACATGTTCCTTTTCCTATTTGGAACCAGTCTGTTGTTCCAGGTCCAGTTCTAACTGTTGCTTCCTGACCTGCATACAGGTTTCTCAAGAGACAGGTGAGGCAGTCTGGTATTCCCATCTTTCAGAATTTTCCACAGTTTATTGTGATCCATGCAGTCAAAGGCTTTGGCATAGTCAATAAAACAGATGCTTTTCTGGAACTCTGTTGCCTTTCCAATGATGCAGCAATGTTGGCAATTTGATTTCTGGTTCCTCTACGTTTTCTCAAACCAACTTGAACATCTAGAATTTCACGGTTCACATATGGCTGAAGCCTGGCTTAGAGAATTTTGAGCATTACTTTGCTAGTGTGTAAGATGAGTGCAATTGTGTGGTAGTTTGAGCATTTTTTGACATTGCCTTTCTTGGGATTGGAATGAAAACTGACTTTTTCCAGTCCTGTGGCCACTGCTGAGTTTTCCAAATGTGCTGGCATATTAAGTGCAGCCCTTTCACAGCATCATCCTTTAGGATTTGAAAGAGCTCATCTGGAATTCCATCACCTCCACTACCTTTGTTAGTAGTGATTCTTTCTAAGGCCCATTTGACTTCACATTCCAGGATGTTTCTTGCTATCAGGGCACAGCAAATCCACTGTATGAAAATTTATATCTTAAACAGCAGGTTTCCTCTCATAACAACATCAATATAAATCAATGGAAAATATCAACACCATTATCAAAGATAAAATGCATTTTTACTTTGATCAAGGAAAGAAATCTGCAAGTTAAGATGTATTCTCTAATGTATATCCTTCAAAACTCAGTGTCATTTCTGAGTGATGAATGATCCATTGTAAGGATACAAACTCATTCTATTCCTTATTCCTACCCGGAGCACTTTTCAGAAACCTATCCAAGACAGGAAATTTTTTAAAACCAATTATGAAACTTAATATAAACTAATGAATAGTGAAGGGATCTTTACATCTATAATTCATTTAAATTCTGAAGGTTGACTTTCTATTTATAATTCAGAATTAGTCTTGCTCCAAATTAGATTAACTGTCTCTGGAGTCTAATTTCCACTTGAGCATGTCCATCTCAGGCAAAGGTATTTTTAAAAGTTGTGTGGTGATAAAATCTTGTTTTACAGCCTCTTCTCCTTGCGACTATAGATTTTTAAGTAATATTAGCTACTGAGTTATATGTCTGTTGATGGATTAGGCTATATATTTAGCAACTTTTCACAGCAAAAGGAAAAAAACAGATGCACAAAGAGTGAAAGGGAAAAAAAAGATGGTGCAACTGCAAATCAATATACGTGGTATTCTCTATAAACTATGTTCTAGAAATTGATGTCCAGCCCAGAATTCTAACATCATTCCATTCTCCTGGACCCAATGTACACAAGCTCTTTGTCTATACAACCATTTCATTCAAATTTAATTTTCACATGAAAAGAAAAGGTAATATTTGACTGAGTATAGAGGGAGCCAGAGTGAGAAAAAATATGATGGACTAGCCGTAATGTATGTTATAGAAAATGTGTACACTCAAACAATACTCCAGGATGGTGGATGGTTTTCAGACCTCAGAGTGAAGACACATCTATAAATATGTGGGAAAATCAGTAGGAAAAAAAGTTTAGTTAATTCAAACAAGTCCTAACAAATTTGAATGCATGAATTTAGAATTTGAGAATCTCAGGCAGAAAATTAGATTTCTTAAAAGATAAGACCAGAGTCATTTCACTGTTAAACATGATTTTTTACTGACAAAAGAAGCAACAAGGAAATTATTGAAATATAGATGCTAAACTATAAATAAAAATTACTTCTTTCTTTCCTTTTTGTCAAAATAACTGAAAGTTTACTTTAGCATTCACAATCTCTAAGACATTTCAAGATTATTCTAGCTCTGAGAACAAGCATCTGGGAGAAGCATTAATAGAATTATTATTACCTCTAATAGTTTCAAGTGTTTGAGAGAGCGTGAACTTATTAAATAGCAAATCATAACAGCCCATCACTTGATTAATTTGATATCATTCTCTTTCTTGTCAAAAGTAAGAAGATAATGTAGCTCTGAAATTTGTATCACTAATGGCTGGGGTTAGTCATCATTTGTCTCTTGGCAGTCTCTAGGACTGCAAGGAGATCAAACCAGTTGATCCTAAAAAATATCAGTCCTGAATATTCATTGGAAGGACTGAGACTAAAGCTGAAGCTCCAATACATTGGCCACCTAACGAGAAGAGTCTATTCATTAGAAAAGACACTGAAGCTGGGAAAGATTGAAGGTGAGAGGAGAAGGGGATGATAGGGGATGATAGAGAATGAGATGGTTGGATGGCATCATTGATTCAATGCACGAGTTTCAGCAAACTCCATGATATAGTGAAGAACAGGAAGTCTGGCATGCTGCAGTCCATGGGTCACAAAGAGTCATAAATCACTGAGCGACTGAACAACAAGTCTTCATTTCATATTTTTCCATTTTCTTGTCAATGGGATCCACTGTTTAGAATGATTCAGTTCAGTTCAGTTCAGTTCAGTCGCTCAGTCGTGTCAGACTCTTTGCGACCCCATGAATCGCAGCACGCCAGGCCTCCCTGTTCATCACCATCCCCCAGAGTTCACTCAGACTCACGTCCATCGAGTCCGTGATGCCACCCAGCCATCTCATCCTCTGTCGTCCCCTTCTCCTCCTGCTCCCAATCCCTCCCAGCATCAGAGTCTTTTCCAATGAGTCAACTCTTCACATGAGGTGGCCATAGTACTGTACTGGAGCTTCAGCTTTAGCCTCATTCCTTCCAAAGATATCCCAGGGCTGATCTCCTTCAGAATGGACTGATTGGATCTCCCTGCAGTCCAAGGGACTCTCAAGAGTCTTCTCCAACACCACAGTTCAAAAGTATCAATTCTTCGGCACTCAGCGTTCTTCACAGTCCAACTCTCACATCCATACCTGACCACTGGAAAAACCATAGTCTTGACTAGACGGAACTTAGTTGACAAAGTAATGTCTCTGCTTTCGAATATGCTATCTAGGTTGGTCATAACTGCAGCCAAGAAGTAACCGCCTTTTAATTTCATGGCTGCAGTCACCATCTGCAGTGATTTGGGAGCCCCCCAAAATAAAGCCTGACACTGTTTCCACTGTTTCCCTATCTATTTCCCATAAAGTGATGGGACTGGATGCCATGATCTTAGTTTTCTGAATGTTGAGCTTTAAGCCAACTTTTTTGCTCTCTTCTTTCACTTTCATCAAGAGGCTTTTTAATTCCTCTTCACTTTCTGCCATAAGGGTGGTGTCATCTGCATATCTGAGGTTACTGATATTTCTCCCAGCAATCGCTTTCCTTGAAATAAAGAGATACTTAGTGTGTCTGTCAGAAAGGGAGAAAAATTTCAGTGTTGCTGAAAAGATTTTGATTGTTAGATTAAAATCTTAATAAATCTAATAAAAATCACTGAAACTGTTAGAGGGATTTTTAGCGTATAGGGCCCCTATAGGAAACTGGAAACTGAGGTTTTCCAAGTAATTGATCTTGGGAGCAAGCACATTAAAGGAGTTTCAGAAAATCAATGGTTTTTCTGGATGCCTGATAACAATTTATGGGAAATGCACAATATAAGAAAACAAATTATATGAAAAGATGGAGGGAGTGGTGAGGAGGAGTTTTAAAGGAGAAGCAGGCTGGGTCATGTAGTGTTCAGCTGCACAGGATTCTAGTTACAAAGGTCACAATGCTCATTCTAGTTCTGTCATTTTCTACCTTAGAACAATTTGATTAACTTGGATTGTACCTTTTGGGGTTTTTTCCTCAGCAAGAAGGCAAGAATAGCAACTTTCGGACTGTGTATGGATCAAATTGTTTAAGATTTTTGTACGTCTGGTGGGGTGTTAAGAACTGGAGTCTATTTCAATGAATATAGTTTTAGGATTAAGCTTGGTTTTGCTGGACACTTTATCTTATATTTATAATTATTATTAATAGTTACTATGGGTGCATGCTCAGTCATTTCAGTTGTGTCTACCTCTTTGTGACCCCATGGATTGGAGCCTGCCAGGCTCTTTTGTCCATGAAATTTTCCTGGCAAGAATATTCCAGTGGGTTACCATGTCCTCCTCCAAAGGATCTTCCTGATCTGAGGATCAAACTTGCATCTCCTGCAAGCAGATTCCTTACCACTGAGCCATGGGAAGCCCTAATAATTATTATGTGTGCTGTGTGTCTTAGTCTTCAGTGGTGTTCAACTCTTTGCAACCGCATGAACTGTAGCCCACAAGGCTCCTCTGTCCATGGGATTTCCCAGGCAAGAATACTGGGGTGGGTTGCCATTCCCTTCTCCAGGGGATATTCCTGACCCAGGGATCAAACATGGGTCTCCCGCATTGCAAGCAGGTTCTTTACATTCTGAGCCACCAGGGAAGCTCAAATAATTACTATAATAATTACTATAAGAAAATTAATGTTGTCAAACTCTTTCTTAGCTATTTATTTCATATTAGTTCATTTCTTCCTAATTCAAAACTCTGTGAGATAGATGTTATAATTTAATAATTATAATTATAATTTAATTATAAACAGCTATAGTTTACCTACTGTGAAATTGTGGATAAATTAAGTCATTTGTCTAAAAGTTATGTGGTCATAAAGTTGAAAGTGAAGGATTATATCTGGGGCCAGACTTTCATACTGTCTACAACTGGACATGTCATTTGGTTTTAGAGATCAATAGTTAAAATATGAAAAGAATATTTGTGTTTCTAATTGATGAATTAAAAAATTTACTTATGCAAATCCTATTTTCTATAGGAACTGTAGATACTGATGTGTGGCTATTGATAATGGGTGAGTGATGAGGATGACTGGGAGAATTTTTTTTGTAGAATTGTCATTTCAAGTAATCAGCAATTTGATATGCCTTTGGATAGAAATTCCCATTTTGATAGAACTAAATCCTATTTAGTTCATGCTTTTGATTCACCAAAAAGAGGTTATGTATCAGATATTAGATAGCTCTATAATGATATTAGAAGCTCTATAATGAAATGCATCTTTAATAGAAATGTCATTCTTAGAGGATTGCAGTGTAAAACCTGAATGTAACTATAATGGCCTACCCATAATTGACTATTTGGCCAGCAAAATTAGTTACTGAAGAAATCTCCTTATTTCACTGCAATGGCAACCCACTTCAATATTTTTTCCTGGAGAATCCCATGGACAGAGGGGCCTGGTTGGCTACAGTCCATGGAGTCACAAAGAGTTGGACACAACTGAGTGACTTTCACTTTGACATACAATGTGGCACATATTGCTGATAACTGTGTGCCAAGCAAGTGCACAGAATACCTTCGAAAATGCTTATTAAATGGATAAATGAATAGATTAATTAAAATCTTTCACACTTACTGCTCTTATCAATGACATGAATATCCTCTTACTTCTCAGTCTCTCCAAAATGTTGTTTGAAAAGTTGAATTTTTTAAACTCTAAGTTTTATGATGTATTTGATGTTTTTATTTGCTTACCTACTTTTTTGATCAGTTTTTCCCTGTCACCTTTACTGACTGTTCCTCTTCTAAACATGTCATAAGTGCAAGATTTTACAGGTTGCCCTTAATTACCTTCTTCAGTCATAGTCATTCTCCCTCAGTGACCCCAGTTAGCATCATGGCTTCAACTATTCTGTTTATATTGAAGAAACAGAAAAGGGGAGAGCGAAGGTGTGAAAGAGAAAGAGAGAAACACAAAAGGAAGGGATGGAGGAATGGAGGTGGGGAGAAAGGAAGGGAAAGATATAAAGAAAGAAAGAGGAAGAGAGGAAGAAAAAAGAGAGGGTGGAAGGGAGGGAAACAGGCTAGTGCAAATAGCAAGCCAGTATCCCACGATCATCTCATATCAATACGTCTAAAGTAGAACTCCAGCAAAGTGTAGNAGGAAGGGAAAGATATAAAGAAAGAAAGAGGAAGAGAGGAAGAAAAAAGAGAGGGTGGAAGGGAGGGAAACAGGCTAGTGCAAATAGCAAGCCAGTATCCCACGATCATCTCATATCAATACGTCTAAAGTAGAACTCCAGCAAAGTGTAGCCAGATAATCATGATGGTGTGATCACTCACCTAGAGCCAGACATCCTGGAATGTAAAGTCAAGTGGGCCTTAGAAAGCATCACTATGAACAAAGCTAGTGGAGGTGATGGAATTCCAGTTGAGCTCTTTCAAATCCTGGAAGATGATGCTCTGAAAGTGCTACACTCAATATGTCAGCATATTTGGAAAACTCAGCAGTGGCCACAGGACTGGAAAAGGTCAATTTTCATTCCAATCCACATAAAGGCAATGCCAAAGAATGCTCAAACTTCCACACAATTGCACTCATCTCACATGCTGGGAAAGTAATGCTCAAAATTCTGCAAGCCAGACTTCAGCAACACTTGAACTGTGAATTTCCAGATGTTCAAGCTGGTTTTAGAAAATGCAGAGGAACCAGAGAACAAATTGCCAACATCCACTGGATCATCGATTCCAGAAAAGCATCTATTTCTGCTTTACTGACTATGCCAAAGTCTTTGACTGTGTGGATCACAATAAACTGTGGAAAATCCTGAAAGAGATGGGAAT
>SJYV01024950.1:0-22080 GCA_006410875.1 Neotragus pygmaeus | reverse complement strand
CAGACCTCTGTTTTAACTAGACGGGAGGCCTGACCCTGCTGCTACATCTCAGTAGGAAAGGAGACATACACGTCTCCACTCGAGACGAGGCCTGACTCCACTGTAGAGCCTCCAGAGGAACCCCACGATCCATGTTAGCCCTGGAGAGGAAACCTCAGGTTCCGGCCTCAGCTCCAGAAGAGGACTTAGGAGCCGGCCCTGACTGCACAGGAATATCAAGAGGCCCTTTGCATCTCGTGTGGAGATTGGCCTTTCCTGGGGCCACAGGGGCGGGCCCCTGAGATCCCCGTCGTAACTCGAGAGAAACCTGCCCCAACTTGAGTAAAACCAGGATGATCTCCCCTCCAGCCGAAATGAGGCACTTGTCCGCTTTGGCATCTCAGGGGAAGTCACCCCTTCCCTCTTGAACCTCGAATGGGTCCTTCACACCCTTGCAGCGACTGAAGAAGTAACCTGACATACCCTTCTCCACTTGAGAGGAACACTGAGGGTCCCACCACAACTCAAGAGGAGCCCTGTTTCCAGCTCCTCCGCTCGAGATGAGGGTTCTTTCCCTGTTTCGTCGAGGAAGGATTCGAATCTCAAGAGGAGGAGCTTTCAACAGGAACTTCGAGAGGAACTCTAGGGGACATGCCACCATTCCAAAAGACCCCCAATGTCTCAGTCCACTCCAGAGGAACCTGATTTCCCTGCATTGACTCGACTGTCACCCCAAGTAGGAACTCACCCCATGGTGGAATCTGTTTCATCCCTGTGGGAACGCGTCGAGGGAAACAGACCCATGTGTCAACTCCTCAGGAAGCCTGAACGTGCTGCTACAGCATGGAAGGAAAGCAGACGTGCACGTCTCCACTTGAGACGAGGCCTGTCTCCCCTGTGTAGACTCCAGGGGATCCCCACGATCCAAGTTAGCACTGGAGAGGAAAACTCAGGTTTGAACCTCGGCTTCAGACGAGGACTTAGGAGCCGGCCCTGACTGTGCAGGAATCCAGAGACCCCTGGCAAAGCACGTGCAGACTGGCCTTTCCTGAGGCCAGAGGGTCGGGTAACTCGAGAGGAACCTGCAGCAACTCGAGGAAAACGAGGAGGTTCTCCCCTCCAGGTGAGATGATGCCCTTGTCCATTGCTGCGTCTCTGAGAAAGTCACCCCTTCCTTCTTGAACCTCAAAGGGGTCTTTCACTCCCTTGAAGCAACTGAACAAGTACCACGACATAACCTTTTCCACTAGAGAGGAACACTGAGGGTACCTTCACAACTCAAGAGGAGCCCCATTTCCCCTTCCTCCGCTCGAGATGAGGGTTCCTTTCCCTGCTTCATCAGGAAAGGATTCCCGGCATTCCCATTGCACCTCAAGAGGAGACACTCTCCACAGGAGAGTCAAGGGGAACTGCTGGAATCATGCCACCATTCTGAAAGACCCGCAGATGTCTCAGTCCACTCCTGATGAACCTGGTTGCCCTGCACCGCTGCACATGTCACACCGAGTATCTGCTAACACCACTGTGGGACGTGTGACAGCCCTGTGGGTAAGCCTTGAGGGAAAGCCACAGACCCCTGTGACAACCTGACTGGCAGGCTGACCTTGCTGCTACAGCTGGGGAGGAAAGCAGATGTGCAAGTCTCCACTTGAGACGAGGCTTGACACCCCTGTGGAGCCTCCAGAGGAACAGCACGATCCATGTCAGCACTGGAGAGGAAACCTCAGGCTCCCAATGAGGACTTAGGAGTCGGCCCCGTCTGATCAGGAATCCCAAAAGGCCACTCACAACTCGCCTGGAGACTGGCCTTTCCTGAGGCTACAGGGGAGGTTCCCTGAGGTCCCCATCTTAACTCGAGAGGAACCTGCTGCAGCTCGAGAAAAACCAGGAGGTTCTCCCCTCCAGGTGAGATGAGGCCCTTGTCTGCTGTGGTGTCTCAGGGTAACTGACTCCTTCCCTCTTGAACCTCGAAGGGGTCCTTAACACCTTGCAGCGACTCAAGAAGTACAATGACAATTTCTTCTCCCCTCCCGAGGAGCACCGAGGGTCCACCACAACTCAGGAGGAGCCCCAATTCCCCCTCCTCCTCTCGAAATGAGGGTTCCATTACTCTACTTCTTTGGGGAAGGATTCCCGATGATCTGGTCACTTCCCAAGAGGAGGCGCTCTCAACAGGAAAGTCTAGAGGAACTCCAGGAGTCGTGCCACCATTCCAAAAGACCTTCAAATGTTTCAGTCCACTTCAGATGAACCTGATTTCCCTGAACTACCTCGACTGTCACCCCAAGTATGGACTCACACCACCGTGGCACGAGTTTCAGACATGTGGGAAAGCCTCGAGTGAAAGCCAAAGAACCCTGTGTCAACTCAATGGGAATCCTGACCCTGTTGCTAAAGCTCGGGATGAAATTGGATGTTCACGTCTCCACTCGAGGCGAGGCCTGACTCCCCTGTGGAGCCTCCAGAAGAACCCCATGATCCATATCAGCACTGGAGAGGAAACCTCAGGTTCCCGCCTCGCCTCCAGACGAGGACTTAGGAGCCGGCCCAGACTGCACAGGAATCCCCCGAGAGGCCCCTTGCAACTCGCGGGGAGACTGGCCTTTCCTGAGGCCACAGGGGTGGGAAGCAGATGTCCCCATCTTAACTCGAGAGGAACCTGCCCCAACTCGAGAAAAACCAGGAGGTTCTCCCCTGCAGGCGAGATGAGGTCCTCGTCCTCCACTGAGTCTCAGGGGAAGTCACCCTTTCCCTCTTGAACCTCGAAGGTGTCATTCACACCCTTGTAGTGACTCAAGAAGTACCCAGACATACCCTGCTACATTTTAGAGGAACACCGAGGGTCATGCCACCACTCAAGAGGAGCCCTGCTACCCCCTTCTCCACTCGAGATGAGGGTTCTATCCCTGCTTTGTCGGTAAAGGATACCCGGCAATCCCGTCGCAACTCAAGATGAGGTGTTCTCCACAGGAACTTCAAGAGGAACTCCAGGGGACGTGCCACCATTCCAAAAGACCACTAAATGTCTCAGTCCTCTCCAGAGGAACCTGATTTCCCAGCATTGCCTCGACTGTCACCCCGAGGAGGGACTCACCCCATGGTGGCACCTGTTTATGCCCTGTGGAAAAGCGTCGAGTGAAAGCCACAGACCCCTGTGGCAACTCAACTGGAAGGCTGACCTTGCTGCTACAGCTTGGGAGGAAAGTGGTTGTGCAAGTCTCCACTCGAGACACGGCCTGACTCCCCTGTGGAGCCTCCAGAGGAACAAAATGATCAATGTAAGCCCTGGAGAGGAAACCTCAGGCTCTAGACGAGGACTTAGGAGCCGGCCTTGAATGTGCAGGTATCCCTAGAGGTCCCTCGCAACTCGCGTGGAGACTGGTCTTTCCTGAGGCCACAGGGGCGGGTCCCTGAGGACTCCATCCTAACTCCAGAGGAACCTGGCATAATTCGAGAAAAAACAGGAGGTTCACCCCTCTAGGCGAGATGAGTTCCTTGTTCGCTGCAACATCTCGTGGGAAGTCACCCCTTCGCTCTTGAACCTCAAAGAGGTCCTTCACACCCTTACAGTGACTGAAGAAGTACCCCGACATACCCTTCTGCACTCGAGAGGAACACCGAGGGCCCTACCACAACTCAAGCCTAGCCCCTTTTCCCCATCCTCCTCTCGAGATGAGCATTCCTTTCCCTCTTTTGGGGAAGGATTCCCGGTGTTCCCGTCTCATCTCAAGAGGAAGTGCTCTCCACAGAATAGTCGAGAGGAACTTNGCCCTACCACAACTCAAGCCTAGCCCCTTTTCCCCATCCTCCTCTCGAGATGAGCATTCCTTTCCCTCTTTTGGGGAAGGATTCCCGGTGTTCCCGTCTCATCTCAAGAGGAAGTGCTCTCCACAGAATAGTCGAGAGGAACTTCAGGGGTCGTGCCATTATACCAAAAGACCCTTAGATGTCTCAGTCCATTCCAGAGGAACCTGCTTTCCCTGCACTGCCCCAAATGTCACCCTGAGTATGGACTCACACCACGGTNCACAGAATAGTCGAGAGGAACTTCAGGGGTCGTGCCATTATACCAAAAGACCCTTAGATGTCTCAGTCCATTCCAGAGGAACCTGCTTTCCCTGCACTGCCCCAAATGTCACCCTGAGTATGGACTCACACCACGGTGGCACGTGTTTCAACCCTGTTGGAAAGCCTGGAGGGAAAGCCACAGACTCCTGTGTCAACTTGATGGGAAGCCTCACCCTGCTGCTACATGTTGGGAGGAAAGCAGTCGTGCATGTCTCCACACGAAATGAGGCCTGATACCCCTTTGGAGCCTCCAGAGGAATGCCACGATCCATGGCAGCACTGGAGAAGAAACCTGTGGCTCCAGATGAGAATTTAGGAGCCGGCCATGACTGTGCAGGAATCCCGAGAGGCCCCTCAAACTCCAGTGTAGCCTGGCCTTTACTGAGGCCACAGGGGAGGGTTATTGAGGTCCTTGACATGACTCGACAGGAACCTGCCGCAACTCGAGAAGAACCAAGATCTCCCCTCTAGGCGAGATGAGGCCCTTGTCTGCTGCTTCATATCATGGGAAGTCACCCCTTTCCTCTTGAACCTCGAAGGGGTCTTTCATACCCTTGCAGTAACTCAAGAAGTACCCTGGCATACCCTTCTCCACTCGAGAGGAACACTGAGGGTCCTGCCACAACTCAAGAGGAGCCCCGTTTACCCCTCCTCCACTCAAGATGAGGGTACATTTCCCTTCTTCTTTGAGGAAGGATACTGTGTTCCCATTGCATCTCAAGAGTAGGTGCTCTCCACAAGACAGTCGAGAGGAACTCCAGGGGTCATGCCACTGTTCCAAAAGACCCCCTCAATGTCTCAGTCCACTCCAGAGGAACCTGATTTCCCTGCACTGCCTCGACTGTCACCCCAAGCATGGACTCACACTGCGGTGGCACGTGTTTCAGTCCTTTGGGAAACACTCGAGGGAAAGCCACAGACCCCTATGTCAACTCGAGGGGAAGCCTGACCCTGCTGCTACAGCTAGGGAGGAAAGCAGACGTGCACTTCTTCACTCGAGATGAGGCCTGACACCCTGTGTAGTCTCCAGAGGAACAACACGATCCAAGTCAGCACTGGAGAGGAAACCTCAGGCTCCAGTTGAGGACTTAGGAGCCGGCCTTGACTGCACAGGAATCCCGAGAGATCCCATCGCAACTCGTGTGGAGACTGGCCTTTCCTGAAGCCACAGGGGTGCATCCCTGAGGTCCCCGTCATAACTTGAGAGGAACTTGCTGCACTCGAAAAAAACCAGAAGGTTCTCCCCTCCAGGCGAGATGAGGCCCTTGAGCGCTGAGGCATCTCAGTGAAGTCAACCCTTGACGCTTGAACCTCTGACTCATTCACATCCTTGCAGCGACTCAAGAAGTATCCCGACATACACTTTTCCACTTGAAATGAACACTGAGGCTCCCAGCACCACTCAAGAGGAGCCCAGTTTCCCCCTCCTCCGCTCGAGATGACGGTTCCATTCCATGCTTCATTGGGGAAGGATTCCCTGCATTCCCGTCGCATCTCAAGAGGAGGGGCTCTCCACAGGAGAATCAAGCGGAACTCCAGGGGTTGTTCCACCATTCCGAAACACCCTGAAATTTCTCAAACCACTTCAGATGAACCTAGTTGTCCTGCACTGCCTTGAGTGTTACTGCGAGTATTGGCTCAGACTACAGTGGCACGTGTGACAGCCCTGTGGGAAAGCTTTGAGGGAAAGCCACAGACTCCTGTGTCAATTCGATGGAAAGCCTCACCCTTCTGCTAAATCTTGGGAGGAAAGTGGATGAGCAGGTCACCACTAGACACGAGGCCTGACTCTCCTGTGGAGCCTCCAGAGAAATCCCACGATGCATGTCAGCACTGGAGAAGAAATCTCAGGCTCCACACGAGGACTTTGGAGCCAGCCCCGACTGGGCAGGAATCCCGAGGTGCCCCTCACAATTCGCATGTAGACTAGCCAATCCTGAGGCATAGGGGTGGGTCCCTGAGGTCTCCTTCATAACTGGAGAGGACCTGCCGAAACTCAAGAAAAACCAGGAGGCTCTCCCCTCCAGGCGAGATGAGCACCTTTTTCGCTGTGGTGTCTTGGGGGAAGTCACCCCTTCCCTCTTGAGCCTCAAAGGGGTCCTTCACACCCTTGCACTGACTCAAGAACTACCGAACTACCCTTCTACACTTGAGAGGAACACCAAGGGTCCTACCACAACTCAAGAGGAGCCCCATTTCCCAATTCTCCACTCCAGATGAGGTTTCCTTTCCCTTCTTCGTCGGAGAAGGATTCCCGGCGTTCCTGTCGCAACTCAATGGGAAGTGCTTTCCAAAGGAAACTCGAGAGGAACTCCAGGGGTTTGTGCCACCATTCCAAAAGACCCTCAAATGTCTCAGTCTATTCCAGAGGAACCTCGTTTCCCNTAACTTGAGAGGAACTTGCTGCACTCGAAAAAAACCAGAAGGTTCTCCCCTCCAGGCGAGATGAGGCCCTTGAGCGCTGAGGCATCTCAGTGAAGTCAACCCTTGACGCTTGAACCTCTGACTCATTCACATCCTTGCAGCGACTCAAGAAGTATCCCGACATACACTTTTCCACTTGAAATGAACACTGAGGCTCCCAGCACCACTCAAGAGGAGCCCAGTTTCCCCCTCCTCCGCTCGAGATGACGGTTCCATTCCATGCTTCATTGGGGAAGGATTCCCTGCATTCCCGTCGCATCTCAAGAGGAGGGGCTCTCCACAGGAGAATCAAGCGGAACTCCAGGGGTTGTTCCACCATTCCGAAACACCCTGAAATTTCTCAAACCACTTCAGATGAACCTAGTTGTCCTGCACTGCCTTGAGTGTTACTGCGAGTATTGGCTCAGACTACAGTGGCACGTGTGACAGCCCTGTGGGAAAGCTTTGAGGGAAAGCCACAGACTCCTGTGTCAATTCGATGGAAAGCCTCACCCTTCTGCTAAATCTTGGGAGGAAAGTGGATGAGCAGGTCACCACTAGACACGAGGCCTGACTCTCCTGTGGAGCCTCCAGAGAAATCCCACGATGCATGTCAGCACTGGAGAAGAAATCTCAGGCTCCACACGAGGACTTTGGAGCCAGCCCCGACTGGGCAGGAATCCCGAGGTGCCCCTCACAATTCGCATGTAGACTAGCCAATCCTGAGGCATAGGGGTGGGTCCCTGAGGTCTCCTTCATAACTGGAGAGGACCTGCCGAAACTCAAGAAAAACCAGGAGGCTCTCCCCTCCAGGCGAGATGAGCACCTTTTTCGCTGTGGTGTCTTGGGGGAAGTCACCCCTTCCCTCTTGAGCCTCAAAGGGGTCCTTCACACCCTTGCACTGACTCAAGAACTACCGAACTACCCTTCTACACTTGAGAGGAACACCAAGGGTCCTACCACAACTCAAGAGGAGCCCCATTTCCCAATTCTCCACTCCAGATGAGGTTTCCTTTCCCTTCTTCGTCGGAGAAGGATTCCCGGCGTTCCTGTCGCAACTCAATGGGAAGTGCTTTCCAAAGGAAACTCGAGAGGAACTCCAGGGGTTTGTGCCACCATTCCAAAAGACCCTCAAATGTCTCAGTCTATTCCAGAGGAACCTCGTTTCCCTGCACTTCCCTAATGTCACCCTGAGTATGGACTCACACAACGGTGGCCCGTATTTCAGCCCTGTTGGAAAGCCTCGAGGGAAAGCCACAGACCCCTGTGCCAACTCAGCGGGAAGACTCACCCTGCTGCTACAGCTCCAGAGGAAAGCAGATATGCATGTCTCCACGCGAAACGAGGCCTGATTCCCCAGTGGAGCCTCCAGAGGAACACCACGATCCATGGCAGTACTGGAGAAGAAACCTCTAGCTCCACGAGAACTTAGGAGCCAGACACCACTTCACAGGAATCCTGAGAGTCCCCTCGCAACTTACATGGAGACTAGCCATCTCTGAGTCTACAGGGGCGGGTCGCTGAGGTGCCTGTCTTATCTACCAAGGAACCTGCCGCAACTCGAGAAAAACCAGGAGGTTCTACTCTCCAGGGAAGATGAGGCCCATGTCCGCTGCAAGGTCTCTGGGGAAGTCACCCCTTCCTTCTTGAGCCTCGAAGGGTTTCTTCACACCTTTGTTGGAACTCAAGAAGTACCCCCAACATACCCTTTCCCACTCAAGAGGAACACTGAGGGCCCCCTTCCACAACTCAAGAGGAGCCCCGTTTCCCCCTTTTCCTCTCGAGAGGAGGGTTCCTTTCCCTGTTTCATCGGGGAAGGATTCCCGGCATTCTTGTCGCACCTCAAGAGGAGGAGCTGTCCACAGGAAAGTTGAGAGGAACTCCAGGTGTGGTGCCACAATTCCAAAAGACCTCCAAATATCTCAGTACACTCCGGTGGAACCTGATTTCCCTGCACCGCCTTGACTGTCATCCTGAGTATGGAAACACACCACGGTGGGTCCTGTTTCAACTCTGTGGGAAAGACTCGAGGGAACGACACAGACCCCTGTGTCAACTCGACGGGAAGCCTGACCCTGCTGCCACCGCTCAGGAGGAAAGCAAACGTGCACGTCTCCAATCAAGACGAGGCCTGACCCCCTGTGTAGCCTAAAGAGGAACAACATGATCCATCTCAGCACACGAGAGGAAACCTCAGGCTCCAGACAAAGACTTACGAGCCGGCCTTGACTGTGCAGGAATCACGAGAGGCCCCTCAAAATTCACGTGGAGACTGGCCTTTCCTGAGGCCACAGGGGCAAGTCCCTGAGGTCCCCATTGTAACTCAAGAGGAAACTGCCGCAACTCGGGAAAAACCAGGAGGTTCTCCCCTTCAGGCGAGATGAGGCCCTTGACCACTGTGGCGTCTCTATGAAGTCACCCCTTGACTCTTAAAGATTGAAAGGGTCCTTCACATCCTTGCAGAGACTCAAGAAGTACCCCAACATACACTTCTCCACTAGAGAAGAACACCGAGGTTTCTGCACAACTTAAGAGAAGCCCCATTTCCCCCTCCTCCGCTCGAGATGAGGATTCCTTTCCCTGCTTCACCGGGAAAGGATTCTCAGCATTCCTGTCGCATCTGAACAGGAGGCGCTCTCAACAGGAAAGTCGAGAGGTCACCATTCCAAAAGATAGCCAAATGTCCCAGTCCACTCCAGAGTATCCTGATTTCCCTACATTTCCTCGACTGTCACCCTGAATATGGACTCAGACTATGGTGGCACGTGTTTCAGCCATGTGGGAAAGCCTTGAGGGAAAGCCACTGACCACTGTGTCAACACGACGGGAAGCCTGACCCTGCAGCTACAGCTCGGGAGGAAAGCGGAAGTGCACACGTCCACTCGAGACATGGCCTGACTCCACTGAGGAGCCTCTAGAGGCACCCCACGATCCATGTAAGCAATGAAGAGGAAACCTTAGGTTCCAGCCTTGGTATCAGACTAGGACTTAGGAGCCGTTACTGACTGGGCAGGAATCCCGAAAGGACCCTCGCAAGTTGTGTGGAGACTGGTCTTTCCTGAGGCCACAGGGGTGGGTCAGTAAGGTCGCCATTGTAATTTGAGAGGAACCTGTAGCAACTCGAGAAAAACCAGGAAGTTCACCCCTCTAGGCGAGATGAGGACCTTATCCACTGCGGCATCTCGGCAGAATCACCCCTTCCCTCTTGAACCTCGAAGGGGTCCTTCAGGCCCTTGCAGCGACTCAAGAAGTACCCCGACATACTCTTCCCCACTCGAGAGGAACACCGAGGGTTCCGCACAAATTAAAAGAAGCCCCGTTTCCCCCTCCTCAGCTCGAGATGAGGGTTTCTTTCCCTGCTACGTCTGGAAAGGATTCCCATTGTTCCCATCAAATCTTGAGGAGGCACTTCAACAGTAAAGTTGAGAGGAACTACAGGTGTTGAGCCACCATTCCAAAAGATGCCTGAAGGTCTCTATCCACTCCAGAGTAACCTGATTTCCCTGTGCTGCATCGATTGTCACCATGAGAAAGGACTCACGCCACAGTGGCACATGTTTCAGCCCTGTGGGAAAGCCTCGAGGGAAAGCCACATACCTCTGTGTCAAATTGATGGGAAGCCTGACCCTGCTGCTGCAGCTCTGGAGAAAAGGGGACATGCACGTTTCTACTCAACATGAGGCCTGACTCCCCTGTGAAGCCTCCAGTGGGACCCGAAGATCCATGTCAGCAATGGAGAGGAAACCTTAGGATCTGGCCTCGACAGCAGAAGAGGACTTAGGAGCCAACCCCAACTATGCAGGAATGCTGAGAGACCCCTGTCAACTCACGTGGAGACTGACATTTCCTGAGGACACAGGGGCGGGTCCCTGAGGTCCCCGTCATAGCTGAAGAGGAACCTTCCACAACTCGAGATAAACCACGAGGTTATCCCCTTCAGGAGAGGTGAGGCCCTTGCCCACTGCCACGTCTCAGGGGAAATCACCCTTTCCCTCTTGAACCTCGAAGGATACTTCACACCCTTCTGATTCAAGAAGTTACCTGACAGACCCGTGTCTATGTGAGAGGAACACTGAGCGTCTCACCAAACTCAAGAGCAGGCCCGTTTTCCCATCCTCCACTCGAGATGGGGATTCCTTTCCACACTTCATCGAAAAGGATTCCCAGCATTCCCATCGCATCTCAAGAGGAGGCGCCCTCAACAGGAAAGTTGAGAGGAAATCCAGGGTTCATGCCACCATTCCGAAAGTCCCCCAAATGTCTCAGTGCACTCCAGAGGAACGTGATTTCTCTGCACTGCCTCGAATGTCACCCCGAGTATGGACTCACATTATGGAGATACGTGTTTCAGCCCTGTGGGAAAGCGTCCAGGGAAAACTGCAGACCCCTGTGTCATATCGACGGGAAGCCTGACCCTGCTGCTGCAATTCAGGAGGAAAGCGGTCATGCAAGTATCCATTCGAGATGAGGCCTGACTCCCCTGTGGAGCCTCCAGAGCAACCCCATGATCCATGTCAGCACTGGAGAGGAAACTTCAGTCTCCAGCCTCAGGTCCAGAGGAGGATTAGGAAACAGCCCTGACTGCACAGGAATCCCACGAGGCCCCTCGTAACATACATGCAGACTGGCCTTTCCTGAGGCTACAGGGGCGGGTCCCTGAGATCCCCATCATAATTCGAGAGGAAACTGCTGCAACTCGAGAAAAACCAGAAGGCCCTCCCCTCCAGGCGAGTTTAGGCCCTTGTCTGCTGTGCTGTCTCGGGGGAAGTCACCCTTTCCCTCTTGAACCACGAAGGGGTCCTTCACATCCTTGCAGCAATGCTCAAGAATTACCCCAATACGCCATTCTCCACTCAAGAGTAACACCGAGCTTCCTGCCACAACTCAAGGGGAGCCCCGTTTGCCCATCCTCTGCTGGAGATGAGGGTTCCTTTTCCTGCATCATCGGGAAAGGATTCCCGGGTTCCTGATGAATCTCAAGAGGAGGCGTTCTCAACAGGAAAGATGAGAGGAACTCCAGATGTCGAACCACCATTCCACAAGATGCCCAAATGTCTCAGACCACTCCAGAGTACCCTGATTTCCCTGCACTGCCTTGACTGTCACCCCGAGTATGGACTCACACCACGGTGGTCCGTGTTTCTGCCCTGTGGGAAACCTTCGAGGGAAAGCCACAGACCCCTGTGTCAACTCGACGGGAAGCCTGATCACGCTGCTACACCTCGGGATGAAAGCAGAAGTGGACGTCTCCACAGGAGATGTGGATTCACTCCCCTGTGGAGCCTCCAGGGTCACCCAAGATCTATGGCAGCAGTGGAAAGGAAACCTCAGGTTCTGTCCTTGTCTCCAGATAAGGACTTAGGAGCTGTTCAAAACTGGGCAGGAAACCCGAGAGGCCCCTTGCAACTTGTGTGGACACTGGCCTTTCCTGAGGCCACAGGGGCGGGTTAGTAAGGTCCCCGTCTTAACTTGAGAGGAACCTGCCACAACAAGAGAAAAACAGGAAGTTCTCCCCTCCAGGCGACATGAGGCCCTTGTCCACTGCAGTGTCTCCGGGGAAGTCACCCCTTCCCCCTTGAACCTCGAAGGGTGCCTTCACACACTTGCAGCAACTCAAGAAGTACCCCGACATACCCTTCTCCACTCGAGAGGAATGCCGAGGGTTTCACACAAATTAAGTGAAGCACCTTTTCCCCCTCCTCAGCTCGAGATTAGGGTTCCTTTCCCTGCTACGTCAGGAAAGGATTCCCATTGTTCCCATCAAATCTAGAGGAGGCACTTCAACAAGAAAGTCGAGAGGAACTCCACTGGTCATGCCACCATTCCAAAAGACTCCCAAATGTCTCAGTCCACTCCAGAGTGCCCTGATTTCCATACACATCCTCGACTGTCACCCGGAGTACGGACTCACACCACGGTGGAACGTGTTTCAGCCCTGTTGGAAAGCCTCGAGGGAAAGCCAAAGACATCTGTGTCAACTCGACGGGAAGTCTGACGCTACTGTTACAGCTCGAGAGGAAAGCAGACGTGCACATCTCCACTCGAGATGTGGCCTGACTCCCGTGAGGAGCTTCTAGAGGCATCCCACGATCCATGTCAGCACTGGAGAGGAAATTTCACGTTCCCACCTCGGCTCCAGACGAAGACTTAGGAGAAATTCCCGACTGAGCAGGAATCCTGAGAGTCCTCTGGCAACTTGTGTGGAGACTGGCCTTTCCTGAGGCCACAGGGGTGGGTCAGTAAGGTCCCCATTGTAATTCGAGAGGAACTTGCAGCAAAATGAGAAAAACCAGGAGGTTCACCCATCCAGGCGAGATGAGGACCTCGTCCACTGCGGCATCTTGGTGGAGGTGACCCCTTCCCTATTGAACCTCAAAGGGGTCCTTCACACCCTTGCAGCGACTCAAGAAGGACCCCGACGTAACCTTCTCCACTCGAGAGGAACACCCAGGGTTCTGCACAAATTAAGTGAAGCCCCGTTTCTCCCTCCTCAGCTCGAGTTGAGGGTTCCTTTCCCTGCTACATCTGGAAAGGATTCCCATTGTTCCTGTCAAATCTCAAGGAGGCACTTCAACAGAAAAGTCAAGAGTAACTCCAGGTGTTGTGCCACCATTCCAAAAGTCGCCCAAAGGTCTCTGTTCACTCCGGAGTAACCTGATTTCCCAGCACTGCCTCAAATGTCACCACGCATATGGACTCACATCACGGTGGCACGTGTTTCAGCCCTGTGGGAAAGCCTTGAGGGAAAGCCACATAGCTCTGTGTCAACTAGATGGGAAGACTGACCCTGCTGTAACATTACTGGAGGAAAGTGGACGTGCATGTCACCACTCAAGATGAGGCCTAACTCCCCTGTGAAGCTTCCAGTGGAACCTGAAGATGCGTGTCAGCACTGGAGAGGGAACCTCAGGTTCTGGCCTTGGCTCCAGGTGAGGACTTAGGAGCCGTTCCAAATTGGGCAGGAATTCCGAGAGGCCCCTTGCAATTTGCGTGGAGACTGGCCTTTCCTGAGGCCACGGTGGGGGGGTGGGGTCAGTAAGGTCCCCATCTTACCTCGAGAGGAACCTATCGCAACTAGAGAAACACCAGGAAGTTCAACACTTCAGGCGAGATGAGGCCCTTGTCCTCTGCAGCGTCTCGGTGGAAGTCACCCCTTCCATCTTGAACCTCAAAAGGGTCCTTTACACCCTTGCAGCGACTCAAATAGTACCCCAACATATGCTTCTTCACTCGAAAGGAACACCATAGGTTCCATACAACTTAAAAGAAGCCCCGTTTCCCACTCCTCAGCTCAAGATGAGGATTTCTTTCCCTGGTACGTCTGGAAAGGATCCTTTTGTTCCCGTCAAATCTCGAGGAGGCACTTCAACAGGAAAGCCGAGAGGAACTTCAGGTGTTGTGCCACCATTCCAAAATACCCCTAAAGGTCTCTATCTACTCCAGAGTAACCTGATTTCCCTGCACTGCCTTGACTGTCACCCCACGTGTGGACTCACACCACGGTGGCATGTGTTTCAGCCCTGTGGGAAAACCTCAAGGGAAAGCCACATAACTCTGTTTAAACTAGATGGGAAGCCTGACCCTGCTGCTACAGCCCTGGAGGAAAGCGGACGTGCACGTCTCCACTCAAGATGAGGCCTGACTCCCCTGTGAAGCCTCCAGTGGGACCTGAAGATCCATATTAGCACTGGAAAGGAAACCTCATGTTCCGGCCTCGGCAATAGATGAGGACTTAGTAGCCGGCCCCAACTGTTCAGGAATCCCGAGAGGCCCCTCGCAAATCGCGTGGATACTGGTATTTCCTGATTCCACAGGGACGGGTACCTGACGTCCCCTACGTAACTTGAGAGGAACCTACCGCAACTCGAGATAAACCACAAGGTTATCCCTTCCAGGCGAGGTGAGGCCCTTGCCTGCTGCCGTGTCTCAGGGGAAATCACTCTTTCCCTCTTGAACCTCGAAGGGTACTTCACACCCTTGCTGCAACTCAAGAAGTTGCCCGACTGACCCGTTCCACGTGAGAGGAACACCGAGGATTTCACCAAACTCAAGAGCAGACCCGTTTTCCCATCCTCCACTCGAGATGGGAATTCCTTTCCACGCTTCATTGGGAAAGGCTTCCCGGCATTCCCATTGCATCTCAAGAGGAGGCGCTCTCAACAGGAAAGTTGAGAGGAACACCAGGGTTTGTGCCACCATTCCAAAAGTCCCCCAAAATGTCTCAGTGCACTCCAGAGGAACGTGATTTCCCTGCACTGCCTCAAATGTCACCCCGAGTATGGACTCACATTATGAAGAAAAGTGTTTCAACCCTGTGGGAAAGCGTCCAGGGAAAACTGCAGACCCCTATGTCAAATCAATGGGAAGCCTGACCCTGCTGCTGCAACTCAGGAGGAAAGTGGCCGTGCACATCTCCACTCGAGACAAGGCCTGACTCCCCTGTGGAGCCTCCAGAGGAACCTTATGATCCATGTCAACACTGGAGAGGAAACCTCAGTTTCCAGCCTTGGGTCCAGACGAGGACATAGGAAACAGCCCTGACTGTGCAGGAATCTGGGGAGGACCCTCACAACATGCGTGGAGACTGGCTTTTTCTGAGGCCACAGGGGTGGGTCCCTGAGATCCCCTTCGTAACTTGAGACCAATCTGCCACAACTCGAGACAAACCAGGAGGGTCTCCTCTCCAGGCGAGTTGAGGACCTTGTCCTCTGTGGTGTCTCAGGGGAAGTCACCCCTTCCCTCTTGAAACTTGAAGGGGTCCTTCACCCCCTTGCTGCGACTCAAGAAGTACCCCGACATGCCATTCTACACTCAAGAGGAACACCAAGTGTCCTGTCTCAACTCAAGAGGAGGCCTGTTTACCCCTCCTCTGCTGGAGATAAGAGTTCCTTCCCTGCTTCATCAGGAAAGGATTCCCGGGTTCCAGATGAATCTCAAGAGGAGGTGCTCTCAAAAGGAAAGTCGAAAGGAACTTCAGTGGTCGTAACACCATTGCAAAAGACTCCCAAATGTCACAGTCCACTCCAGAGGACCCTGATTTCCCTACACTTCCTAGACTGTCACCTGGAGTATGGACTCAACACTGGCACGTGTTTCAGCCCTGTTGGAAAGCCTCAAGGGAAAGCCACAGACATCTGTGTCAACTCGACGGAAAGTCTTACCCTGCTGATACAGCTCGAGAGGAAAGCAGACGTGCACGTCTCCACTTGAGATGTGGCCTGATTCCACGGAGGAGACCCTAGAGGCAACCCACGATCTATGTCAGCACTGGAGAGGGAACCTCAGGTTCCGGCCTCAGTACCAGATGAGGACTAAGGAGACGTTCCTGACTGGGCAGGAATCCCGAGAGGCACCACACAACTTGCGTGGAGACTGGCCTTTCCTGAGGCCACAGGGGCGGGTCAGTAAGGTCCCTGTTGTATTTCGAGAGGAACTTGCAGCAACTCAAGAAAAACCAGGAGGTTCACCCGCCCAAGCAAGATGAGGACCTTGTCCACTGGGGCGTCTGGCCGGAAGTCACATCTTCCATCTTGAACCTCGAAGGGGTCCTTCACACCCTTGCAGCGACTCAAGAAGGACCCCAACATACCCTTCTCCACTCGAGAGGAACACCGAGGATCTCGCACAACTTAAGAGAAACCCTGTTTCCTCCTCCTCAGATCGAGATGAGGGTTCCTTTCCCTGCTACATCTGGAAAGGATTCCCGATGTTCCCGTCAAATCTCCAGGGGGCACTTCAACAGGAATGTCGAGAGGAACTCCAGGTGTTGTGCCACCATTCCAAAAGATGCCTGAAGGTCTCTATCCACTCCAGAGTAACCTGATTCCCCTGCACTGCCTTGACTGTCACCCCATGTGTGGACTCACACCACAGTGGCATGTGTTTCAGCCCTGTGGGAAAACCTCGAGGGAAAGCCACATAACTCTGTTTAAACTAGACGGGAAACCTGACCCTCCTGCAACAGCTCTGGAGGAAAGCAGACGTGCATGTCTCCACTCAAGATGAGGCTTGACTCCCCTGTGAAGCCTCCAGTGGGACCCGAAGATCCATGTCAGCACTGGAGAGGAAACCTCAGGTTCCGGCCTCGGCAGCAGACAAAGCCTTAGGAGCCAATCCAAACTGTGCAGGAATCCCAAGAGGCCCCTCGCAACTTGCGTGGAGACTGGCATTTCCTGAGGCCACAGGGGGGAGTCCCTGTGGTCCCCATCGTAAGTCGAAAGGGACCTTCCGCACCTAGAGATAAACCACGAGGTTATCCCGTCCAGGCGAGGTGAGGCTTTTGCCTGCTGCCACGTGTCAGGGGAAATTACCATTTCCCTCTTGAACCTCGAAGGGTACACCCTTGCTGAGACTCAAGAAGTTACCTGAACAACCCATCTTAACGCAAAAGGAACACCTAGGGTCTCACCAAACTCAAGAGCAGACCCGTTTTTCCATCCTCCACTCGAGATGGGGATTCCTTTCCACGCTTCGTCGGGAAAGGATTCCCGGCATTCCCATCACATCTCAAGAGGAGGCGCTCTCATCAGGAAAGTTGAGAGGAACTCCAGGGTTCGTGCCACCACCATTCCAAAAGTCCCCCAAATGTCTCAGTGCACTCCAGAGGAACGTGATTTCCCTGCACTTCCTCGAATGTCACCCCGAGTATGGACTCACATTATGAAGAAAAGTGTTTCAACCCTGTTGGAAAGCGTCCAGGGAAAACTGCAGACCCCTGTGTCAAATTGACAGGGAGCCTGACCCTGCTACTGCAACTCAAGAGGAAAGAGGTCATGCCCGTCTCCACTCAAGACAAGGCCTGACTCCCCTGTGGATCCTCCAGAGGACCCCCACGATCCATGTCAGCACTGGAGAGGAAACCTCAGTTTCTGGCCTCGGGTCCAGACGAGGACTAAGAAAACAGTCCTGACTGCTCAGGAATCCCGGGAGCCCCTCGCAAAAAGCATGTGGACTGGCCTTTTCTAAGGTTACAAGGGCAGGTCCCTGAGATCCCCGTCGTGACTTGAGAGGCACCTGCCGTGACTGGAGAAAAACCCGGAGGTTCTTTCCTCCAGGTGAGTTGGGGCACTTGTCCGCTGTGGTGTCTCAGGGGAAGTCACCCCTTCCCTCTTGAACCTCGAAGGGTCCTTCACACCCTTGCAGCGATGCTCAAGAAGTACCCCAACATGGCATTCTCCACTCAAGAGGAACACCAAGCGTCCTGGCAGAAATCAAGGGGAGCCGCGTTTTGCCATCCTCTGATGGAGATGAGGGTTCCTTTCCCTACGTCGTCGGGAAAGGTTTCAAGGGATCCCGATGAATTTCAAGAGGAGGTACCCCCATCAGGAAAGACGAGAGGAATTCCAGGTGTTGAGCCACCATTCCAAAAGACGCCCCAAAGTCTCAGCCCACTCCAGAGGACCCTGATTTCGCTGCACTGCCTCGACTGTCACCCCGAGTATGGACTCACACCACGATTGCACGTGTTTCAGCTCTGTTGGAAAGCCTTGAGGGAAAGCCACAGACCCCAGTGTCAACTAGACGGGAAGCCAGACCATGCTGCTACAGCACCAGAGGAAAGCAGTCATGCACGTCTCCACTCGAGACGTGGTCTAACTCTCATGTGGAGCCTCCAGTGACACCCACGATCGATGCCAACAATGTAGAGGAAACCTCAGGTTCTGGCCTTGGCTCCAGATAAGGACTTAGGAGCCATTCCGAACTGTTCAGGAATCCCTAGAGGCCCCATGCAACTTGCGTGGAGACTCGCCTTTCCTGAGGCCACAGGGGCGGGTCAGTAAGGTCCCCAACTTAACTCGAGAGGAATCTGTTTCAACTTGAGAAACACCAGGAGGTTCACCCCTCCAGGTGAGATGAGGCCCTTGTCCACTGCGGCATATTGGTGGAAGTCACCCTTCCATCTTCAACCTCGAAGGAGTCCTTCATACCCTTGCAGTGACTCAAGAAGTACCCCGACATACTCTTCTCCACTCGAGAGGAACACCGAGGGTTCCACACAACTTAAGAGAAGCCCCGTTTCCCCCTCCTCAGCTCGAGATGAGGTTCCTTTCCCTGCTATGTCTGGAAAGGATTCCCATTGTTCCCGTCATATCTGGAGGAGGCACTTCAACAGGAAAGCTGAGAGGAACTCCAGGTGTTGTGCCACCATTCCAAAAGACGTCCAAAGGTCTCTATCCACTCCAGAGTAACCTGAATTCCCTGCACTGCCTCAACTGTCATGCCGCAAATGGACTCCCACCACAGTGGCACGCGTTTCAGCCCTGTGGGAAAGCCTCGAGGGAAAGTCACACACGTCTGTGTCACTAGACTGGAAGACTGACGCTGCTGCTACAACTCTGGAGGAAAGCAGACGTACACGTCTCCACTCATTTTGAGGCCTAACTCCCCTGTGAAGCCTCTAGTGGGATCCGAAGATGCATGTCAGCAATGGAGAAAAAAACTCAGGTTCCGGCCTCAGAAGCAGAGGAGGACTTAGGAGCTGGCCCCAATGTGCAGGAATCCTGTGAGGCCCCTAGCAAATCACGTGGAGACTGGCCTTTCCTGAGGCCACAGGGGCGGGTCAGTAAGGTCCCCAACTTAACTCGAGAGGAATCTGTTTCAACTTGAGAAACACCAGGAGGTTCACCCCTCCAGGTGAGATGAGGCCCTTGTCCACTGCGGCATATTGGTGGAAGTCACCCTTCCATCTTCAACCTCGAAGGAGTCCTTCATACCCTTGCAGTGACTCAAGAAGTACCCCGACATACTCTTCTCCACTCGAGAGGAACACCGAGGGTTCCACACAACTTAAGAGAAGCCCCGTTTCCCCCTCCTCAGCTCGAGATGAGGTTCCTTTCCCTGCTATGTCTGGAAAGGATTCCCATTGTTCCCGTCATATCTGGAGGAGGCACTTCAACAGGAAAGCTGAGAGGAACTCCAGGTGTTGTGCCACCATTCCAAAAGACGTCCAAAGGTCTCTATCCACTCCAGAGTAACCTGAATTCCCTGCACTGCCTCAACTGTCATGCCGCAAATGGACTCCCACCACAGTGGCACGCGTTTCAGCCCTGTGGGAAAGCCTCGAGGGAAAGTCACACACGTCTGTGTCACTAGACTGGAAGACTGACGCTGCTGCTACAACTCTGGAGGAAAGCAGACGTACACGTCTCCACTCATTTTGAGGCCTAACTCCCCTGTGAAGCCTCTAGTGGGATCCGAAGATGCATGTCAGCAATGGAGAAAAAAACTCAGGTTCCGGCCTCAGAAGCAGAGGAGGACTTAGGAGCTGGCCCCAATGTGCAGGAATCCTGTGAGGCCCCTAGCAAATCACGTGGAGACTGGCATTTCCTGAGGCCACAGGGGCGGGTCCCTGTGGTCCCCGTCGTAACTCAAGAGGAACCTGCAACTCGAGATAAACCAGGAGGTTATCCCGTCCAGGCAAGGTCAGGCCCTTGCCCATTGCGGAGTCTTAGGGGAAATCACTCTTTTCCTCTTGAACCTTGAAGGGGTACCTCACACCCTTGCAGCGACTAAAGAAGTTACCCGACCGACCCGTCTCCACGCGAGACGAACACCGAGGGTCTCACCAAACTCAAGAGGAGACCCGTTTTCCCCTCCTCTGCTGGAGATGAGGGTTCCTTTCCCTGCTTCGTCGGGAAAGGATTCCCGTCATTCCCATCACATCTCAAGAGGAGGCGCTCTCAACAGGAAAGTTGAGAGGAACTCCAGGGTTCGTGCCATCATTCCAAAAGTCCCCCAAATGTCTCAGTGCACTCCAGAGGAACGTGATTTCCCTGCACTGCCTCGAATGTCACCCCGAGTATGGACTCACATTATGAAGAAAAGTGTTTCAACCCTGTGGAAAAGCGTCCTGGGAAAACTGCAGACCCCTATGTCAAATCAATGGGAAGCCTGACCCTGCTGCTGCAACTCAGGAGGAAAGTGGTTGTGTACGTCTCCACTCGAGATGAGGCCTGACTCCCCGGTGGAGCCTCCAGAGGAACCCCACGATCCAAGTCAGCACTGGAAAGGAAACCTCAGTTTCCAGCCTCGGATCCAGACAAGGACTTAGGAAACTGCCCTGACTGCGCAGGAATCCCGGGAGGCCCCTCGCAAACCACATGCAGACTGGCCTTTTCAGAAGCTCCAGGGGCGGGTCCCTGAGATCCCCGTCATGACTTTAGAGGAACCTGCCCCAACTAGAGAAAAACCAGGAGGTCCTCCCCTCCAGTCGACTTGAGGAACTTGTCCTCTGCGGTGTCTCGGGGGAAGTTACCCCTTCGCTCTTGAACCTTGAAGGGGTCCAGTACACCCTTGCAGCGACTCAGGAAGTACCCGACATGGCATTCTACACTCAAGAGGAACACCGAACATCCTGTCACAACTCAAGAGGAGCCCCGTTTGCCCCTCCTCTGCTGGAGATGAGGGTTCCTTTCCCTGCTTCATCGGGAAAGGATTCCTGGGTTCCCAATGAACCTCAAGAGGAGGCGCTCTCAACAGGAAAGACGAGAGGAACTCCAGCTGTCGAGCCACCATTCCAAAAGACGCCCAAAAGTCTCATTCCATTCTAGAGTACCCTGATTTCCCTGCACTGCCTCGACTGCCAACCCGATTATGGACTCACGGTTGCACGTGTTTCAGCCCTGTTGAAAAACCTCGAGGGAAAGTCACAGACCCCTGTGTCAACTCGGTGGAAAGCCTGAGCCTGCTTCTACAGATCTGGAGGAAAGCGGAGTTGCACGTCTCCACTCGAGACGTGGCCTGTCTCCCCTGTGGAGCCTCCAGAGGCACCCCACGATCCATGTCAGCACTGGAAAAGAAACCTCCTGTTCCCGCCTCGGCTCCAGACGAGGACTTAGGTGCCGGTCCTGACTGGGCAGGAATCCGGTGAGGCGCCTTGCATCTTGCGTGGAGAATGGCTTTATGTGAGGCCACATGGATGGGTCAGTAAGTTCCCCACCGTAACTCGAATGGAACCTCATGTGGAACCTAACGCGACTCAAGAAAAACCAGGAGCTTCTCCCCTCCATGCGAGATGAGGCCCTTGTCTGCTGTGGCATCTCGGGGGAAGTCGCAGCTTCCCTCTAGAACCTCGAAGGGGTCCTTCACACCCTTGCAGTGCCTCAAGAATTATCCCGACATGCCCTTCTCCACTTGAGAGGACCACTCAGCGCCCGCCAAAACTCAAGAGGAGCCCCGTTTCCCTCTCCTGCACTCGAGATGAGGTTTCCTTTCTCTGCTTCGTCAGGGAAGGATTCCCGGCATTCCTGTCTCATCTCAAGGGAGGCACTCTCCACAGGAGACTCGATAGGAACTCCAGGGGTCGAGCCATCTTTCCAAAAGGCCCCCAGATGTCACCGTCCACTCCAGAGGAATCTGGTGATACTGTGCCACCTTGTCTGTCACCCCGAGGATCGGTTCACAACACGGTGGCACGTGTTTCAGCCCTGTGGGAAAGCCTCGAGGGAAAGTCACAGACCTTCTGTGTCAACTCGAAGGCAAGCCTTACCCTGGTTGTACATTCGGAAGGAATGGGGACGTTCACGTCTCCACAGGAGACGTGGCCTGACTCCCCTGAGCAGCCGCTAGAGGCACCCCATGATCCATGTCAGGACTGGAGAGGGAACCTCAGGTTCCAGCCTCGGCTTCAGA
>SJYV01024948.1:7468-25426 GCA_006410875.1 Neotragus pygmaeus | reverse complement strand
GGTCCCGGGGGTGGCTGGGCCGGCAGAGCCCACGGAGGGTAGGGGGTTCGGGGTGCGGGGCGCAGAGGGGAGGGCCGCCCGCCAGCCTCACCCATGCAGGCGTCGTCCTGGCGCACCCAGCCCACTTCGCACTGGTCGCAGTCTCTGTTGGTGGGGCCCACGCACGTCTTACACGCCTGGTCACAGGCTGCAAGGCAGAGGCAGGTGCATCTCAGGAGCAAACTCAATGCAAAGGTTGTTTGGGGGCTTAGGAAGTGACATTTGTTACGGTGAAAACAAGCAAAAATCCCAAAGAGGCAAGACTGATTCAATAACAAAAGTACATTCACGTAAGTCACAACACCGCACTTAACGAGAAAAGACAGCCCACGGGGGTCTCCACGCCCGGCGGTGGTAAAATTCTTAGCAGAGGAGGACTCAGCGGAGCTACTCGTAACCCTGGAGCCAGACCCGGCTGGGTGTGCATGCCGCCCGCCAACACGCGTGGTCCTGCCGGGCCCGGGGGTCTCGGGTAGGAACCGGGGTGGCTGGCCTCACGGAGGGCAGGCCCGAGGGGTGCGCGGCACGGCCCCCAGACCTGGCTGCCGGCGCCTGCCACAGTCCTCCCCCGAGGCAGGGACAGCCGAGGAGGAACACATCTCCCCTGGCCTGCTCCCTGGATTTACACGTCGGAGGACACCACCCCGGGCTGACGCAGCCTCACGAGCGGGCGCGGGCCTCTCCAACTGCGAGGGTTGGCGTGTCCATCCCAGCTGAGAAGGCTCCATCTGTGACCCCACGGGCACATCTCAGAACTCACGGAGGAGCCGGGACAACGGCCGGGGAGCCTTCAAAGAGCCTGGTGGGGGCCGCCCTCCCCACACCAGGGAACCCGGGTGGCGTGCCTCCCTCACAGGGGCCCAGGGCCACACTGCATGGCCTCTGCAGTCCCACGCTCAGCCACACTGCCGGCCCCCCCGGAGGCGCGCCGATGGGCTCGGCCCCGCGCCCGCAGACACAACCAGCCCGCGCCCGCCGGCGCCGAGCTTCCCGCCGGCGCAGCAGGGCCGCACCAGCCTCCAGAGGCCACAGCGCCCGGGCCCAGCATGGCTGTCATGGAGCTGACGGTGCCGTGCTGCCCGTCCGAGAGGCTGTCGGGGGTCATCACCGCACGCTTCCCTCCACGGCTTGTTCAGGGGCAGGAAGCGGGACTGACCCCAGCCCCCCAGCTCTGCCGGTGCGGTCCCTGCTCCCGGCCTGCAGGCACGGCCGGTACCTGAGCAGATGCTGTGGGGCCCGCTCGTCGGCGCGGGGAAGTAGCCGTCCATGCAGTCGGTGCACAGCGGCCCCTGGTAGCCCGGGTGACACCGGCACGTCCCGTCGCCCTCGCGGGTGCCGTCTCCGCTGCAGTGGCCGTTCCCGCTGCAGGGCCGCTCGGACCCGCCCTGGCACGCTGCGAACACGAGCTGTTCAGAGGGCGTCTGGGAGCAGAGGGGGCCCCAGAGAAGCCCCAGCTCAGCTCCAAGTCCCACTGCAACCCCAGGCCCGCCGTGCCCCTTCTCCGGGACACACGGGCCCCGGCCTCACCGAGAACACGGGGCCGAAGAGGGGACAGTGAGGACTCCCTGCGGCAGCCACGCACCAGCAGGACCGCAGGCGGGCTGGGGCGGGGTCTGGGCGCCAAGATGATGCCCTCCGCCCAGGGGATCGAGCTGAACGTGTCGAACGTGACGCCTGGATGGAACCCTGAAGGCTGGACGCCCTGGCCTCCCGCACAGCACTCTGCTGGCCGTGGGCCTCCTCCCACTTAGCGGGCAACACCAGGCAGTGGGTTACGATGAACCCATGGGTGAGCTGGGGGCACACCTGGAACCAGACTTGGGGAGAAGTTCCCTGCAGCTGGGAGGGTGCAGCACCCCGGCCCGTGGGAGCCGCCACCCCTGAAGCCGCGACAGGAACTACGCGGACACTCGAGGGTTCCCAAAGAAAGACATACGCAGGCAGTCTGGCCCGTAAGTCCCCGGAGAACAACAAGCTTTCAGTGTCTGCACACAAAACCATTCAAATAAGTCAGGATGCTTCTTCTTCCTGAGGATGTAAACAACATCCACTGAATCTCACGTGGCGGATTTCCTCAAAACAAAACCACAGTTGAATGTAAGGCGCTTCTGAGCATTGTGGGACCCGGGAAATGAGGGCCTGTGGCCAGCAGACTCTCCCAGATAACTCCCTCGTCAGGATCGCTGCACTTTGATGGAAGAAGACGGGAATGCGGGTGAGGGAGAAATCAGGTGTGTGGAAGCCCGATGTCTGCGGTGCGCTCTGAGCCCCAGGCGTGGTGGGTGCTGGGCCCCGGGCACTCACAGCCGCAGCCACCAGGCCTCCAGGAGGTCCTCCTGCTCCTCCAGCAGCTGGCTGCACTCGAAGTCGCTGGCCTCACACAGGCCCTCCACGATCTCCAGCAGGCGGACTTCGCTGAAACACAGGGCCAGCAGCACCGTGAGAGGGGCGCGCGGCACCTCAGGGGTCAGTGTCCATGCTCCCGGGATGCCTGGAGGCCCCTGCTGCCGGGGCGCAGCCATGCTGGTGTTCAGGGAGAACAGACCCGCGACAAGCACCCAGCTGGGGCCAGGGGGATCGCTACCAGAGAGCTAAACCGGTACCTGAGCGGAGGGTGCGGTGGTCAGGGAGGCCTGTTCATCCTCAGGGAGAACAGCAAGTGTGGGGTCCACCCAGGGAAGCCCGGCAATGGGCTAGAGCTGTGGGTGGGGGCGGGGCCAGCCCCACCTGTGTTTTGAAAAGACCCCCGTGTCTGCCCCTTGGAGGGCGAGGGGACAGCCAGGGGTCAGAGGCCCACACGCCAGCCCCAGGCAAGGACAGGTGACTGTGCCCCAGGGACACTCTGTGTCTGCAGACACTCCCAGGGACACGTCAGGCCCCAAAGATGGGCGCTGGGCCGGTCAGAGCAGGGTGCCCACCTGAATTCATACTTGGACAGCGTCTTCTCCTCCCAAGCCGTGTTCCCACCACCAAAGTTCTTCTTTGCCGTGTCCACCATTCCCTGTGGGGAGAGGGCCGCACAGGGTCAGCCCTGCTGCTTCACACCTGTCCATGGAGGGGTGCGCCAGGCTGTGGTGGGGTGACCCAGTCCATGATAGGGTGACCCAGTCCATGGGGGGATGACCCAGTCCATGGGGATGACCCAGGCCATGGGGGTGACCCAGTCCATGATAGGGTGACCCAGTCCATGGGGGGGTGACCCAGTCCATGGGGATGACCCAGTCCATGGAGAGGTGACCCAGTCCACGGGAGTGACTCAGTCCAGATGGGGTGACCCAGTCCATGATAGGGTGACCCAGTCCATGGGGGGATGACCCAGTCCATGGGGATGACCCAGGCCATGGGGGTGACCCAGTCCACGGGAGTGACTCAGTCCAGATGGGGTGACCCAGTCCATGGGGGGATGACCCAGTCCATGGGGGGATGACCCAGGCCATGGGGGGTGACCCAGGCCATGGGGGGTGACCCAGGCCATGGTGGGATGACCCAGTCCATGGGGATGACCCAGTCCATGGGAGGTGACCCAGGCCATGCGGGGTGACCCAATCCATGGGGGTGACTCAGTCCAGATGGGGTGACCCAGGCCACGGTGAGGTGACCCAGTCCATGGTGGGGTGACCCAGGCCACGGCAGGGTGGTCGCAGGCCCACGGTGGGGTAACTGGGCCATGGCGGGGCGCCCCCGTCCCCCGCCGCCGTCCCCGCGGAGTGCCCGGCCCACCTGGTTGAACTTGTCCACCAGCTCCCGGCAGCGCTTGCAGGGCGTCGGCTTCTTGGTGGCCTCGCCGGTCGGCGGCAGCAGCAGCAGCGGCAGCAGCCCCAGCACGGCCAGGGCCGGCGGGCGCATGTTGGGCCGAGGCGGACGGCGCCGCGGGATCGCAGAAGCGCGGACACGGGCCAAAGTTCACCGGGAACCGGCCGAGCACTCCGGCCTCCGGCCGCCTACAGGCTCCGAAGCGCCGGCCGTTCCCGGGGATACTCGGCTGAGCCGGCTGGAGCCCCGCCCCACGCCAGTCCTCGCGCGGCGATTGGCCTTCTAGGTCCGCCCCGCCCCCGTGCGGCCCAATCCGGGCTCGCCACGAGCGGCTACCAATAGGAAGGCCCCGGGTCAGCGTCCCGCCGGGAGGCTGGGTTTGCGGGGCGTGGAGGCCCGGGCCCGCCCCTTGCACCCGCCTCTCCCGCGAGCCGCCCGGCGCGGCCATCTTTACTCAGGGCTGCGAGGGCGTCCGCGACGGCAGCGAAGCCTCAGCGGACATGTTAGGTTCGGGCAAGAGCGTCGCCGAAGCTCTTGGTTTCTGCCACCCGACTTCCGGCCGCGGGCAGCTCAGGCGCGAGCGCTTCGAGGGACCGCGCGGTGGGCTGGCGAGGTCAGCGCGCGCGGCTGGGGCTCTCGGGGCGGGCTGAGAGGACCTCGGGCTGGCGCCGTCGCGGGGCTCCTTGGGCCTCACCGTGCGCGTGCACGCGGGACGACCGCCAGGCTCCTCAGCTGGGGCCAGCCGCGTCTCCTGGGGCCTGAGGTGTCGGGACCCAGGAGTCGGCGTTCCCCGCCCCCGTGCCCTAGGCCGTTGGCGCCGAAACCCGTGGTTTAAGTCAGGAGAAGGAACGTGGGCGTTACCTGGTCTCTTTAGGACAGAACTGCCAGAAGGAGGAAGCACACAAGACAGTTTTCTCTGGCCTGATCCTTGCCAGTTCCTCTGTGTTTCCAGCCGTGAGTTAGTAACGTGAACATCTGATTTGACCGGTTTCAGTCGAGACCGAGGATTAGGCGGGGACAGGAGGGCCTCTGCAGGTCGCTTCCTAATCTGAGGGGCCACCGTCCTGGAAACGACAGTTTCTTCAGTCGTGGCCTGTTGTAACCTCTCGGATTAACAGTCCGAGCCGCTGCAGGCAGGTGTGGCCGAGTGCAGCTGCATCTGCTCACGGTCTCGCCCGGTGGGGCTTACTGTGGCTTGTGTACTTGCTCGTGCCCTGTGTGTCTCCCTCTGGTCCCGGGTGGGCATGCAGGGTGCTGCTAGTGCCTTCCAGAATACGCTGCTTTGCTCTCGGCCATCAGCAAAGAGCACCCTCGTCTGGGGAGAAGCCCCCAGGGCCTGGAGCAGGGTCGGTAATGTAGCTTTCACCCCGCAGCTCCCGTGACCCCCTGAACTGTAGCCCACCAGGCTCCTCAGTCCATGGGATTCTCCAGGTAAGAACACTGGAGCGGGGTGCCATTTCCTTCTCTAAGGATCTTCCCAACGCAGGGATCGAACCCAGGTCTCCTGCATAGCAGGATGATTCTCTACCCTCTGAGCCATCAGGGGAGCCCCCTGAGATGTCAGTCTAGGTTTTCCCTCAGAGGAGCGCGCTGTGGGCAGGGGCGTGGACTGGGGTCTGCAGAGATGAGCCTGGAGCAGCTGTGAGCCCCAGTCCTGCCAAGCGGTATATGTGCAGCTGCTTCCAGCGCTCAGCTTTATACTTGCTTCCTAGTTCTTGAGCAGCATGTGAATGTTCTGTGGTCTGCTCGGCCTCATTGGAAATTAAAGCGTTAATGTGTCTTTAATGAAAATGTTTGCCTCGGAAATGAACAGAGATCATTCTGTCGTTTTTTGAGATTGCACTCAAGTACTACATTTAGAACTCTTTTGTTGATTATGAGGGCTACTTCATTTCTTCTAAGAGATTCTTGCCCACAGTAGTAGATATAATGGTCATCTAAGTTAAATCCACCCATTTCCATTTCCAGGAATCAGTTCACTGATTTCTAAAATGAGGTTCAGTTTTGCCATCTCCTGTTTGACCACTTTCAATTTACCTTGATTCATGGACCTAACGTTCCAGGTTCCTATGCAATATTGTTCTTTACAGCACTGACTTTACTTCCATCACCAGTGACATCCACAACTGGATATTGGATCATAGAAAAAGCAAGAGTTCCAGAAAAATATCCACTTCTGCTTTATTGACTATGCCAAAACCTTTGACTGGGTGGATCACCACAAACTGTGGAAAACTTTTAAAGAGATGGGAATACCAGACCACCTGACCTTCCTCCTGAGAAATCTGTATGGTCAAGAAGCAACAGTTAGAACAGGACATGGAACAACAGACTGGTTCCAGATTGGGAAAGGAATACGTCCAGGCTGTATATTGTCACCGTGCTTATTTAACAGTTCTAACAGTTAGAACAGGACATAGAACAACAGACTGGTTCCAGATTGGGAAAGGAATACGTCAAGGCTGTATATTGTCACCGTGCTTATTTAACTTCTATGCAGAGTACATCATGAGAAACGCTGGACTGCATGAAGCACATGCTGGAATCAAGATTGCTGAGAGAAACATCAGTAACCTCAGATATGCAGATAATACCACCCTTATGGCAGAAAGCAAACAGTAACTAAAGAACCTATTGATGAAAGTGAAAGAGGAGAGTGAAAAAAGTGGTTTAGAACTCAACATTTAAAAAATAAGATCATGGCATCTGGTCCCATCATTTCATGGCAGATAGATGGGGAAACAATGGAAACAGTGACAGACTTTATTTTCTTGGGCTCCAAAATCACTGCACATGGTAACTGCAACCATGAAATTAAAAGACGCTTGCTCCTTGGAAGAAAAGCTATGACTAACCTAGACAGCATATTCAAAAGCAGAGACATTACGTTGCCAACAAAGGTCCATCTAGTCAAAGCTATGGTTTTTCCAGTAGTCATGTATGGATGTGAGAGTTGGATTATAAAGAAAGCTGAGTGCCAAACAATTGATGCTTTTGAACTGTGGTATTGGAGAAGAGTCTTAGAGTCCCTTGGACTGCAAGGAGATCCAACCAGTTTATCCTAAAGGAGATCAATCAGTCCTGAATATTCATTGGAAGAACTGATGCTGAAGCTGAAACTCCAATACTTTGGCCACCTGATGTGAAGAACTAACTCACTGGAAAAGACACTGATGCTGGGAAAGACTGATGGTGGGAGGAGAAGGGGACGACAGAGGATGAGATGATTGGATGGTCTCACTGACTTGATGAATGTGAGTTTGAGTAAGCTCTGGAAGTTGGTGATGGATGGGGAGGCCTGGTGTGCTGCAGTTCATGAGGTGGCAAAGAGCCGGATACGACAGTGACTGAACTGAGCTGAATGAAAATGTAAGCTGATGACGTCCACACTTAGGAGCTGTTATGAATTTGTTTTTCAAGTAGTCTGTTGAGCACCTGCTAAGCACCAGGTGGCGATGCAGCCGCGAGTTGTGATGGACAGGCCCCTCCTTGCTGAGGTTACAGTGGTGGGAAAACAGGAAATCCCGCCCTTACAATTTGGTAAGGGAACCAAGTTCTGTTACTTCTCTTGGAACTGCGTTATTTGGTAATTCGGAATTATTAAAGCTCTCTGACTCCCTTACTTCCCCCACCTCACCACCACCGCCGTATCGAACAGGATTCCTCTTCTTCCTCCAGATTTTGTTAAGTCATGGTTTCCCCACTTGCTGACTTAGAGCAGAGACTTCATACATCTCCCTCTAACCAAAAAGTAGTTTTAACAAATGGCACTGTGGTTCTCTTCTTTCGCTTCTTGCTCTTCTGGTTTTGATCAAACAGAAGCAAACGTGTTTTAAGACAAGCCACAAACAGGAAAAATTTGCTGTCTTTCTTCCCTCGCCGAGTTGAAAGATGTAGGTGTTCTGGGAGTAGGAGCTACCCGGATGCTCCGTGGTCTTCTCGGAATCTTTGTTCCACGGGGTACCCCCCAGTCCTGGTGTGTGGGCGCCTGCAGTGCAGGCATCTGTCTGTGCCCGCCCCCCCCACCGCCCAGGAACATGCTTGCTTTCTGCCGTCCACTGGTTTGTGCTCACGACCAGCGTGGTGCTTCCTGGGGCTCGGAGGGGCTCCCGGGCGAAGTTCAGGATGCAGAGTCCACGGCCCGTCACACAATCCTGGGGACGCAGGTCTTCGCTGCCCCCTGAACTCTCAGTGCTGCCGCTCTGCTGTGCCCTGGGTGCGCCCCCCACCCTCCTGCTTCACAGCTCCAGCCTGTCTGCCCCAGCTACTGCCCTGGGGGCCGAGCCCGGCGTGTTCTGACTCTCCAGCCAGGTCCTTGCTTCTCGGTCCTGCGGTGTCCAGGGCTGAGCTGACCCGGGGCCCAGCCGCCAGTGCACTCGGCTCTGGCTCTGCAACTCGGGTCCTTTTTCCTGGGAGAGGACTCACAGACAGCCTAAAGAAGAAGATGGCTGGTTAGAACGTGGACGCTTCTTGAGGGCGATTTTTCTCTCAGTGTCCTGTGTTGATGTGTTTCCAGGTTACTTCAGAGGGGTGCTGTTACCCCTCACACACGTCTCCCAGTGTTGCCTCCAGCGGAGTTTTCGAGCTTGGGAATCTGTCTCCATTCTTTGAACACACTTGAGCTGCGGTGCTGATGGTGGATGAAGGTCTGTGAGGCGGGCGCGCAGAATGGCTGGGAGAAGGCCGTGGGGCCTGGGCGGGCAGCGCCCGCTCTTGGGGCTGCTGGTGGCCGTGGCCGCGGTCCACTTGGCCGCCTGCCCCTACACCAAGGTGGAGGAGAGCTTCAACCTGCAGGCCGTGCATGACCTGCTCTACCACCGGCTGGATGTGGAGAAGGTGAGCGCGCCTGGGCGGTGCGGGGACCTGGCCCGGGCCCGGCTGACCCACCCTCTCCCTGCAGTTTGACCACCTCGAGTTCCCCGGCGTGGTGCCCAGGACGTTCCTCGGGCCGCTGCTGATCGCCGCGCTCTCCAGCCCCGCGGTCTACATGCTCACGCTGTTGGAGGCGTCCAAGTTCTACTCTCAGCTTGTAGGTAAGGGCTCCTCTGGGGCGATGGTGAAGGGCGGCGGCGGCAGACAGCCGCGGTCACCTAGTCAAGGGGCCCGCAACGGGAGTGGCCGCCACCTGGATTCCCGGCCGTCGTGGCCACTTGGCAGGCAGTTCAGTGGGGGCAGCGCCCACCTCGCCAGGCGGTGACAGCGGGGGCTAGGCCCGCCCCTGAGCAGCCACAGCATGGCTCATGCTGGTGCGCATGTGTGGTCGGAGAGCTCCTGGGACCAGGCGGCCGTGCCTTGGGAAAGGGCGGCCGTCCACTCGCATGGGGGGGCCAGGCAGCCTCGGCCAGGTGGCTGGGGCCGTGTGTGAGCGTCAGGTGCTCAGTAAGTGTAGCCCTGGAGGTGTTGGCCGGTGACAGGGCCTCTGGGGTGCCAGCCGTCGCCTGCGCGCATCTGCCCTGCACAGCCCAGCTTCCCAGTGTCCCAGCCCTGCCCGGGGCCGCCAGGCACAGAACAGCTCCAGGGTCGGGATGCCAGCGTCCAGGCCACCTGCTTCCCACACTCAGCCTGTTTGTTTGAGTTTCAGAAGTGTTTACTGTTAAATATAAAGTGTCACAGGACTCAAAGGTGGCCCACCATGCTCAGAAGAATTCGGTTACTGGCAAGTGAAACAGAAGCTGAACAAGGTCACCTGACACTGGTTTCAGGGAAAACCACACGCCGTTGCTTTAAATGGAACGTGTTTCGTTTCATTTTGCGCGTCAGGTTTTTAATTGAAGTAGAATTTACTTTCAGTACCGTGTTCATACCAGATGTGCTGTGAAGCAGCTCAGTTTTGTGTGTGTATCTCTCTCTTCCCGATTCTTCCCATCACAGGCTGTCATGCGCTGTGCAGCGCGTCTCTGTTGAGGCCTGTCATGCACAGCCGTGTGTGTCTGTTGGCTGCAGACCCCTGAGCTGCCCCTCCCCGCTCCCTCTTTGGCAGCCATCAGTGTGCGGCCTGCTGTGTGAGTGTTTTGTGTGTAGTGCATCCGTGTCCATTAGATTCCACACACAAGTGACGCCACGTGGCACTCGCCCTTCTTTGCACTTGACCTCTAGTAGGATGACCTCTAGGTGCATCCATTGCTGCACACAGCAGGGTTTCTTTTCTGCAGCTGAGTGCCATTGTGCTGTGTACACCGGCCCATTTTTAGTACGGGATCCCCTGGGCACACGCACCCTCTCTGCTCAGTCAGGGCCGTCGTGGGACTCGGCGTGATTCTTGGGCTCTGGACGTTACAAAAAGAAGTGAGGCGGCAGTTTGGGGCCACGGTGGCCGCCCTGTTCTGCTGGGTGACAGCCTCGCAGTTCCACCTGATGTTCTACTGCACACGGACGCTCCCCAATGTGCTGGCACTGCCTGTGGGTACGTCACTGCCGGCCTGTCCTGCCCGGGTCTCCTGGGCTGGTGTCGGGGGGTGTCCATCTGAGTGTCTGTTGGGAGCTGCTGCCCACCAGGTGTCTCAGAAACGCAGGACAGGGAGGCCAGGAAGCGAGCGAGCTCTGTCCCTGTGCAGGGCTCCGGCCTGGCCTCGGGGGAGCTGGCGGGGCGAGGCCTCCCCAGGAGTAGCACCGGGAGGGGGAGCTGGTCCGTGGGGCTGGGAGCGGGCACGGACCCCAGAGGGGCCAGGTTGGCGAGGCTCTGCAGGAGGTGGGGCCGTGCGGCTGCGCCCGGGCAGGTGCTCTCTGGGCTCCCATGCCCCTCGAGCAGAGAGTGATGTCGCGCCTGCCCTCCCGCAGCACTGCTGGCCCTGGTGGCCTGGCTGCAGCAGAGGTGGACGCGCTTCATCTGGCTCTCAGCCTTCGTCATCCTGGTCTTCAGGGCCGAGCTGTGCCTGCTCCTGGGCCTGGCGCTGCTGCTGCCGCTCTGCTGGCGGAAACTCTCGCTGACCCGGGCCCTGCGCTGCGCCGTGCCAGCCGGGATCCTCTGCTTGGGTGAGTGGGTCGCAGAGGCTGCGCCCTCTTCGTTGGGGGCTTTCTCACCTCTGTTTCTCATTAAGTAGAATCACCTGCACCTCCCATGGGGTTACGGAGTCCCAGTGTGGGTCTTCTGGCTCTGCTGCTCAAGCGCCCCCCACTGGACCCCCTCCACAGGACCCCCATCAGGGCCCCTCTTCCTGTGCCTCGGCCAGGCCGTGCAGATGTGGGGGCACCTATGTGTGGGGGCTGCTTTGGGGGAGGGCTCAACACCTCAGCGCCTCTGAGGGGTGCTGCTGTGGCTCCTGGCTGCTCTGCTGACGAGGCTGTGTCTCGGGGACCTCCGCCTGTGACGGTTTTGGGGGCGGCCGTGCCCCCTGAGCGGACCTTCTTTTCTCAGGACTGACCGTGGCTGTGGACTCCTATTTCTGGCGCTATCTTGTGTGGCCAGAAGGGAAAGTCCTCTGGTATAACACCGTCCTGAACAAGAGTTCCAACTGGGGCGTATCCTTCCTTCGAGGCAGAGCGAGGAGCTGCTGGCCGCTGCGCCGGCGCCTCGGGGAGCGTGACGGCTGCTGTGGCACCAGCACCAGCACTTCCTCCTCTGCAGGACGGGTCTCCCTGGTCTTGAGTCTGTGCCCTGAGGAGATACCATTCAGCGTCTCAGCCCCAGCTTCTCTGTCCTTGCAATCTTCTGATTTAATGTTTCACGCTGGGCTCTTTAAAAGACATCTCCAAAGAGAATGCTGTGGGTCCCCAGTGTGCCCCCACCCTGGGACAGGCTGTTTTCATAGTGAAAGATGGAGGGACGGTTCTGGGCAGTCCCGCTTGCCGTCCACAGCTGTGGCAGCCTGTGTGTGGGGTCACCGTCCCTGTGTGAGGGGTCAGCGTTCCCGTGTGAGGGGTTGTGCTGTGGCCGGAGCTGTGGGGCTCCTGGGTGCTGCGGGTGGGGTGCCATCAGGCTGGCAGGGGGTGGCGGGCTGCCACAGGGGTGCCCGCAGCCTCCTTAACCCACGCCCAGACCGCGCCACTGCTCTGGTACTTCTACTCGGCACTCCCGCGCAGCCTGGGCTGCAGCCTGCTCTTTGTGCCACTGGGGGCGGCGGACAGGCGGGCCCTGGCACTGCTGCTGCCCGCGCTGGGCTTCGTGGCCCTGTACTCGCTGCTGCCGCACAAGGAGCTGCGCTTCGTCATCTACACCTTCCCACTGCTCAACGTCGTGGCCGCCAGGGGCTGTGCCCGCGTGTAGGTGCTGCGGCTGCCTGTGGGCTCGCCCGGGGCCGTGAACTGGGTGGCAAAGGGGAGGGCATCCAGGGTGATGGTGTGGGCTCGGCCGGGGTCTGGCGCGGGGCTCAGCCCGCGTCTGCAGGGCCTGTGGCCGGCCTGTAGAGGCAGCAGGCGCCTGTCCTTGCTCTGCCTGGCACCGGGCACCAGGAAGTTCAGGACGTGCCTGAAGCCAGGCTCTGACCTGAGGGGTGACTCGGGACACTTGAAGGGCTCACGCAGGTTTGGCCTTGGCGCCTGGTGGGGTTTCAGAGTCGGTCGCGTCTGCTGCGTGATGACGGCTCATGTGGGGCGTGGCAGCAGGCGGATGTGCTCTTCACGGCGGTCCCCGGCCCTGCTCCCTCCCAGGCTGAACGGTTACAGGAAGTCCTGGCTGCACAGAGCAGGGTCCCTCCTCGTGCTGGGGCACCTTGGGCTGAATGCCGTGTACTCGGCCACGGGCCTGTATGTGTCCCACTTCAACTACCCCGGCGGCGTGGCGATGCAGAGGCTGCACCAGCTGGTGCCCGCCCGCGCAGGTGGGTGTGCGGCTCGGGCCCCGGGGGTCTTGGCAGAGGCGCGGGCCCCCGGCTCTGACGGGGCTGGCCCGCTCTCCACAGATGTCGTTCTGCACATTGACGTGGCGGCGGCCCAAACAGGCGTGTCCCGCTTCCTCGAGGTCAATAGTGCCTGGAGGTACGTCCTCCCTCTGGCGCAGGCTCCCAGGGGCCCTGGGTGCCAGGGATCAGCGTGGGCCTGCAGGGCATGGCGTGCTCTCCTCCGCAGGTACGAGAAGACGGAAGACCTGGAGCCAGGCTCGGAGCGCATGCTGGCCTACACGCACCTGCTCATGGAGGCCGCTCCCGGGCCCCTGGCGCTCTACCGGGACACACACCGCGTCTTGGCCCACGTCCCGGGCACCACTGGGCTGAGTGTGAACCTGAGCAGACTGCCTCCGTTTCATGTGAACCTGCAGACCAAGCTTGTGCTTCTGGAGCGGCTCCGTGGGCCTCCCTGAGTGGGAGTGGGCCCCCAGGGACGCAGGTGCCCGCCAGCTTCTGCCAGGCGAGCCGGGAACCGACAGGACAGCGGCGGCCCGTCCCCGGCTGCGCCTGGGTCCCCGCGGCCGTGCTGCCTGCGGCGCTGGTGGCGGTGGGCGCTGACACTGCCCGCCGTCCAGGCCGCGGGCCTCGGCCTGAGGGGCCACCCCAGGGCCGCAGGCGGGGCCTCTTGGCGCCTGGCAGGGCCCCTGGGGGGCGGGAACCCGAAGGCCAGCGTGTGCTGGGCGCAGCCCCACTGCCCAGCCCTGCAGGGCGGGGCCTCCTCTGCTCGCGGGCACGCTGTCTCCATTTCAGAAGAGACCGTAGGAGATAAACGTGTTCAGAAAGAATGAGAGTAACGCTGCACGTTGTCTCATCACTGATTCTCTGACAGCTGGGAGACGGTCGTCACTGGCTCTAAGGGAGCTCGGCTCTTCCCGCTTCCTGAGCCGTGTCCACCAAGCTCCCGATGCGTGTCTGGCCCCACCAGGCCCTGGTGAGGATGCGGAGAGCCGCGTGTGGTTTTCCCATGTGCACACACTCTGCACGCCCACACACACACTGCATGCCTATGCAGAGAGACATGGAATCTCTGGGCTCTCCAGAGTGAGTCGCCGACAGCCTAGTCCCCACCCCAAGCGCCTCAGTGCCCCAGGAAGTGCCGAGGGCTTCCCGGCCTTAAGGGACTGCTCTGTGCGCTGAGGCTGACAGTCTGCGCGCCCGCGGACAGGGAGGCTCCTCCCCTCCCACCCAGAGCAGCGCCCCCAGGGGTCCTGCTGTAGCAGGTCTGTGGCGCCTCCACACCCACAAGTCAAGCTCCCACTTCCCTGCGTGTGTCCCCCGCGCGTGGGTGCCCCCGGGCCTGGCTGGGCTGTGCCCAGCCCGGTCGGCTGCCGTGTCCGGCTGCAGCCTGGCCCGGGGCCCGGGCAGCTGTGCTGGCCCGGCTGCGTGCCCCGTCAGGAGACTGCTGGGTGGCTGTTCCCTCTGTCCCCGGCCCGGAGGCAGCCGTTTTGAGGGCCCAGGCTCCTTGTGACTGGGCTGGTTTTAGAGACCAAGATCCAGCTGCAAAGTGTGCACAGTATCAGTGTGCTGTGTTTCTAGGCCTTTCTTCTGATGGGGGGTATCAGGCACGCTGTGCGCGGACACGTGTGTGCATGTGGACATGCACAGGTGTGAGGAGTTACATGCCAGGCTGATAACACCAGCCCCACCTCATCTCTGTGGGTGTCAACGTACACTTGACCTTCGAGCACCGCAGGGGCAGGGTCACCAACCCCCGCCCCCAGTCAGGTTTCGACTCCCCCAAAGCTTAGTTACTAACAGGTACTGTTGACTGAAGGCCTTACCGATAACATGAACAGTTGACATTTTTGCAGGTTATATACTCTTCCAATTATGTAAGGCTACAGGAAAGAAAACTACAGGGATTTCCTTGGCGGTCTGGAGGGTAAGACTCCACACTTCCATTGCAGGAGCCCAGGGCTCACTGCTTGAACCGAGATCCCACAAGCCTTGAGGTGCAGCCCCCCAAAACGAAAACAGAGTCACGAAGAAAAGCTCTGTACGGTGCTGTATCAGCATCACAAGTTTCTGTCACCTGCCCCTAGGATGGTCCTCTGTCAGGACCTACACTGTACAGAGCGCTGTGGATGTTCCACATATTACAAACTCCAGACGGAAAAAAGAAGAGGGACTGTCAAGGCAGGGAACGCTCCTTCAGTCCCTGATGCAAGAAGATCCACACACCCTGGAGCAGCTAAGCCCGAGCTGCAGGGCGACGCTCTGCAACAGGAGAGGCCGCCGTGGTTAGAAGCCTGCACTCCGCAACTAGAGAAGGTCTGTGCAACGAAGACCCAGCACAGCCAAGATGACTAATTTAAAAAGCTTAAGAAAACGAAAATGTGGAAAAGAAATTCAGTTACGTACAGGCACAGGATCGATAGTCAAGACGCAGCCATACACTTGCTTTCGAGTCACTTAGTAACATCAGCACTTCAGGGCAGCCCAGCCTGTACACTAATGGGTGGACCGTCCTGTCTCCTGGCATATGATGACAGCCACGTCCCTGGCACGGTGCCGGGGACACTTGCATAAACAAGAAGGCCTGCAGCGATAGGCCATGACACTGCACTTGGGGAGAGTGCACACAATTCCTGGAAAGCAAGGTTAGAGACCAGACTGACGCAGTATTTTACGGTTAGTATCGCTCACCTTCCGTCTCTGTGAGGACAGACTGCCCGCTTCATACGAGCCCTGGGCACGGTGCACAGCAGTTAGGTCTTCACGCTAAGACACGAGCGGTCTGTCTGTTCCTGTTCATCCCTGGAGGCGAGTCGTGCTAAAGTCCCTCCCTGTCCCCACGCTGAGCAGGCTGGGGTGGGGGACAGTCCTGCTGTCTCAGGTGGCCGAGGAGGGGGTGGGGGCGCTTCATGGGAATACCTCGTGCTGTCCGCCTGGCTTCTGTGTCTTCTCTAAACGTGCCTCCACACCACACCAGTCCTTCCCCGTTTGCCCGTGCCGCGCGGAAACAAGTGGGCGGCTGTCTTGGATCGGAGCCCTTCTGCCCGCTGCTCGGACGCATCTGCCCCCTGGTGCCGCGCCTTCGGCACCGTCTGGCCGTGGTTCAGGAGCTCTCATCTCCACCAGTTCCTCTCTGTCAGTGCCTCTGCTGTGGTTCTGTCAGCCCTGGAATTTTTTAACTTGGGGACCACGCCTCGTGGCATGTGGGATCTTAGTTCTCTGACCAGGGAGCTGAGCTGCACACCTGCAGTGGAAGCGTGGATCCCTAACTGCTGGACTGGCAGGCGAGTCCCAGCTCTGGAATTTCCTGAAGGCCTATATCTCAGAACCATTCACCCCCCAGACCCACAATCTTGTGATTTCCTTGACTGGCTCTGTCGTAAACCCTGGGAGTCAGGCAGAGCATCAGGATAGTTTTCTCCAGCAGGATTTTCTTTTAGGACAACAGCATTGTCAATGGTGTGAGCCTCCCACCTCTCACGATGTTCTATCGGTGTCTCTTCGGTAGCATTGATGATCCTTCCCGTAGTGTTGTGTGTGGAGCCTCAGAGGTCCTCATGACCCCTGACCTGGAGGCTGAACAGAGCCGCCGGGTCTAGGGAAGCATACCTTGTCTGTGCTTTGGTGTTGAACTCCGGGGAACTGACCACGAGCTTCCAGAACTCGGGGATGAGACATCGATGAAACCAATCCAGAAGACGGGGCCTGGCCATGCCGGCCTCCTGATGTCCAACCAAAGGCAGGTGCCTGCTGGGCCTCTTCTCACTTCCAGGCTCGCAGGCCGTCTCGTCATAAACCTGACCGCATCTGTATGAAGGAGAAGCAGCCCACTCGTTCCGCCTTAAACCCTGCTGCCCGCTGCTCCTTTCGCGTGAATGCCCGTTGTGGCATTTCCCCCAGGATGCAGTACAGCACCATGTCTCCATTAAACACTGCCCAGGCAGACGGCTCTGCTGCTCAGTGACTTTCTGAATGGCATCTGGACCTCGTTTGCTGGCTTGTGTCAGCAGAAGTTCCCTCTCCTGTTGTCCTGACGTTTTTAAAGCCAAATCTCTATCTGAAATCATCAAACCACCCTTCGCTGGCATTCAGTTCTCCATCTTTACATCCTTTACCTTCCGTTCAAGTTGCCATGTGGTGACTTTGCCTTTTCCTGAATGATGCTAGCATCTATAAGCACCCCTTTCTTATGACAAGCCTCAGTTCAGCCACTCAGTTGTGTCCGACTCTGCTAACCCGTGGACTGCAGCATGGTGGGCTTCCAGAGCCTTCAGCTCCCATAGCTCGCTCAAACTCCTGTCCATCGAGTCGGTGATGCCATCCAAACATCTCATCCTCCGTCATCCCCTTCTCCTCCCACCTCCAACCTTTCCAGCATCACGGTCTTTTCTTATGAGTCAGCTCTTCACATCAGGTGGCCAAAGTATTGGACCTTTAGCTTCAATATCAGTCCTTCCAACGAACACCCAGGACTGATCTCCTTTAGGATGGACTGGTTGGATCTCCTTGCAGTCCAAGGGACTCTCAAGAGTCTTCAACACCACAGTTCAAAAGCATCAGTTCTTCGGCACTCAGCTTGCTTTATGGTCCAACTCTCACATCCATACATGACCACTGGAAAAACCATAGCCTTGTCTAGATGGACATCTGTTGGCAACATAATGCCAACATCTCTGCTTTTTAGTATGCTGTCTAGGTTGGTTATTGGAGAAGGAAATGGCAACCCACTCCAGTGTTCTTGCCTGGAGAATCCCAGGGACGGGGGAGCCTGGTGGGCTACCGTCTATGGGGTCGCACAGAGTCGGACACGACTGAAGTGACTTAGCAGCAGCAGCAGGTTGGTTATAGCTTTTCTTCCAAGGAGCGAGCGTCTTTTCATTTCATGACTGCAGTCACCATCTTCAAATAAAGCCTGTCACTGTTTCCATAGTTTCCCCATCTATTTGGCATGAAGTGATGGAACTGGATGCCATGATCTTAGTTTTTTGAATGTTGAGTTTTAAGTCAACTTCTTCACTCTCCTCTTTCACTTTCATCAAGAGGCTCGTTAGTCCTTCACTTTCTCCATAAGGGTGATGTCATCTGCATATCTGAGGTTATTGATATTTCTCCCGGCAATCTTGATTCCAGCTTGTGCTTCATCCAGCCCAGCGTTTCTCATGATGTACTCTGCATATAAGTTAAATAAGGACAATATACAGCCTTGACGTACTTCTTCCTCATTTGGAACCAGTCTGTTGTTCCATGGCCAGTTCTGTTGGTTCTTGACCTGCATACACATTTCTCAGGAGGCAGATCAGGTGGTCTGGTGTTCCCATCTCTTTCAGAATTCTCCACAGTTTGTGGTGATCCACACAGTCAAAGGTTTTGGCATAGTCAATAAAGCAGA
>SJYV01024947.1:0-15541 GCA_006410875.1 Neotragus pygmaeus | reverse complement strand
GGTGGGGGGAGAGAAAATGCAAATAGAAAGGGGAGCCAAAATTGAGCCCTTCTCTTCTTTTGGGTTGACCTGCCCTCACAGGTTGAGGATATATTTTCCTTTGCTTGCCAAATAAAACTGAGCTGTAACCAAGCTGTGACAATGGACTTCCATTTAAACTGAGTTGCAACCGAGCTGTAACACTGGTCCACCACTTCAAATTTTTGCTGCAGGAAGACAGAACTGAAGAAATTACACACTCCTCCAACATTATTTTCAAAACAACTAACCCTCTTAACCCTTACCACTTAATGCACTCTGGTCATTTGAACTAATTGGAATTAGAAATGTATTCTCATATAAAGTATTTTTCTCAATCCCCTAATTTCTAATTCTAGGTGACACACAAAACTACTTATATAAGGTATTACTATAAGAAGTAAATAATAAAGAAATATAATAAATATTTTAAGAATAGCTAAGTTAATAATATGTGTGCTTATTTGCTCAGTCTTGTCTAACTGCAAAATTTTGTACTGTAGCTTGCCAGGCTATTCTGTCTATAGGATTTTTCAGGCAAGAATACTGAAGTGGGTTGCCATTCCCATCTCCCCAGGGTCTTCCTGCCCTAGGGATGGAACCCTCATCTTCTGTGACTCCTGTCTTGCATTAAGATTTTTACTTGCTGAGCCATTGAAGAAGCTCAAAGATAAAAGCATAAATAACGTTTAAAACCTGTAAACAAAGTTAGAAATTGTATCCTTTCAGGTACCCATAGGCAGAAAATACTGAATATCAGGCAATTATGTACCATGCAGGAGCTGTGCTAGATATGCACACATTAAAACTAGCATGGACATTTCTTTTTCTCAATAAATTTAACATGTTACATAGGCAAAGAAAGTTAAGCTAATAATGACAGAACTAGATGATAAAAGCTGACTAAACATGTAAAAGAACATCAAAAAACAAAGCACATTCTTTAATAATGTTTTTACACCCCCAAAATGATGTTATTTGATTTAAAAGTGAGAACATATTTTCTATGTGATTAAGAGGGATATTGAGGCAGTTAGAATGATATGTGCTAAAACCTGAGCCACAGAGGAATGCATCTTTAACAGTCTAGTACTTGAATCATGACGTATAGGTAAATGCAGAGTTGAAGAGAAGAGATAGGTGTAAGAAATATTACCCTCTTTAGGCATTTAAAGAGAAGGGATCTAATACAAGAAATTAGGAGTTTACAAATTCATTGAGATGGTGAATGAGTAGTCTGTCCAGAGCAAACTATTTTACTGAAGCTGTTCTTCAAAAATAAAGAAGCTGCTACTCCAGCCATGGACTTTCATTCTCATAAATCAGCTACTACATTGCTGAATCCAATCCTTGATATTTCATTTTAATAGGAATCTCCTTACAACTTCTATTGCCAGCTGAAAGAGCAATAGGAGGATGCACTTGACTTTGTCTACCAAATATCACTGAAATTCATTTACCTTGTGGAGTCTTAATTTACAATGTCTTTTAAGTATGTGAGCGCAAGGCACTCTAGAGAAAAAAAATGAAAAAACAGATCATATTCTCCAAATACCATCTCTTTGAGTATTCAATATCTTAATTTGTACTTTCACACATACTTTTACTCCTAAAGCATAGCAGTAGTAAGATAGTAACAATATTTCTGCATCATTATAAAACCATTCACTTTATAAATAATGACTCATTCATTTTGTTCATCATAAGAAATACTCAGAGTCCTGTCAGTCATCATNAGAGTTCCAAAGAACAGCGAAGATAGATAAGAAAGCCTTCAGGGAACAATGCAAAGAAACAGAGGAAAACAACAGAATGGGAAAGACTAGAGATCTCTTCAAGAAAATTAGAAATACCAAGGAAACATTTCATGCAAAGATGGGCACAAAAGGACAGAAATGGTATGGACCTAACAGAAGCAGACGAGATTAAGAAGAGGTGGCAAGAATATACAGAAGAACTATACAAAAAGATCTATATGACCCAGATAACCACGATGGTGTGATCACTAACCTAGAGCCAGGCATTCTGGAGTGTGAAGTCAAGTGGGCCTTAGGAAGCATTACTACAAATAAAGTTAATCGAGGTGATGGAATCCCACATGAGCTATTTCAAATTCTAATAGATGATGCTGTTAAAATGCTGCACTCAATATGCCAGCAAATTTGGAAAACTCAGCAGTGGCCACAGGACTGAAAAAGATCAGTCTTCATTCCAATCCCAAAGGGCAGTGTCAAAGAATGTTCAAATTACTGCACAACAGCACTCATTTTCACATGCCAGCAAGGTAATGCCCAAAGTCATTCAAGCTAGCCTTGAATAGCACGTGAATTGAGAACTTCTAGATGTTCAAGCTGGATTTAGAAAAGGCAGAGGAACCAGAGATCAAATTGCCAACATCCTTTGGATCATAGAAAAAGCAAGAGAATTCCAGAAAAACATCTACTTCTGCTTCATTGACTATGCTGAAGCCTTGTGTGGATCACAACAAACTGTGGAAAATTCCTCAAGAGATGGGAATACCAGACCACCTGACCTGCTTCCTGAGAAACCTGTGTGCAGGTCAAGAAGCAATAGTTCGAACCAGACACAGGACAATGGACTGGTTCAAAATCAGGAAAGGCAGGCGTCAAGGCTGCATATTGTCACCCTGCTTATTCAATTTCTATGCAGAGTACATCATGCGAAATGCCGGGCTGGATGAAGCACAATCTGGGATCAAGATTGCTGGGAGAAACAGCAGCAACCTCAGATATGCAGATGACACCACTCTAATGAAACAAAGTGAAGAGGAACTAAAGAGCCTCTTGATGAAAGTGAAAGAGGAGAATGAAAAAGCTGGCTTAAAACTCAGCATTTGAAAAACTAAGATCATGGCATCTGGTCCAATCACTTCATGGCAAATAGATGGGGAAACAGTGGAAAGAGTGAGACTTTCTTTTCGTGGGCTCCAAAATCACTGCAAATGGTGACTACGCCACGAAATTACGCTTGCATCTCAGAAGAAAAGCTATGACCAACCTAGACAGCATATTAAAAAGCACATGCATCACTTTGCTGACAAAGGTCCACCTAGTCAAAGCTATAGTTTTTCTAGTAATCATGTACAGATATGAGAGCTGGACCATAAAGAAGGCTGACACCAAAGAATTGATGCTTTCAAACTGTGCTGGGGAAGACTCTTGAGAGTCCCTTGAACAGCAAGGATATCAAACCAATCAACCCTAAAGGAAATCAGTCCTGAATATTCATTGGAAGGACTGATGCTGAAGCTGAAACTCCAGTCCTTTGGCCACCTCATGCAAAGAGCCGGCTCACTGGTAAAGAGCCTATGCTGGGCAAGACTGAGGGTATGAGGAGAGGGAGCGACAGAGGATGAGATGGTCGGAAGGTATCACTGAATCAATGGACACGGGTTTGAGCTAATTCCAGGAGGTAGCGAAAGGGAAGCCTGGCATGCTGCGATCCATGAGGTTGCAGAGTCGGACATGATTTGCCACTGCAGAACAGCTAAGTCAGTGAGTTGATAGCTGAGAAATTTAATACATGGAAGTCAAAAGCTTCCCTATGTATAAGCAGTAACTACCTAGAACTCTCAACAGCAGAGAACCATTCAAATGGTTAGCTGTTACTTGGAGAAGAAATGCAGTTAACTTCCATTTACTCTGACACCTACACAGATCAGAGGGCAATCGGACTCACGGGGCGGTTGGTACCTGGGAGGGTCACCAGGACTCACATCTGAAGTGATGAGCCTGTGGCCACCACAACACACGTGGCTTCCCCCACGACAGGAGCCGTGGGAGGTCTCTGGGCAGTGGGGACGTGTGAGGGCTTGGTGTGGGGGTGGCAGGGGAGGGGGCCGCGGCTCTGGGGCTGCCCTGAGGGAGAGCAGGCAAGCTGGAGAGTGCAGCGGGGGACTGGCCTCGGGGCCTGAGCAGCGCTTGTGTCGGGGAACAGTGTTCAGTCTTGCGAAAGCATCAGTTATCCCCACGTTAATCCATCAGGAGCGCATCTCTGTGGGCCTCCTGTCTAACCACACAGGTTCACTGTAATAATAACAACTAGAGAAGAGGCGGCACATTCTGAAGGAGAAGAGAAGCAGGACCAGAATGTCAGACACTACTGTCAGTACGCATGGCAACACCAACTCATCAGTTGTGAGACCTAGTAAAGACGGGAAAAGGGAGTCCAGGTCTGGAGGCCAGGGCACCCTGCCTAGAGATGTTTATTCTCTAAGTGGGGTTGGCCAACGTGCAAGCAATTTGTTAAAGAAAAAAAAGCTAGATTCCCAGGTGAAATGAATTCCTGCTAGATCAAAAGACGTAAATGGAAAAAAAGCTATAGAACTATAATGGAAAGATATGAACACTTCTATAATTTCGGAAAACAAAGGGTCTTTTAAGAAGCATTCCAAATGCATAAGCCAGAGAGGAAAAACCTAAAGATAGGTAACAGCAATACAGATACAGAGACTGGCATACTGAGAGAAGGGCAAGTATCATGTGATATCACTCATATGTGGAATATAAAAAAGTGGTACAAACAACCTGTTTACAAAACAGACACAGACTCGCAGCAGTAGAAAGCAACCTTATGGCCGTCAGGGGGTCGGGGGGGCGGGGGCTGAACTGCGGACTGGACTGGCACAGACACTGCTGCACATACAACAGGTGACTCTCAAGGGCCCCCTGCACGGCACAGCGGCCCTGCACAGTCATCTGCAGGGGCCTGTATGGGAATGGAATCTCAAACAGCGGATACATGTCTGCGTGTGACTGATTCGCTTTGCTCTACACCTGAAACTGTCACACTGTAAATCAACTCGACTCCATTAAAACTTGTTAGCTAAATAAATACAGGTTTAGAGTTAAAAAAAAAAAGGATGAATTATTTTAGGTGAGATCAAGTAATATTAATTTATTTGTTACAGAGAATACATGTCCACAAGTAATCTGTTCAGATGGAGGCACACCGTAACTCAAATAAAACAAAAGATAATTAAAATATAACTAACTACATTTGAAAACAACCCCATTCCCGCTCAACTGAAAGGAGTGAATCTAACGAAACGCCTTCTTCCCGACACATTACCTTACACACCGCTAATAGATCTTCATCAATAAACCTGAGTAAAAGGACAAAGGAGAACGCGAGCAGCTGACTAGCTGCTTCTTTCGGAAATTCAGGTAAACTGACTTCACCGTGGCTTAGCCGATCTCTTAGACGGGGACCCTCCTGATGGTTTAGGAAATCCCAGAGAAACTCCTACCAAAAAAAGGACACACAAAATGTGTGGTTAGTGTTCCCAGCAGAAAGAAGGAAGTCTGAAGGCCCAGAAAGGGCAAGCCAAAGCAGCAGTGCTCATCCCGGAAAAGGGGGCCTGGAAGCGAGAGTCAGTCAAGGTCACGGAGCAGGTGAGCGCCAAGTCACCCGGGACCCCTCGGCTTCTCGCTACACCCGCCACCTCTGCCGCGTTCTCCCGTGGGACCTCCCTTCTGTGTATCGGCGCCTTACTACCCAAGGAGGATGCTCCTGGGAAGCCCTGTCCTCTGGAGCCGCACCCCCACGACCTCAGGCAGCAGCCACGCTGCTCAGGCTGGATCTCCCGGGGAGCCGCGCTTCTGCACCTGTTCCTTGGTGGACTGACAAGAACCTGGCAAGTCCGGAGGACTGTGCGCCGGGGCTGCAGAGCTGCCTGCACGGCTCCAGTGCTTGGTGGCAGCACTGTTCCCAGCCTCACCCCCTGAAGGAGGAGGACTGTGCTGACCACACCTGAATGCACAGCTGTGCTCACGATGACACCCGTTTTCTTTCCCCTCATCCCCCTTTCTCACATGTCCTTTCTCAGACCGCCCTGTATTTCTGAAGCCCTGTGAAGACACAGCTGTTTTCCTAATGGCAATTGTTCAAGGACTCTTTCACAGGCAGAGGAAAAAGTCAGAAAACCAAATTTTCTGATTTAGGCAAACTGCCACTGGACAGAGAAGTCACAGAGATTCAAGATGAAAGAGAGCTTTAGATAAACGAGTTCAATCATGCTAACTTCCTGGTAGCAGAAAGGGGTGACTGATGATGTCACACAGAGGGAATTGGAACCCAGGATGCTGACTCCCAGTTAAAAAATATTAAAATTCTATTTACATTCCAAAGAAGTCACTGCAATATCCTCATAAAATACAAAAATTTGACAAATAGAAAACAGTTCTAAACAATTATCTTCCCATCCAACACTCTATCTTACTAGTCACATCTGACTTTGTCCTTCATAAAGCAAACACAGTCCCTGCTACTAGCACACAGGGCTTCCCTGGTGGCTCAGATGGTAAGAATCTGCCTGCAACAGAGGAGACCTGGGTTCTGTCTTTGAGTCAGGAAGATCCTCTGGAGAAGGGAATGGCTACCCACTCCAGTACTCTTGCCTGGAGAATCCCATGGACAGAGCAGCATGGTGGGCTACATACAGACAGTCCATGGGCTCACAAAGAGACGAACACTCTCACACATTTCATCAATAAATTCACATAACCCACAAAGTCAAACACTGTCAGGACCAGGGTGACCAAGTCCTCAGGTCCTCGGGGAAGGACGTCTGAACAGCAGCAGGAAGCACAGGCCCTGAGCTTGCTCAGAGCCCAGCCAACGCCGGCTGCAAAGACAGTGCAGCTCAGACGTGCGGACGCTCTGGGAGCACTTCTGGGCAGGAAACAAGACAGAATTAATGTCACTTTTGAGAAGAGCTAATGATATATTGGTAAGTAGCAGGGTATTAAACTATATATGCCTGACACTTTACCATTGCAGGCTCTCCCAGGAAAAGAGGAAGTTGGTTGATTTTACCATCATTCAAGTGTTTTGCCAATATCTAAAACAGCAAAAAGAAGTAAGTTGATTAACTGGCATACAAACATACACACATAGAACTTTCAGTATCAAAAGATCCCATACATGTGATATGACGCGTGTTAAGTCCAAAGCAGATTAAATTAGGACCGTCTTAAGAAAGCAGCAACCACCTATTTAAGAAAGGTCTTCTTAACCAATATAATGAGTTTAAGAAGATATATGTATGTATTCTTAATTGTGTGAATGTACGTTTTCATGTTTACATGTGTTTAGGTGTGTATATGTGCTTGTATATATTCATGTATATCTATATGCATATATGGGCTTCCCTGGTGGCTCAGATGGTAAAGAATCTCCTGCAGTGCAGGAGACCCAGGGTCAATACCTGTGTCAGGAAGATCCCCTGGAGAAGGGAATGGCAACCCACTCTAGTATTCTTGCCTGGAGAATTCCATGGAGCCTGGGGCCTGGTGGGCTACAGTCCATGGAATCACAAGGAGTCAGACACAACTGAGCAACTAACACATACTCACATGAGCATAAATATATGTGTGTGATTATGGGTCATTTGTGTATATCTGTATGTGTATGTATGTGTTTATGTACATCTTCAAACACTGTACATGGTGTGTGTATACATATATACATGTGCATACATGTATTTTACGGCCTTTCCATAATTAATAATTAGTCTGAAAGCTATACTCAACACTATCATCAGCTTTTTCTTTCTTTCTGCTTATGTGAATAAGCTGCTGCTGCTGCTGCTGCTAAGTCACTTCAGTTGTGTCCGACCCTGTGTGACCCCATAGACAGCAGCCCACCAGGCTCCCCCATCCCTGGGATTCTCCAGGCAAGAACACTGGAGTGGGTTGCCATCGCCTTCTCCATGTGAATAAGCATAAGCATATTATGTCCTCAATATTTTCCTGCAAGCATATGATTTATGGTTTTTAATTTGATTGATTTAATTTTATTTAATTAATTAAAATTAATCAAAATTTAATTTGATTTTTAATTTTGTATTTTAATTTTTATTTTAAGCAAATATAATGTTCTGTCTCAAGATATCTTGGAAGTTTACTTACTTCATCGAAGGTAGTATAAAGAGCTGTTGACTTCAGAAAGGAAAGAAAATAAATAATTAAAGCAAAGTACAAGTATTCAAAGCAGGAAAAACATCTAGCACAGGGCCACAAGTATGAAGCCTTCATTTGTAAATAAAACTTTACCTAGCAACACTTTGGGAAGGACGCCACTGACAAGATAAACATGATACGCAAGGCATGAAGATACAGCGATGCTGAGGGACAAGCCCCGTGAGACTATCGCCCTCACCCACAGCAATTCAGGTGCATCTGACACTCAGGATCCCGCAGCTTCACAAATCACGACTCACACACACAGAGCACCTCTACCGATGGCTTACTAACAGATTTTCATTTTAATATTACCAAATATTCCTGAACATGTATTACTGTGCAGATAGCTCTAAAGCCCCTATACTCCCAAACCTGTTCTGATGCTAAAATCTCTCCTGAGCTCTATTCTAAGTATCCAACTGCCTACTAAATATCCCCACCTCTTCCTCAAAAAGACTGAACTTCCCACTCATCTCCATAAATGAAGGAAATTAACTTCTATCTTGTTTCACAGAATTGGTATAAATATTGTCTCTTGCACCCCTAATACACATAAGCTTCTAAAAAGTCACACAGTCTCACTCATCTTCACAACCTCCATTGACTCTGAAGAGATCTTATGCCATAAAATAATCATAGAATTTGCAGAAGCAATTTATAGTTTTACAAAGTATTTTCATTTGTATATCACCTTATAAGTAAACTGTATGAACATTATTTTTCGTACAAAGTTAAAAGCACATTGTCTTTCCTTCCTGACCACTTGCCCAGTCCCCATGCCTCTGAGAGAGAAGCTTCATCTACCTTATTTCATCTGTTTGATGACTGTCATTTATAACGTTATTGCTCCTTCTGCCTCAGATGTTTGGAAAAGGTATATGGATTCATTACATATTCTAATGTACTGTCTACAGATTATAAAATAAAGTCAATCACGTATTTGCTGATACTTTTAAGTTGACTTGTCTTTATACTTAGAAATCTCTCTTAAAAGTAGCTTTCCCTGGTGGCTCAGACGGTTAAGAAACTGCCTGAAATGCAGGAGGCCCAGGTTCAATCCCTGGGATGGGAAGATCCCCTGGGGGAGGAAATGGCAACCCACTCCAGTATTCTTGCCTGGAGAATTCCATGGACAAGCCAGCAGGCTACAGCCCATGGGGTTGTGAACAGTCAGATATGACTGACTGTCACTCACTCATCAGTAAACTGATGTTAGGTTTATTCTGGATAAAAGTCTGGGCTAAAATTTAGGGTATTATCTGATGAACTGTATCCTCTGCAGAAACAGCCACAGTATCTACTTGTGCATGGAAATGACAACTAAATGACCAAATTCATGAACGAGAGTCGTGCACTGAATGGCCAGGACACCGTGACGTCAATTCCAAGACACGCGAACGAGAGCGGATGCTGGGGCTCTGGCTCTTTGCACGGGAGGCCAGGCTTTGCTCTCCCCAACACTGGGCTGGGCGGAGCCAGTGAGAGGCACTGGGTGGGGGCAGAGGCCCCCCCAGCAGTGCAGAGCAGAGCCGCCTCCAGATGAGGCAGACAGAGGGCAGGGGAGCAGGGTTAGGGCTGAGCAGGTCAGGCGCTGGGAGGCCACCCTGTGGCCTCAAGGGGACAGCGGGCAAGGAAGAGGAACGGTGTGTGTGCCCAGAAACGGGCAAGGGGTCTAAAGGATGCTGGAGAAATCAGGTAGAGAGCAAAGTGCAGAAAGGCTGGGGCCAGACTCTGAGACCCTTTAAACCATGCAGAAACGCGAGCGGTGTAACCAGGCGCTGGAAGCCATGAAAGGCGTTTAAGCAGATGAGTTCATAGAAGACGAAGGAGCTACTGAGGCTGGAGGACCGGCAGAGCACAGACGGCAGTGAGGCTGACGGGGAGCCACGGAGAGGACAGCGTCGTGCCCGGCTCCTTGCGGCCCCGCGGACCGCAGCGGCGAGGCCTCCCCGTCCTTCACCCACTCCCGGAGCCTGCTCACACTCACGCCCATCGAGGCAGCGATGCCATCCAGCCCTCTCATCCTCTGTCGTCCCCTTCTCCTCCTGCCTTCAGTCTTTTCCAGCATCAGGGTCTTTGCCAATGAGTCAGTTCTTCGCATCAGGTGGCCAAAGTACTGGAGTTTCAGCTTCAACATCAGTCCTTCCAATGAACATTCAGGACTGATCTCCTTTAGGATGACTGGTTGGATCTCGTTGCAGTCCAAGGGACTCTCAAGAATCTTCTCCAACACAATTCAAAAGCATCAGTTCTTCGGGGCTCAGCCTTCTTTATGGTCCAACTCTGACATCCATACATGACTACTGGAAAAACCATAATTTTGACTAGATGGACCTTTGTCGGTAAAGTAATGTCTCTGCTTTTTAATGTGCTGTCTAGGTTGGTCATAGGTTTTGTTCCAAGGAGCAAAGCGTCTTTTTAATTTCATGGCTGCAGTCACCATCTGCAGTGATTTTGGAGTCAAAGAAAATAAAGTCTGTCACTGTTTCCATTGTTTCCCCATCTATTTGCCATGAAGTGATAGGACCAGATGCCAAGATCTTAGTTTTTTGCACGTCAGCAGATGGCGGAGTAGAAAGATGTGCACTCATCTTCTCCTGCGAGAACTCCAAAATCGTAGCTCACTGCTGAACCACCATCAACAGGAGAATGTTGGATCCCACCGAAAAAAGATACCCACGTCCAAGGACAAAGGGGAAGCCCCAACAAGATGGTAGGAGGGGCAAAATCATGTTTAGAATAAGAATAGTAAGGAATATCAGAGAACAAATTTGTGGAAGAAAAAAAGTGCCTTTTTTGAAGTAAAGTAAATCTGGGTGCTGGAGAAAGCTCCTATAAACATATTCAACAAACAGGTGTAAACGTAACACAGGAGATCAAAGAAAGAATGCCTTGAAGATGGCTGGAACCTAACGCTCTAAACCACCCTCTTAGCACTGCCTTAGCAGCATCAACAACTTGTGACACGTGGGGCTTTCATTTCCATTAGTTTCGGAGTTTTTTCGATTGGTGTTGCTCCCACACAGGTAACAGCTTCAGACACCGGATTATGTGAGCTCTCCCAGGGCATGCATATAAAGAAGAGTAGAGGGTTGAGATCAGGATTTTTTGAGGCATGCTTATTTACGGGGCAAAAAGAGGAAGATGAACCAGGGAAGAAACAAGAACACTGGGTACGGCAGATGCTTGAGCTCGCCCCATAATGTATATCCTCCCGTTCCCCGAGCTAGCGGATTCTCCCATAGCCCACTGGGACACGGCCCCTCAGAGGCCTGTCTAAGCACCACGGGCTGCTGCTGCTGCTGCTAATTCGCTTCAGTCATGTCTGACTCTGTGCGACCCCATAGACAGCTCCCCCGTCCCTGGGATTCTCCAGGCAAGAACACTGGAGTGGGTTGCCATTTCCTTCTCCAATGCATGAAAGTGAAAAGTGAAAGTGAAGTCACTCAGTCGTGTCCGACTCCTCGCGACCCCATGGACCGCAGCCTAGGCTCCTCCATCCATGGGATTTTCCAGGCAAGAGTACTCGAGTGGGGTGCCGGTGCCTTCTCCGGCAGCTCTGGCCAAAAGGAAGCAGTCTCTTGAGAGAAGGCAAGCCCACGCCCGCCGTGTGGGGTCACACAGAGCACCAGCAACTACGGCTACAGAGGAAGCACGAGCAGCAGCCGCTTGTATGACATCATCAAGTTTTAAAAACGACTTAGAATTTTTTTTTCCCCATTTTTATCCTGCCCAGTCGTGTCTGACTCTTTGCAACCTCACGGACTATGGAATTCACAGTCCGTGGAATTCTCCAGGCCAGAATACTGGAGTGGGTAGCCTTTCTCTTCTCCAGGGATCTTCCCAACCCAGGCCTCCCACACTGCAGTCAGATTCTTTACAAGCTGAGCCACAGGGGAAGAATCACAGATAAATATAAGTCATACAAAATCAAAATTAAAAAACCACAAAAAATGACAGTCAAGCCTTCCAAAGAAAGTTCTTGCGATAAAAGTCATTTAACAATAAACAAAAACAAGAAAGTAAAAACTGTAATTAGGGACAGAAAGCTGTCAATACAGCAGCAACGACCAGCACCGACCGCGAGAGCAGGCGCACCTCTGCAGTGAGAAGTCTCTTTGGACACTCGTTAACTTCAGCAAACACCTTCCTGAGTCCAGTCTCTAGCTGCACCAACAGTAATATGGCACAGTCAGCAAACCTGTGAGATGGAGGGAAATCAGTAAAACTCCATGTTTTAAGGGTCAACTCTGGCACTAACGCCATAGTAAGGGTGCTGCTTTCCCGAAGGCGCCGGCGTCCGAAGCAGCGAGGGGCGATATTACACACTAACCTGGGAGATACAGAAGCAGAATCAAGTCTCACGAGATGAGTGACAGTTAAACTGTTTTTTGGTGTTTTAATGCATGATAAGACATTTTTAGCAGCTGCAGCAGAATAAAATGTCACCAAATACCTGCCAAGCTTGCTTCATGTAAAAAGTACTCAGACACCAGGGAGCCGGTGGGCTCTCATGGTTTCCAATCAAGTGTCTGCATCAGGACAGAGTATCGGGGAGGGAAGTGGAGTCCGCTGACCTCCCAGGGCAACACCTGGGGCCTGCTCCCCGGGGAACAGAGGCAACTGACAACCTCCGTCTCTCCTGATTCTCTCACACTGCACACCATGTTTCAGTCACAGTAAGAGCTTGAAAAATATTAGTAAGTCGATTCAAAAAAGTAACTATTGGGGCGCTCCTTGGTGGCTGAGTGGTTGGGACCCTGGGTCTCCACAGCTGTGGCCTGGGCTCAGTCCCTGATCAGGGAGCCGGGTCCTGCGAGGCGTGCAGAGCAGCCAAAATGATTCCTTAATTTCTAAAATAATAAATTAAAATAATTATCAACTATATGAAGCTGTACCAACAAACAAACAAAAAAATGTTTAAAAAAACAATTACAAGATGTCTTTTAATTAATTACAGGGTCGACTCCTGTTTGCTTTTACTCCAGCAGCAACACAGCACGGGGGGCAGANCATTGGAAGGACTGATGTTGAAGCTGAAACTCCAATACTTTGGCCACCTGATGCAAAGAACTGACTCCTTTGAAGAGACCCTAAGCCTGAAAAAGATTGAAGGTGGGAGGAGAAGGGGATGACAGAGGATGAGATGGTTGGATGACATCCCTGACTCGATGGACATGAGTTTGAGTAAACTCCGGGAGTTGGTGATGGACAAGTAGGTCTGTCGTGTTGTAGTCCATGGGGTTGCAAGAGTCTTACATGATTGAGTGACTGAACTGAGAGAGGAATGGGGGCTATGCATCTCATTCTATTTTTGCTACAAACTGGTTATTCCTTATTGAGAAACTCATCTAACCTATTTCATATTAGAAGGTGAAATATGAAAAAGTAAGTGTGCACACACACACACACAGAGACATTTGTGAAAGCACTCATTTGAGAGACAAAGAGAGAACAGTCTTTTCCACAACAACATGCACCACCCCAGTCTACTGGGTGAACATTTGATCTGCATTTTTGCCATTGTTTCTTTACCTCTCTCCATCTGATTCCTCCTCAGATGGGTAATGTAAGAATTAGGACAAATTCTTATTAAGTCATTAGTAAAGTGGTAGCTCAGCCGAAAGATGGGGGAGAGAGGTAAAGAGCAACAACAAAAAAAGCAGATCAAATGTTCACCCAATAAACTGGGGTGGTGCATTTTGGTGTGGCAAAGACTTATGCTCTAACCCTCTTCTGTCTCTCAAAAAGAGATATAATGAAAGCCGAGTTGGTGATGGACAGGGAAGCCTGGCATACTGCAGTCCATGGGTCGCCAAGAGTCAGACATGACTGAGCAACTGAACTGAATTGAACGGAAAGTGGTGGCTCTGGAGTGTCCCATCATTCCAAGAAAAGAAGGTCACACGTCCCGCCAGAGTGGGAGCAGTTCCACTTGAACAGTGCAGGAGCAACTAAGGGGCTTACAGGCATAACTGCTGGGACTCTCTCCTGTCCAGGCTCTCAAAGAGAAGTTACTATGGTGACCTGTGTATGGCTCTCCTTCCTTTAGTGTGCAGGGCCCACCTCCTCTTGGACAAGAAGGATCCCGGCAAGAGGGGATTGATTTCAGGCACACAGCGAGGGACAGAGCTTCAATCAAGAGAAGATAATTGTATCCTTATCTCTGAATTTATCACTGAATGAAAAGTACCTCATGGAGTTGCCACACTGGAACAGACATTCCATGAGAGCATGGGACTTGCCGCTGAGCCATTGATTTATACCCAACTGAGCACAGAGGCAGCATATTTTGGGTCATTACATATATATTCAACTCATACGTTAAATGTTAGGGATATTTATTCACATTAAATTCTCGTTCTGGCACATGGAATTTTAATTGGAGTATATTTTCCTTCTATGAGCAGTCAGGTTTCACTCTTCCTCCATGTTGCACATGCAGAAAATAGCATTATTGTATCCAACCACTTTCTGTGATTGAACCCTGCAGTTTTTATGGAAATGAAAATTTCCTGAAGATTTCTGCCTTCTGCAGTGCCTGGAGTAGTGGCCACCATCCTTAGAGGGACACAGTCTGTAGTGAGTGGAGAGCATCTCCATAATAACTGCAGTTCACCTGGGCTTGGAAGCTTCTCTAGGACACATTTTCTACAAGGGACCTGTTGATGCTATACATATTAGGTTGGCATAAACATAATTGTGGTTTCAGACCATGAATTTTAAATAATTATAACTAGGCTCAAACATGTCTTTATTAATCAAAACAGGGACCATTATAATCAACATTTTTTTTTCCAATGAGAAATAAGTTTATTCCTATAGTGAATCTGTGCGTTAGGATTCGATTAACTCTTGGAAAGTATTTTCTCCCTTCTGCTGGTTATGGAAGTGTTTACCCTGCAAAAACTTGTGCAGAGGCTTGAAGAAGTGGTAGTCAGGTGGTGAGAGGTCTGGTGAATATGGCAGATGAAGCAAAACTTTGTAGTCCAATACATTCAACTACTGAAGCACTGATTGTGTAAAATGTAGTCGGTCATTGCTGTGGAGAAGAACTGGGCCCATTCTACTGACCAATGCTGACCACAGGCATAAATGTTTTTGGTGCTTCTCATCAATTTGCATATTTTTCAGATGCAATGGTTTGACCAGGATTCAGAAAGCAATAGTAGATCAGATGAGCAGCAGATCACCAAACAGTGACCCTGACCTTTTTCTGGTGCAAGTTTAGCTTTGGAGCTTCGTCTTGGTCCAGCTACTGAGCTGGTCATTGCTAGTTGTCATATAAAATCCACTTTTCATCACATGTCATAATCCAATCAAGAAATAGTTTGTTGTTGTTGCACAGAATAAGAGATGACACTTCAAAACGACAATCTTTTTTTGATTTGCATTCACTTCACGAGGTAACCACTTGTCGAGTTTTTTAACCTTTCCAATTTGCTTCAAATCCTGAATGACCATAAAATAGTCAACATTGAGTTCTCTGGTAATTTCTTGCGTAACTATAAGAGGATCAGCTTCGAAGATTGCTCTCA
>SJYV01024944.1:0-12458 GCA_006410875.1 Neotragus pygmaeus | reverse complement strand
TCTCTGCTTTCGAATATACTGTCTAGGTTGGTCATAACTTTTCTTCCAAGGAGTAAGCATCTTGGACATGTTATTCATGGGTATCTAACCAACCACATGGAGGTATTCTAAGTACATAAATAATACTCTCTGCATTTGTGACCAGTTCTCAATGCTAAAATCAAGGGAAGAGAAAATATATAGAACACATATTATAATATCATGCAGAATATACAATATCATGTCTATTATATTATTGTTTCTTGCTGTAGAAGATGATAGGTATTAACAGAGAATTTACTATGAGCCACGTGTTTTCCATGAATCAATTTCATTTATTTCTCAAAGAGTCAATGGGTTAATTAGTGACAGTAGCTCTATTTACAGAGAAAGATATTTCCCAAACTACACCATATCAGCTTCTTTAATTTAAAAAAATTAATTTTTAAATTCCTTGTGACTAAATTATGAGAACAACTTTTTTTGGAAANTTTATTTCTCAAAGAGTCAATGGGTTAATTAGTGACAGTAGCTCTATTTACAGAGAAAGATATTTCCCAAACTACACCATATCAGCTTCTTTAATTTAAAAAAATTAATTTTTAAATTCCTTGTGACTAAATTATGAGAACAACTTTTTTTGGAAATAATGTAAAGCAGATCATTTTACTCATTTTCTTAACCTTCTGGCCCCTTCATCTAGAGCATAAAAAAAAAGAAAGAAAAAGAAAGCCACCCAATTCAAGTGTCACCCACTTAATCTAATACCAGTCATTTTAAGAGGACAATTTTAAAGACACATATTAGGCTATCTAAAATTGCTGACTCTTAGAATTAAGCCAATAAAAATTTATTAGAAGAACAGTGGCATAAAAGAAAGAATATGGTACCTATAATTCAAGAGGAAATACATTCTTGAATTAAATATTTTATACTTATAAAAATAATATTATTTTTAAATTGGAAATGTACAGAAATATAAAAAAGAAAATATCAATCATTTAAAAATCCCACCTATCCAGGATTAACAACTGCTAATATTTTGGTATATATATCCTTTCAATCACATGAATATATACATGCTTTTTAGGTTTTTAGAAAATTGTATATGTGTTGTTTTGCACTTTTAACTTAATGAAATATTACAATATTTCCCTTGACAGGAACTATTCTTCAAAACAATTCTTAAGGCTATTCATTATCCAATCATATGACAAATATAATTTAGGAATCCCTTATTATTGAACAGAGATTATTTCTACTATTTGTAGTAACCACTCTTGGACATAAAATCTGTGGAGATGCCATGTAATTTTCGTTAGGATAAATCGCTAGAAGTGAAATTTTTAGCTGAACAGATACACATTTTGGTCTTTGAAATCTGGATCTTTTTTACTGGCTCCCTAAAAGTAAATACAAATATGGCTATTACAGTGTAATAAAACAAAATTATGGTCTTCCCTTGTAGCTCAGTCAGTAAAGAATCTGCCTGCAGTGCAGGAGACCCGGGTTCGCTCCCTACTTGGGAAGATCCCCTGGAGAAGGAAATGGCAACCCACTCCAGTATCCTTGCCTGGAAAATCTCATGGACAGAGGAGCTTGGTGCACTGTACTCCACAGGGTTGCAAAGAGTTGGACATGACTGAGTGACTAACACTTACTTACTTACTTAAAAGAAATTATGAGAGCATTTGTTGTTTTTCCATTTTACCGTCAAAATTAATCTTCCTTTAATTGATGGGGTTAGAGCAGTAGAGGGAGGTATCACAGCTCTGTAGTGCCCCTGGCTGCTGTTGTTCAGTCATGTCTGACTCTTTGTAACCCCAAGGACCACAGCATGTCAGGCTTCCCTGCCCTTCACCATCTTCACCACCAGCTTGCTCAAACTCATATCCATTGAGTCAGTAATGCCATTCAACCATCTCATCTTCTGTCGCTCCATTATTTTGCTTTCAATGTTTCCCAAGATGAGTATTTTCCAATGAGTCAGCTCTTTGCATCAGGTGGTCAGTATTGGAGCTTCAGTTTCAGCATGAGTCCTTCCAACGAATATTCAGGACTGATTTCCTTTAGGATTGACTGGTTTGATCTCCTTGCTGTCCAAAAGACTCTCAAGAGTCTTCTCCAGCATCACAGTTCAAAAGCATCAATTTGTCAGCACTCAGCCTTCCTTATGGTCCAACTCTCATAATGGAAAAACCATAGCTTTGACCATAGAGACCTTTATCAACAACGTGATGTCTCTGGTTTTTAACATACTGTCTAGGTTGTCATAGCTTTGCTTCCAAAAAGCAAGTACATTTTAATTTCGTGACTGCAGTCACTATCCATAATGATTTTGGAACCCAAGAAAATAAAATCTGTCACTGTTTTTACTTTTTCCCCATCTATTATCCTTGAAATGATGGGACCAGATGCCATGACCTTAGTTTTTTGAAAGTTGAGTTTTAAGCCAGCTTTTTCACTTTCCTCTTTCACCCTGATTGAGAGGCTCTTTAGTTCCTCTTCACTTTCTGCCATTAGAGTGGCTATCATCTACATATCTGAGGTTGTTGATATTTCTCCTGGCAATCTTGATTCCAGCTTGTGATTCATACAGCCCAGTATTTCGTATGATGTACTCTTCATCAAAATTAAACAAGCAGGGTGACAATATACACCCCTGTCATACTCCTTTCCCAATTTTAAACCAGTCCATTGTTCCATGCCTAGTTCTAACTGTTGCTTCTTGACCCTCAGGAGACAGGTNGTATTTCGTATGATGTACTCTTCATCAAAATTAAACAAGCAGGGTGACAATATACACCCCTGTCATACTCCTTTCCCAATTTTAAACCAGTCCATTGTTCCATGCCTAGTTCTAACTGTTGCTTCTTGACCCTCTGGAGACAGGTAAGGTGACCTGGTATTTCCATCTCTTTAAGAATTTTCCACAGTTTGTTGTGATCTGCACAGTCAAGGCATCCCTGGTGGTTGCCTTCTAATACTGCAGTATTCTTGCTCTTTTCCATAGCCAGCATTCAGTGGTCCTTCATTTTTCTGGATTTCAGAATTCTGATGCTTCTTTACTTATCAGTCAACAATAAAGCTCTTCCCTATTCAAGACCATGATCTTTCATAAGCAATGGGACCCTGATAACACAGTTCTTTCCTTTCACATCCCTGGCCATTTTCCCAGATAACAAGGGCAGGATTGGGGATGGATATATTTCTGCTTTAGTGGATAGTCAAGCAGGCCGCATGCACGGACCCTAGGCATAGACCTGCAGCTGAGCTTCTACTTCTCAGTTTCCTGGAGGCAGGAAAATTTGTATGACTGAATAATGACAATCTCAAGGGAACAGTATTGCCTAAAATCACAAAGTTGCCTGCCTATCACAGCTGACCCAGCAAAATATTGCCCTCTGGAAATAGTGGTGTTGCTAGAATATTTGCATATTACAGTGTCTATTTCTCCCCAAATTTGCCAACACTGTCATTTTCTTTTTTGCTCAAACTAATTTGAAAGGCAATAATGGTATCATGTTCATTTAGTTAGGACTTCTTTGATTACTAGTAACATTTCACCAAGAGCCAGACATCCTGGAATCTGAGGTCAAGTGAGCCTTAGGAAAAATCACTATGAAGAAAGCTAGTGGAGGCGATGGAATTCCAGTGGAGCTACTTCAAATCCTAAAAGATGATGCTGTAAAAGTGCTGCACTCAATATGCCAGCAAATTTGGAAAACTCAGCAGTGGCCACAGGACTGGAAAAGGTCAGTTTTCGTTCCAATCCCAAAGAAAGACAATGCCAAAGAATGCTCAAACTACCGCACAATTGCACTCATCTCACACACTAGCAAAGTAATGCTCAAAATTCTCTAAGCAAGGTTTCAACAGTATGTGAACCATCAAATTCCAGATGTTCAAGCTGGATTTAGATAAGGCAGAAGAACCAGAGATCAAATTGCCAACATCCGCTGGATCATGGAAAAAGCAAGAGAGTTCCAGAAACACATCTATTTCTGCTTTATTGACTATGCCAAAGCCTTTGACTGTGTGGATCACATCAAACCATGGGAAACTCTTCAAGAGATGGGAATACCAGACCACCTTACCTGCCTCTTGAGAAATCTGTATGCAGGTCAAGAAGCAACAGTTGGAACTCGACATGGAACAACAGAATGGTTCCAAATTGGGAAAATAAATGTGTCAAGGCTGTATACTGCCACCTTGCTTATTTAACTTAAATACAGAGTGCATTATGCGAAATGCCAGACTGGAGGAAGCATAAGGTGGAATCAGATTGCTGGGAGAAATATCAATAACCTCAGATATGCAGATGACACCACCCTAAGGCAGAAAGTGAAGAACTCAAGAGCCTCTTGATGAAAGTGAAAGAGAAGAGTGAAAAAGGTGGCTTAAAACTCAACATTCAGAAAACGAAGATCATGGCATCCTGTCCCACCACTTCACGGCAAATAGATGTAGAAACAATGGAAGCTGAGAGACTTTAACTTTTGGGCTCCAAATTTGCTGCAGATGGTGACAACAGCCATGAAATTAAAAGACACTTGCTCCTTGGAAGAAAAGCTATTTCTAACCTAGACAGCATATTAAAAGCATAGATATTACTTCGCCAACAAAGGTCCATCTAGTCAAAGCTATGATTTTTCCAGTGGTCATTTATGGATGTGAGAGTCAGACTATAAAGAAACTGAGCATGGAAGAATTGATGCTTTTGAACTGTGCTATTGGAGAAGACTCTTGAGAATCTCTTGGACTGCAAGGAGATCCAACCAGTCCATCCTAAAGGAAATCAGTGCTGAATACTCATCAGAAGGACTGATGCTGAAGCTGAAACTCCCAATACTTTGGCCACGTGATGTGAAGAACTGACTCATTGGAAAAGACCCTGATGCTGGGAAAGATTGAAGGTGGGAAGAGAAGGGGATGACAGATGGTTGGATGGCATCACTGACACAATGGACATGAGTTTGAGTAAGCTCTGGGAGTTGGTGATGGACAGAGAAGCCTGGAGTGCTGCAGTCCATGGGTTAACATAGAGCTGGACATGACTGAGCTACTGAACTGAACTGAACTGAAGATTACATATTTTTAAAGTTTCTATTTTTACAAACAAAAGCAGATTTAGAAGATACATTCACACTTAAAACTAATAAAGTACACTCTGTCATAATTTCACCTCCAGAGAAAACAAATTATATATATATATATATATATACATATATATATATATGCTACAAGAATTTCTGCTAAGTAAATATACGTATACGTGCATGCTCAGTCACGTACATGCTCTTTGTGATCCCATGGACTGTAGCTCGCCAGGCTCCTCTGTCCATGGGATTTTCCAGGCAAGAATACTGGAGTGGATTGCCATACCCTCCTCCAGGGGATCTTCCTGACCCAGGGATTGAACTCCTGTCTCTTATATCTCCTTCACTGGCAGGCAGGTTCTTTACTACTAGTGCCACCTGGGAAGTCCAAAGCCCTTAGACCACATACTAAAGTCAGGTACAAGATCACCAATGAGATTTGAAGAAAGTGGTGAGAGGAACAGATTTTGTGGGTCTTCACCTCCCACTCACATTGAGTACATAAGAGGGCTGGGGAAATTTGGTAGAGAATTTTTGGACCATTGGTGTGCTTAGCTTCTCCCCAAGGAAAAGGAATCAGGGGTTCATTTGTCTTCATGTCAGAACCAAAGAGAAGGCCTTTGAAGAAGCCATTTAGAGAGAGTGATGCAGGTCTAAATATGAAGGTGAGATAGGAAGCTCTTCCTCGAGGAAACTACTGGTGTGAGACTCTCTGCAGTGTGAGCTGAAAGGAGAGGAGGCTGTGAGGAAACTACAGAAAAGCCTGAAGAGAAACAAGTAGTTTTAAACATCAAGTCCCACAGAGCTCAATGCGCTCATGAAAACATCAGTCAAGAAAGAACTTTCCTGCCTATTTCTCCTTTTCTCTCCACTGGCTAGCTTGAAGACCACAGGAGAGAGGAAGAAGGATTTACTCAGAGAAAACAGGAAAGAGGAAGTCTAAGGACACACAGAAGTCAACATAATGGTGGGCACGTGAATGTTCCCTATGGTCTCATCAGTCTTAGAGTTTCTATATTCAAGACATACTGAGTGCGAGTGAAAATGCTGTGGCAAACACGGGAGACTGGCAGATTTCATGACCTGACTGGCCCAGAGCAAACGTTAACAGCATGTGGGGATGCGGTGACAGAGATGCCTCAGTGGGCTTCTGGATTGCAAGAGAAAGTTTGCTTAGCCCCCAAATTGAGTTTTTAGTCAACTCTGAAAATAAAGTAAGGAAAATTTAATTTCCTATACCAAACTCAATTTTGCAAAAGATTATTTTAGCCTTTCAGGTATACTATACAGACTGCCATCTAGAAATTGACTCAGAACAGCTACCTTGGTCTGGCTATGGAACAAGCCTCACACTTTCCTTCCCTTTCTGGAAATACAATTTGGTCTTGTGCTCTCTCTCCCTTTCTTCCCTCTAATCATCTGTAGTTTTGTATAGGTATACACCTGTGTCCGGAGAAGGCAATGGCACCCCACTCCAGTACTCTTGTCTGGAAAATCCCATGGATGGAGGAGCCTGGTGGGCCGCAGTCCATGGGGTCACTAAGAGTTGGACACGACTGAACAACTTCACTTTCACTTTTCACTTGCATGCAATGGAGAGGGAAATGACAACCTACTCCATGTTCTTGCCTGGAGAATCCCAGGGACAGGGGAGCCTGGTGGGCTGCCGTCTCTGGGGTCCCACAGAGTCGGACAGGACTGAAGTGACTTAGCAGCAGCAGCAGCAGTACACCTGTGTCAGTCTAGTGAAGCATCCTCATACAGCCCAGCCTCAACCTCTGTCTTATTAGTGTTGAGGAATATGATAGCCTCATTTTGAAAAATATGACAGAATCCTTTCAAAATTGAGAATTCATTTCTTCACAACTTTTTTTTTTAAGTTTCTAATATGTCTGACAATGTGCTACATGTTGGGCATACTACAGAGAATATGACCTTGTCTCGGCTTCAGTGAATTTGTAGATTAGGTGTAGAAAGAAGAAACTAAAGACATAATTATGAGGAAATGAGAAAATTGTAGTAAATATATATATACAAATTGCTGTAGCAGCACAGAAAAAGGAGAAATTTGTTCTTCCTCTGGATTTAGGAATACCTACATGCAGGAAAAAATAGCTAAAGAACAAATTAAATGTAATTGAATAGCTATTAACCATTCCCTGTCTTCTTGCTCAACACACTGGAACACCACTATGAACAAACAACAGGAGTGCATCACCTAGTTATTGCCATGGAAACTGCTGGTCCTGCTAATCACCTGGATGAGACTCTCCCTTCCAAGTTAAGATGGCTCCTTGGAATGGAAAATTTAGGGTCTTATGTGATCCTCAGTGTTCCCAAATAGCTTCCCTATTAATCCCACTATTGTCCCAAAATACCACTATTAGAATCACTCCATTGAAATGCAACACTGTCTTCAGATGGCTACAGATAATCACACATTTGTTACCTAATGTATAAATGTCTCTTTGGGTGTTTCTCCATGTATACTATATAACTGGTACACAATAATGTAGTCAGCTGGTAATCTCAGCATAGCCTAGAGTTTAGGAGCAGGATTTCTATAGTCAGGCAGCCTCTGTTCAGAGCAGGCCTCTGGTACTCTTTATAAACCACTATGCCTCGGTTTCTTCATGAGGCAAAATGAGGATGTTATGAAGACTTAATATCTCATACGTAATAAGCATTTTTAACTAAAATGCTTATTCTTTATTATCTAGAAAACCATTCAAAACAAGGAAAAATGAAGAAGGGCCAAAAGTAAGAGTTTCTAAAGGAAAGGATAAAAAGAAAAGAGTGTTGAACAGAATTCTTGGAAGAAGAGCACTCTTTGGCATTATAAGTATCTCTTTTAGTGCCACATCATCTTTGAAATATTCCAGAAAGAAACATGCTTCCTAATAAATCTGTAAACCCTATCTTCAAAGTTGAACTGTGGAATAAATCTTGAGTTAATGATTGCTACTCTGCAACTTCTTTGCATTAGGATAAATAGAAATATTCTTTCAAACAGATACACACACAGACATACACTAGTTAGTGAAAAACATGATACAGTTCAGCATATCTTTTATCTACAATTCCATTCTTAGATAATTTTTATAAACCCATAGTTATGATATGCATAATCATTAATTACCTAACCCCTCTCATTTCATTTTAGGAAGATATTTTTACTGTTTTATTAAGCAACATCATTAGCATATCTATAAGTAAATTATTAAGTGAAAACCTCCTCTTAAAATTTAATGGTTTTAAGTAATACCCTGTATATTATACCCTAAAATGCTTATTATCTTAAAAGCCCTTCTTCTAACCACCTGAGTTGATTTTTATTCTCAAAATGGTTTTTGTACAAAAAAAGCTCAACAACATTCCCTCATTCATAAAACTAACAAATTTGATATTTACAACAGGTTAAGGACGAGAAATGAAATTACTAGCACTTTGTGCCAAAAGTCTTTTGCTTTTCTTTACAAAATTGCTTACTTCCTTCTGAGATTAATGGTCTGTCAGTGGGATCTGGGCAATGACTAAAACTTTAAAATAAGGAAGGGTGACCCCTAGTGTTGGTCTTCAGAAACCAAACTCATGTAAAACTACATAGTTCCAAAAACATGGGAAGAATCAGTAGCATGCATTATAAAAATAGTCAAAATACCCAATTTACTTGCCTTTTTTGGCTGTTGACACAAAAATCATTATTATTTAAGACATTACTAAAATGCTTAAAGAAAATCTTTGGAACCACAACACAATGTCTCTTGCATAAACTTCCTTTCATTCACAGCAAATGTACAAATTAAAAAAGAATAAAATAAAAAGGCACAAAATTTGCTTGAATAAACAAAGAGAAAATTAGCCAAGGAAAAAAACAACCCATAAACATTAACTCCATATTGGACTGTAGATGATAAATTATATATAAGCCACAACATTAGACTTGTGTGAAGTACTCAGTAAGGAAGTCTTGAGGGAATTACTTTCTCACTAGTTTTTGCNACAAAGAGAAAATTAGCCAAGGAAAAAAACAACCCATAAACATTAACTCCATATTGGACTGTAGATGATAAATTATATATAAGCCACAACATTAGACTTGTGTGAAGTACTCAGTAAGGAAGTCTTGAGGGAATTACTTTCTCACTAGTTTTTGCATAGAAAGACTCACCTTCAACAAACTCTAAGTTACAAGTTCTTCAGGAAAGGAAAACAGTTCAGCTTAAACACCTGTCACTTCTGATGAAATAAGAAGAGAAAAGTGACTTACTGTGTCCTTTGAACTCAATGTCACTTCAACAAGAGAGGCTCTGGGAAAAAGAAGGCATGCTGGGACAGGAAAACCTTACATGTAGAGGGGAGTTCTTCCTGAAGAAAAAAATACAGTATGTAGGAAACTCCTACAGTTCTTTCCTATTAAGTTTTATTGGATTATTTACAAAGATTCTTGACTGGAGCTAGCTTGACAACGGCACAGAGCTAAACGAAAATCAGACATTTAATGTTTTTTTTTTTTTTTTCAGTTTCAGGTGCCAAAAAGACGTAAGAGTTGACTAGGCAAAGTTTATGCTGAGAACAGCACTGCTACCTCCTTTCACTCGTATGGACTCAGCAAGGAACAGTACAGAATGATGTGGGAAATAAGGAATAAGAAGGAAAATGAAAGTGGTGATGAAGTAACTGATTTAATATGGGAGGTAGAACTTAAAAGGATAGAACTTCTGCTCTTAACAATGATTGCTGACCCATCACCCATAACTTTTGCAATACATTTGGTTCTTAGATATGACTCACTTTCTTGCTTTGCTCTAATGAGTCCCCGAAAAGAAAATCTTTGGCTTGGGGAGAGCCTCACAGCTGGGACCTTGAGCTTTCCAAACACAAGCTCCATCAGCAAACAATTTCTACTAGTCATTTAAAATCCAAATCCTCCTGGAGTCCCCCAATTTTTTTCAAAGTGGATTTTCCTTTTTATTTTTCTCCTGTATCCTCTGATTTTACCTGCAGATCCCCTTCACCTTTATCAAGAAAAAAATACCTTTATGTTTCACATAAATGGTTCTTAATAAACATTTATTATCTAACTTGTAACTATAAATTATTTAAATAACATGTGCTAAATTAAAAGAATGCTTTGAAAGACTATATTTGTATTAACAAAAAAACAAGATTTTACTCCCTAAGATGATTCAGTACTAAAAGATTTGTTTTATTCCTTTAATGTTTCTGACTTCAAACATTTGGAAGAAAGCAAAATACCTTTTTTAAAATCTGCATTTTCCATATTTTGTAAAAAGAATTCAGGCAAACAGGTGGTCTCAAGTTTATGTTGTTATTCAGTTGCTAAGTCATGTCCAACTCCTTGCGACCCTATGGACTGTAGCACGCCAGGCTTCCCTGTCCTTCATTATCTCCTGGAGTTTGCTCAAACTGATATGAACGCCAATTTAAAGGGAAGAGTAACAAAAAGCAAACAAGGGGCCCCTAGGGAATTATGTTTCCAGCACATAAAGAAAAATGAAATTAGGAGGTGGGCCAGGGGAGATGGAAAGAGATGCAAGAGCTTTTCACCTGGCTTTTCAGAGCAGAGTCTACCCGCAATAAACAACATTGAAAACTGTGCCAGAAAATAGTCTTGAGCTCTCCACTGCTATTGTTCAGTTGCTAAGTCATGTCTGACTCTTTATGATCTGATGTACTGCAGCATGCCAGGCTTTCTTGACCTTCACTGTCTCCCAGAGTTTGCTCAAACTCATGTCCACTGAAACGGTGATGCCATCGAACCATCTCATTCTCTGTGGCCCTCTTCTCCTCCAGCCTTCAATCCTTCCCAGCATCAGGGTCTTTTCCAATGAGTCAGCTTTGGCCACCACTTCTCCTGGTGGCCAAAGTATCTTCAGCTTCAGCATCAGTCCTTCCAACGAATATTCAGGGTTGACTTCCTTTAGGATTGACACTTTTGATTTTCTTACAGGCCCAAGGACTCTCAAGAGTCTTCTCCACTACCACAGTTCAAAAGCATTAACTCTTCGGTGCTCAGCATTCTTTATGGTACAATGTTGTCATTATATTCCCACAACCAAGGGCTTTCAGTTATAAGCAATATTTCTCATAAAAAATTCTCATTTACTTAGTAAGAGGGTAACCCTTAATAAGTGCATATATAATTTCATTTTGTATGACTGATTTACCTGCCTACTGATGCTTATTCTTGTAGAGCCTCAGCACTGTCTGGGAACTTTCATTTCTTGTAAAAGCTGCATCAATTTCTTCCAGTGACTAATTTAATAAGACGCTGAAATGGTTTCTCTGAAATTCAGCTTTCAAAAACGCACAAAATCTCAGAAAAGAGCTTATGCACACATTTTGCTTTCTTTTATATATAAATTCTACCAGGAAGCATAGCATGTCCAAAGAAAGGTTGAGAAGACAATCTTTCCTTGCCAAATAAAAGTATAAAATAATGTCTTATTCAAGCACACATATACATACCCAAACCCAAATGCATATGAAAGCTAAGTAGTAATGTTGAATTTTAAGCCAGGTTTTTCACTCTCCTCTTTCTCCTTCATCAAGAGGCTCTTTAGTTCCTCTTCACTTATGTCAATAGAGTGGTATCATCTCTGAGGTTGTTGATATTTCTCCTGGAAATTTTGATTCCAGCTTGTGATTCATTCAGCTGGCATTTCTCATGATGTACTCTGCATGTAAATTAAACAAGCAGAGCGATAAACAGCCTTGTCACATTCCTCTCCCAGTTTGGAACCAGATAGTTGTTCCATGTCCAGTTCTAACTGTTTCTTCTTGACCTGCATACAAGTTTTTAAGGAGACAGGTAAAATCCATATTCATACATTTAAATATATTTGAGTTTTCCTCTATATATTTAAATATATTTAAATGTATAAATATGGATTTTCAGTGAAATGAAATCATACTAAACATAGTTTGTCAACTTTCTTTCTTCCCTTACTAACATCTTCATCAATCAGTATCCATCTCACTGCTAGATCAAAAAATATGCACATTCCTCATCTAGATATGTAATGTCATGTAAGCCCCCCAAATATTGTAACAAATAACACTCCCACAAAGCATATATACTGTTGCTGCTGCTAAGTTGCTTCAGTTGTGTCTGACTCTGTGCGACCCCACAGATGGCAGCCCACCAGGCTACCCTGTCCCTGGGATTCTCCAGGCAAGAACACTGGAGTGGGTTGCAAGTTCCTTCTCCAATGCATGAAAGTGAAAAGTGAAAGTGAAGTTGCTCAGTCGTGTCTGACTCTTTGCGACCCCATGGACTGTAGCCCACCAGGCTCCTCCATCCATGGGATTTGCCAGGCAAGAGTACTGGAGTGGGGTGCCATTGCCTTCTCCAAA
>SJYV01024928.1:0-29244 GCA_006410875.1 Neotragus pygmaeus | reverse complement strand
CTTCAGCATCAGTCCTTCCAAAAGGTATAAACATATCATAGAAATTTAGAGTCCATCATAAAGGAAAGCCATGCAAATAGTGGGGAAGAAAACAGGGGTGAACTCAGCTTTAGGAGCCTCATAGTTGTGAGGGAAGGAAGTGAGCACATGTCTTCATAAAAATACATCTGTATAGTCTCACCTAATCGTAGGGCAAGAATACAATGGAGACCCGCCCTTCATATATCTAAACATCTCCAATGAAATAAAGCAAACTGCTCACTAAAAACATATTCTAATGTCCTACATTGCCAAATAAAACCTTTAAGCAACAATGTATAAAAATAAATGCATTATCATGGTTTTTTATATGACAGTAGAAGCAAAAATTGAAACATATTGGACCTCTATCATTGCCCAGGTTTGAATCTCCTGGTGATAGACTGGTGATATTTGTGTATTAGAAGAAACATACATAATTCATAAATATATACATATATATTTCATACAATATTTTTCACTTTCATTTCAGTAAAATTTTATCTCTCTCATTGAAATTCACAGAGATGGTGAAAAAATTCACGGTAGAATTGAAACTTTTTAGAGCATTGCAGATCTTGTTTAAATGAAATCTAGTTACTTTGATAGCATGTTGTCCATATTATCATGTGTGTCAGAATATAAAGTCAAATCTGATATATACCTAATTTTAAATAAGAGTAATCACCTGAATAACTGATCAGTAGGATGCTAGGTATATTTTGTAAGAAAAATTAGTTCTCTATTTTCCTGTCTCTCACCTGACTTTGATAGTGATTTTAGTGAACATTTTTGGAAATTTTAAAAGGCAATAGAAAGAAAACAAAAAAATAACATGTGCACTTTATAAGGCTTATGAATTAATACACTGGCAGTTTCAAGGCTGTAAACCTCTAAAACATTGGGTATTGGATAATATTTGGATATTTGATTTTTTTCTTCCCCCTGCAGCTTGGCATAGCACAGACTTAGTGCTGACAAATGACAAAGAATTAGTAAAGTTTCCTTGATTTACAAGGTCTATTTCTTCTCAGTAGTTTTCCAGGAAAATACACCCTGGCTTGGTGGTCTGATTCTTTGAAACCTCTCAAGGAGCTTAAATACAGGTAAACTCAATGGGAAATGACAAGAACAAAGTGATTGTTGTTTCTAACTGTAATGATTCAAGGTGAATTTCTACCCACAAAGGCAATTCCTTGGTTTATTCCACTGACACTGTACTAAAATACTAACCTGTAGATACAATAGTCACTGTAGTGTTAAGAAGAAATTAGTCTTTACCATGAGTGAAATCACCGTTGTCTTTATTTTGCTGGCAATAGAAATATTACACCAAGCACCTGGAAATATTATAGGTTCTATATAGATGAACCAGAGATACATAGTTTACTTGAGCATAGTTCATGAATTGATGTTAATTGTAATTTTATGCTACTGGAACTATGCCCATTGTTCACACCAGAAACCAGTATGAGTCATTATAGTCTCTGGGATCCTGAATAGAGCTTAATATTTCACAGAAGTAGTATGTCTTAAACACATTCGAGATTATTACTGCAAAAATGTTCTTGTTTAAATAGTGAGTATGTTGACCATTTTAGCTGACAGTCTCTGTCGCAATTTATCAAAGACAAATTTAGCAGAGTTAAGGTCACCAAAAGGAAACTATTAAACATAAATGTTTTCATTTCTTCGGATCTAGTACTTTTTCTACAGCACTATATATCACTTTAGTGCCTCTTGATTAAGAGTGATGCCTTCCTCCAACTTTAGAACTTCAGTGCAAGCACTCCCCTGTCCCATGTTTCTTTTGATTTACAAAGTAGAGTGTAAAGCTGGATTGCATTAGCTTAAAATGAGATCAACACCAATATGTAGCTTTTAGTGATTTATAACAGTGATTTTACTAGATATAGTAAAAAAGTATCTGGGAATGAGAAATTTTATCTTTTCAAATATTGAAACTCTCCTTCTCTCCCTCTAAACCAACACTGCATTTTATTACCTTAGAAATTTTCATAATCTGCACCTTCTAATATGCTAAATTTAGGATATGTAATTTTTACTATATAGTGTCTATTAAAATATCAAGAACATTTATTGTTAAAATGCCTATTCCTTATGTAAAAGTAGAGACTATGGATAGATAAGATAATGATGTAACTTTTTTAGTTGTAATTTTTATTGAGATAATTGTAGATTCATATGTACTTGGAAGAAATAATTTGGAAATTCTGCAGAACACTTAGCTACTTCCTATCAATGGTAAACTACAGTATGATGTATAAAACCAAGATATGAATATTATTACAACCCACCAATCTTATCCAGCTTTCCCCAGTTTTACTTGTACCCGTATTTAGCTCCATATGATTTTTTAATCAGAGTAACTAATTTGGCCATGTAAGTGTTTTCTTAAATTTTAAGCACCTATGCCTAACAAGGGTTTATGGATTAGACTGTGGGCATGTTCAGTCATGTCCGACTCTTGCCAGGATCCTCTGTTTATGGAACTTTCCTGTTAAGAATACGGGACAGTGGGTTGCCAGGGGATCTTCTCCAACCAGGAATCGAACCTGAGTCTCCTATGTCTCCTGCATTGCAAGTAGATTCTTTTACTGCTGAGCCACTGGGGAAGTCCCATAGGTTAGATTATGTATACTTAATCCTAAAAGTTTTAAAATACTTAATGAAAATCGATTTTCCTTAGAATCCTAACCAATATATTTATTACATTTCAGACCTGGTTAAATATCACTAGCAAGTAGTTTGAAAGATGGGCTCTTGTTCCCCCAAATTAAAGACAGCTTATAAATCAGCATCGACAATTTTTTTTTTTCTTATGGAAGCACATCATAGTTTTAAATCAGAGGTTCAAAAGAGGTTAAGAATAAGAATTTGTTATGAGTGTTTGGGGCATCAGCTCATTAAGAGTAATAGAGCAAGCTTCCAGTTTGAAAAGGCACCGACTCAAATGTATAATGATTTCACTTTCAAATTTCTTTTATCTCAGCTGCTTCTACTTCAACAAATACAAGTGCTTCAGATATAATAAGACTAATGAGCATTGCAGATGATTATGAAAATATAATACTTCCCAAGGCATAATGATATCTTTTTTCCCAAATTAAGAAAAAAAAGAAAAAGAATATTTCCCTTGTGAGAGTTGTCATTGACTGAATAAGACCTCAGTTAACACCAAAAACTCAACTTTTGAACACATCTCTGAAGAAAGTATTTTGTAAGCAATTCTCCTTAGCTTATAAGGTAAGTTTTATTGGCTTTAGCAAAGATTCTATAAATACTATAGGATTACATCCTTAAAGTCAAGTGTGCCAAAATGGGTCATTTGAAATCACTGCCTCATTGCAGCTTGGAGTTGGCATTCCGCTGATCAGCTCACCGTGTACTCTTGGGTACTTTCTCTCTAAAGTGGTTACAAGTCCAGCCTTCCAATATTATAGTTGGATGCACTATATAAAAGGGCCATTTTCTAGTAAGTACCTTACTTGCTTCAGAGCCAGAGTATAGAAGCTCTTTCATCAGTCACAGTGTTTGACACAAGGATGCCGTGTCTCCGTTTGCTCAAAATGGATATCGCGCCCTGTGTAGAAATGGTGATAGAAATCAGGAAAGAACTGAGAACCAAGGCTGTGCAATATGATTTAAAAAAGCAAACACAAAAATAAAGTGCCTAATCTGACCCACAAAATGAGACATCTGCAAACTGCTATAGCAAATTGTGTAATGAACGGCATCTCTAGGGTCTCGTCATGCAATTCAGAGCTGTTTTTGGCGCTCTTTCATTTTGGTTTGAAGACAGATTGTTTTACAAGGTACATCAGCCTTCAGGGAATAGCAATTTCCTCTCTACCATTCCCCTCTCCAACAGCAGCGCCAATGTAACTTTTAAACTGTTTATCTTTGATCAAAAATATATTGCTTAGCACACTAAGTAAACAGCCCAACAATTTGTCATTGAAATTATTGCTTCCTGTGACTATTTTTAGCGACTTTTTTTTTTTAACATTTACTAGGCAGTTGGTAATGAGAGCTGATATCCCTGCCATTTGTTTTTTATTTTTGTAATGATCTCAGAAAAATGTTTTGCAATATGATCCACTCTATAATGTAACGGATAAACTACTATGCTGCCAGGAATTATACCCAACTTCCTCACGTAATAGTCATGGGAACTCAAGCAACAACCACAACCCACACACATAATGCAGGAAATGATACGGAACACATATATCACATTTTTGTGGTGATGTGTTTACCAAGAAAGACCACTTTAGCATTACCGAAACTCCAGAAACATTAAATCAAGGAGATTCAAAAATGTGGAAATGCTGGTAGAATACTATGCTCAATTATAAAGTGTTTTGTTTTTGAAACAGTTTGATAGCCACCTATTAATTTAATACATTTAAAATGTAGTTAAATAATACATTTGAATGTGATAGGAAAAGCAGCCAAGTACAATACTATTCCATTTTGCTCTTTGCTGCTATGTAAAGTCCTTCTCAGTCCTAAATACATTCTGAATACTTTTATCATTCTTACATGCAGCTTTATTATTTGTGTTGTTATTTTTGTTTGATATGAATATTGTCATCTATATAGGAAAGCAATCAACATCTATTGATTATTATTTATATGCTATTTTTAATAGCAACGTTAGAGAAGTTATGTCTTTGTACATATTATTTTTCTCTGTCAATTTTCTGCAGAGAACTTTTCTTTTTTGTTGTTGCTTTGGAAGTATGTTATACCTCATATTTGCAATTGTCCTTAAAAATGAGGTGTTATCAGTTCTGTTTTTCCCCCTGTGTTTGATATGCATCTAGAAAACAGAACAAGTTCTTATTCTATAATACTTATGGACTACACAATGGACAATTTGAATTTAGAGACAAAGATATTTACTTTATTCTTATTAATAGATATATCTATTTTACTACTATATCCTATATTTAATGACTACTTTTATATGATTTCTTAGTATAGGAATAAGGATAATTCTATAGTTGGCAGAAAAAAGAGTCTCGGTTCTTCTCTTATGATACCAGTCTTAATCACTAGTGTAATAGTTAAAAAAAAAAAGTATTTATAGCATTTCACACGCCCTGATATGCTTCCTAAATCCTATGCCCCATAAAAACCTGTAGAGTCTAAAGGAAAATAGAAAGGTTGAAACTAAACACCATCTCAGAGTTGTACAGAGTCAAGATTCTGTGAAGTTCCTTCTGATGTGCCAGTGCTATTTGAGGTTTCAGAATGAGGTTGAAACATTTCTCTGCTTCACTTTGATTTACCCCGTATCTGCTTGAGTACCTGAGTCAAAAGTACTCTGCTAGCAATTCTAAGTACCAAGCTAAGAATCCTCCAGAGCTTTCTTGATTGTTTGTTAACTATTCAGAAAGTCTAGAACTGAGAAGAGACTTAATTTTTATACTTTATTAAAATGTGAATAAAATTTATATGTGCATACACAGACCCAATTCATAGATATATGTGTGATTGTGTGTATATATTGATATTGCTAAGCAGTCATAAAGTCCTAATAGCCTTACTCCATAAAGATAAATGAAATGATCTGCTACAATTCTCAAAGTCTGTTTTTTGATGGAAAAGGGAGGAAATGTAAAATCATACTCTTTTACCTTCCCCCAAACTGTCATAAAAACAACTTAGGTTGTTTAAAAGTTTTTATTGAAATTCAAATTAGTGGAATTTTTTTGCATTGATAATCTTATATTTTACAAAAGCCATTTAAATTTTTGTTATTAAAAAAGAATGCATTTACCCTTAAAAGAAAACAAATAACTTCTCTAAACATTAGTTTTTCTTTATTATTGATAAATACTACTTTAATTTAGGAAGTCTTTAAAGATATTAAACAGTAAGAAAAGAGAAAATATTCTTCCTTTTTGCATTATAACGAACTTTGTATGTGCTGGGGTAAATAATAACTTTAGAAGTGAAATAAATATTCATCTCAAAACTTCCAGTAAGGGCTAGCAATATAAATAATAAAGTTTTCACTCTTCTTTCCCAGGGATGCATCTTACTTTCTTCTTAGTTTTCTTTTTTTTTTAAATTTTTTTAATTTTTTAATTTTACTTTACAATACTCTATTGGCTTTGCCATACATCGACATGAATCCACCACAGGTGTACACAAGCTCCCAATCCTGAATCCCCCTCCCACCTCCCACCCCACAACGTCTCTCTTAAAAGCTAAGCCAAGTGAACACCGCAAGACGACTGGCTCTCCTTAAAAAGGTACTGCCTAACTTCCCCCTTCTCCCCTGGAGAAGGCAATGGCACCCCACTCCAGTACTCTTGCCTGGCAAATCCCATGGACGGAGGAGCCCGGAAGGCCGCAGTCCATGAGGTCGGTAGGAGTCAAACACGACTGAGCGACTTCCCGTTCACTTTTCACTTTCATGCACTGGAGAAGGAAACGGCAACCCACTCCAGTGTTCTTGCCTGGAGAATCCCAGGGACGGGGGAGCCTGGTGGGCTGCCATTTATGGGGTCGCAGAGTCAGACACGACTGAAGCGACTTAGCAGCACCAGCAGTAGCAACTTCTCCCTTAGCTGGTGATAAAATGTAATGGTCAGCATCTGTTAAACAGCAAGATGGAAGGAAAGCATGACTTGTGAACACTGCTATGGTGACTATAGCCCCATTTGCCTCAACATTAGATGTCAAAACATTTTAATGCTGTGGCATTATAGATTATGTTTGCTCTAAAATTCTTGAAAAATTGCCAAATATGAAAGAAAGTGAAAGTGTTAGTCGCTAAGTTGTGTCAGACTCTTTGCAACCCCATGAACTGTATGTAGCCTGCCAATCTCCACTTTCCATGGGATTCTCCATTCCCTTCTCCCCGGGATCTTCCTGACCCAGGGATTGAACCTGGTCTCCCATATTGCAGGCTGATTCTTTACAGTCTAATCTGCCAGGGAAGCCCTATACTTGTGCATTAGTTATGTTTACTCTAAATTCTTGAAAATTGCCCAATATAGGGCAGAAAATTAAAGAAAATTGAAATGACCAGCAAGACTATCAGTTACTTAATAACAGGGATTTTTGTGTACTTTGTTTACAAATATGTCTAAAGTATTTGGACCACTCTAGATAACAGATACTTGATAAATAGTTTTTGCTTGAATTAATAATTTCATAATATCTTAATCTTGTATTGTTTCCTCAACAAAGAAATTTTGGAAAAACCTAAATTTTAGGTTTTGTTTTTAATATGTAGGCTTATATATGAAATTATAATCAATTCATTTGAAACTTAATATCATAGAGTTAAAGTGACCTTGCCAAATGAGATTTTGTGCTGGTTTAGAGTTAGTATCCTGGAATCAGACTTGGATTAATGTTATGATCTTGGCATCACTGTTTAACAACAGTGATCTTGGGAAAATGGCTTAGTATAGCTGTGAATTGGTTTCTTTTCTGTATAGTACAGGTGTTTTTAAATGTTATCTATCTCATGAAGTGGTTGTTAGATCTGTATATTTAAGAGGATTTTAGGTTTTAAAGTGTGGACTCCAATCAGTGTATAAAACAGATATTTATTTATTCACTGACTTTCAGTTCAGTTCAGTTCTGTCGCTCAGTCGTGTCCGACTCTTTGCGACCCCATGAAATGCAGCACACCAGGCCTCCCTGTTCATTACTATCTCTCGGAGTTCGCTCAGTCTCACGTCCATCGAGTCGGTGATGCCATCCAGCCATCTCATCCTCTGTCGTTCCCTTCTCCTCCTGTCCTCAATCCCTGCCAGCATCAGAGTCTGGACTGTCTTGTAGGGAACCTACTGAATTACAGGATCTGAAGAGTTTTACAAGACTCCATCATCTTAAAAACATGCTCAGTACCTTAATTGTTGGAATTGATGTGCTATAGTAGTCCCTTTTTAACAGTGTAGTCCCAATCCCAAAACACCTTAAACAATGATCAGCCTAAACAACTTACTTCACATGCATTTAACAGAATGCTAGGTAAGCAGAATTTGGGGGGAATAATTATAGATAAATTTATTGAGCACTTTCTAATCCCAGATATCATACTTAGTGCTCAAAAGACAAAGTTTTAATGATGATACAAAGAGTTACACAAACAGTATTTCTGGGGAACAGGAAATGTCCCCAGGAAAGTAGAGTCCAAATATAAAATCACAGATGGATATTTAAACAATCATATAAAATGAGATGTTGAACTAGTTTAAAGTATATCCGAAATTGCAGATTGTTCATTTAAGAACATTCCTGGGGCATGTAGTATATGCCAGGAACTGGGAATAAGGGACATTTATTTATCAAAGACTTGATAGATAGTGGCACAACTTGCTTTAGTTTGCAAGGTAAGATAAAAACATCAAAAGACTGCTGATGACTTTGTAAATTACTTGATATCTCTCTCTCCCTCTTTTTTTCTCTCTCTCTCCTAATGATGGTTTAGCTGGAAATGGTTTTATTACTAGAAACACTTAGAGCAAGAACACAGTTCCTGACAACTTAAATTTGATTTATTCAACTAACATCAAATACACAGAAGTAGCTTCCTGGTTTCATTGTCTTGACACCATCTCCTCCCTTTGTTTCCAGCAAAGGCTATAATTTCTGATACTTCCAATAGTGTCTCAGGAAGCAGAACTAATATGGGAAGAATATTAAATGTAAAGGTAGAGTGACAAGCTCCGATGTAAAAGAGTCTAGAAGGATCAATGGAAAATCTTAGCCAGTAAGATCATTTGCCATATAATGAAGTAGTCAACCCTGTAAAATTATACAGTCTCAGTGGTGGCTAAGGAGCAAGATTTCTTCTAATTAAGGGAAATCATAGCAAATGTTCCCATTTTACACTAAGACAAAAGACATGACAAGTATCTTCAGTTCAGTTGCTCAGCCTTGTCCGACTCTTTGTGACCCCATAGACTAGCACGCTAGTCTTCCCTGTCGATCACCAACTCCCAGAGGTTGCTCAAACTCAGGTCCATTGAATCTGTGATGACATCCAAACATCTCATCCTCTGTTGTCCCCTTTTCCTCCTGCCTTTAATCTTTCCCAGCATCAGGGTCTTTTCAAATGAGTCAGTCCTTTTCTTCATGTGGTCAAATATTGGAGTTCCAGCTTCAGCATCAGTCCTTCCAAAGAATATTCAGGACTTATTTCCTTTAGGATTGACTGGTTTGATCTCCTTGCAGTCCAAGGGACTCTCAAGAGTCTTCTCTAACACCATAGTTCAAAACACCAATTCTTCGGCTCTCAGCTTTTTTTATAGTCCAACTCTCCATCCACACATGACTACTAGAAAAACCATAGCTTTGACTAGATGGACTTCAATTGGCAAAGTAATGTCTCTGCTCTTTAATATGCTGTCTAGATTGGTCATAGCTTTCCTTCCAAAGAGCAAGCATCTTTTAATTTCAGGACTATAGTCACCACCTGCAGTGATTTTGGAGCCCAAGAAAATAAATTCTGCCACTGTTTCCATTGTTTCCCCATCTATTTGCCATGAAGTGATGGAAACAGATGTCATGATCTTAGTTTTCTGAATATTGAGTTTTAAGCCAGCTTTTTCACTCTCCTCTTTAACTTTCATCATGAGGCTCTTTAGTTCTTCACTTGCTGCCATAAGGATGGTGTCATCTGCGTATCTGAGGTTATTGATATTTCTCCCGTCAATCTTGATTCCAGCTTGTGCTTCATCCAGCCTGGTATTTCACATGATGTACTCTGCATACAATTAAATAAGCAGGGTGACAATAAACAGCCTTGATGTGTTCCTTTCCTGATTTGGAACCAGTCTTTTGTTCCATGTCCAGTTCTAACTGTTGCTTCTTGACCTGCATACAGATTTCTTCAGGTGGCAGGTAATGTGTTCTGGTATTCCCATCTCTCTCAGAATTTTCCACAGTTTATTGTGATCCACACAGTCAAAGGCTTTGGCATAGTCAATAAAGCAGAAATAGATGTTTTTCTGGACTCTCTTGCTTTTTTGATGATCCAGAGGATGTTAGCAATTTGATCTCTGGTTCCTCTGCCTTATCCAAATCTAACTTGAACTTACATGACAAGTATCTTGTTCTATTTCAAACATATAAACACAATGGTGGCATTCATGTAATATAATGGGTTAACTTAATAGTTAGAATTTGAGGTTTTCAGGTGAGTTTTACATTTTTAAACTGCATTTCCATACTAACTGCTTTGATGGTAAATTTGGATTCTCTTAAACTGAGATTTTGGTCTTCCTAGGTAGATCAGTGAGTAAAGAATCCAGTTGCAATGCAGGAGACACAGGCAGACATGAGTTCAATCCCAGGGTCAGGAAGATCTCCTGGCAGAAGAAATGCAACCCACTCCAGCACTCTAGACTAGAAAAGCCCATGGGCAGAGGAGTCTGGTGGGCTTAGTCCATGGGGTCCCAAGAGTCGGATAGGACTTAGCGACTAAACCATCACCAGCATTATGATATATTTCAGGAATTAATCAGCAAAACAAATTCAGATAATACTAAATATGAAACAAAAAGAGTACAAGTTTATGTTAAGTGCTTATCTTGCTTTTCTTGATGTGTGCATGCGTGCATGCTAAGTCGCTTCAGTCATGTCCAACTCTTTGCTACCCCATGGACTGTAGCCTGCCAGGTTCCTCTGCTCATGAGATTCTCCAGACAAGAATACTGGAGTGGGTTGCCATTGTTCTACTCACAGATGGGCATACATCCAGCCTGCCACCTGTTTTGGTACGGCCAAGGAGCTAAGAATCATGTTTGTCATTTTAAGTAGTTGAAGAGAAACCAGATTACTTTGTGAAATGTGACAGTTACATCCAGTGCAGGTTTTAGGGCCTGTAGTTATGGTTCCATTGGAAGGTAGGGAGTCTCATTTGTTTCTCTACGGTGTAGCTCTGCTTTCACACCAAAGTGGCAGAATTCTGTGAGAAGCTGTGACAGAGACCGTACGGTACAAGAAGCCTGAAATATTTACTGTCTTGTCCTTCAAGAAGTTTGCTGACCCCTCTTCATTGCACTGATCCTTTTCTGCATCAGAGAAAATGAGTGTATGCACAGCAGTCTGAGTCCAAACCACTTAAGCAAAGTAACAATGTTTTCATTCTCCTTGGTATTTTCACTTAATTAAAAGGTAACAAACATTCTAAAATAGAGGAGCAAGAGAAAAGCACACTAAAATTTTGAATTTTTGCAGCTCACAAGAGCAAGATAGCCACTTGTGCCCAAAGTTCTTTATTAGGCTTCCGTGCCCAGACTTGGTCTGGACATGCCATGATACAGACAATGAACATGGATCATCAAAGAGGGCAGAGTTGGCCAAAATTTGACTTGGTATCAGATGCATAAATCTGCTCCAGCATCCCAGTGGGTCCCTGGATCAGCAGATCTCTGATTAGAGCAAAGATTAATTATGTATCTCCTCTGTAAAGTTCTGCTTTCTATTTAACCTATTTGACTTCACATAATTCAGCAGGTCTTTTTTTTTTCCCTGTTTCTCTCAGAACCAGTGCTACCATCCATTCCAAAATAAGTACTAAACCATCAAAGGAATGTAAAATATTTATTGTCATGCAAATGTGGGCATTATCTGGAAATTTCTGGTTCCAACCTAATGGACCAAGCTTTGAAAATAACTTTCTCAATGTGTTGAAGAATATTTTCTTCATTTTTATGGCATTGCTTTACTTACTATTATAGCGATTATTGTACACCATTACACTTTAAATATGTTTATAACTTTACACACTTTGCTCACCATATGTACTTTGAAAACATGACTCTAAATAGAATAGAAAGACACAATTTCATTTATGACAATTTCACTACATGAGGGAAAAATGATAGATTGAATCTTACTTTAAATGCCTTAAACCTTTTAATTTGCTCTTTTACACTTGTTTTTATTTAATTACATTCTGGGCAGAAGTTAACACCCTATACTTAAAATTTAGGAAATTAAAACTTTCAGTAGCACTGTACAGTTATTGCATTGTGTTTTAATTATGATTTACAGATTCATTAGACTGTTGGTGAGTAGAAATGCCAATTTAAATAAACTACCATTTAAAATATGATTGTATTTGAAAAGCAGTATGGACCTTTAAAATCTCTGTTCTGTTACCAGTTTTTGAAAAATCGAGATATATACTATAGCCTAACTAGGATGTTAGTTATCAAGCTACTTCAATGTTTAAACCCTAGCCAGGTGCTAAGATCTTAGAAGAATGGTTCTCAGCTTAACTGATCTCAAGCTATTCAAACATCTACTAGGATAATTTTTTCCCACTAGTATGCAGAAGGGAAGTTAATAAAAAAGAAAGTTTATGCAATATATTTCTATCATAGACAAATCTAATATGTATAAAACTCAGAGAACTTTGAGGCCTGCCAAATTCAAGTCTCAAATATATATTTAGATTGGGTCTAATTTACCACTATGACTTCCCCGGTGTCTCAGATGGTAAAGTGTCTACCTACAGTGCGGAAGACCCGGGTGCAATCCCTGGGTTGGGAAGATCTGGAGTAGGGAATGGCTATAGTCCATGGGGTTGCAAAGAGTCAGACACTGAGCGACTTCACTTCACTTCACTTTACCACCATACAACAAGTTTACCATACAGATGAGCAAATTAAAAACAATAACAACAACAACAACAAAATCGCCTCTCATTTGCTCACTCTCTTCCTTCACCCTCATCTAGAGGCTCTTTAGTTCCTCTTCCCTTTTATGCCATTAGAGTGGTATCATCCACATATCTGAGGTAATTTATATTTTTCCCAGCAATCTTGATTCAGCTTGTGATTCATCCAGCATGGCATTTCACATGATGTCCTCCACATATAAATTATATAAACAGGGTGACAATATATACTCAAATTGGAAACAGTCAGTTGTTCCATGCTTGGTTCTAACTGTTGGTTCTTGACTTGCATACAGGTTTCTCAGGAGAACAAGTCAGTCAGTCTGGTATTCCCATCTCCTTAAGAATTTCCCATAGACTGTTGTAATCCACACAGTCACGGTTTTAGCATAGTCAGTGAAGTAGAAGTCAGTATTTTCTTGGAAGTCCCTTGCTTTTCCCATGATCCAACAAATGTTGGCAAATTGTTTTCTCTGTCTCTTCAAAATCCAGCTTGTACATCTGGAAGTTCTCAGTTTATATAGTGCTGAAGCCAAACCTGAAGGATCTTGAGCATTACCTTGCTGCTGCTGCTAAGTTGCTTCAGTCGTGTCCAACTCTGTGCGACCCCATAGGTGGAAGCCCACCAGGCTCCTCCGTCCCTGGGATTCTCCAGGCAAGAACACTGGAGTGGGTTGCCATTTCCTTCTCCAATGCATGAAAGTGAAAGTGAAGTCGCTCAGTCGTGTCCAACTCCTAGGGACCCCATGGACTTCAGCCTACCAGGTTCCTCCGTCCATGGGATTTGCCAGGCAAGAGTACTGGAGTGGGTTGCCATTGCCTTCTCCATAACCTTGCTAGTATGTGAAATCAGTACAGTAATTTGAACATTTTTTGGCATTGCCCTTCTTTGGGATTAGTATGGAAACTGACCTTTGTCAGTCCTATGGCCACTGCTGAGTTTTCCAAATTTTCTCACATATTGAGTGCAGCACTTTAACAGCATCCATCTTTTAGGATTTTAAATACCTCAGATGGAATTCTATCACCTCCACTAACTTTGTTCATAGTAATTTTTCCCAAGGCCCAGCTCTAGGTGAATGATCACGCCATCATTGTTATCCAGCTCATTAAGGTCTTTTTGGTATAATTCTTCTGTGTATTTTTTCTTAATTTCTTCTGCTACTGTTGGGTACTTACCATTTACATCCTTTATTATTCATATTCTTGCATGAAATATTCCTTTGATAGTTCTAATTTTCTTTAAGAGATCACTAGTCTTTCCCATTCTATTGTTTTCCTCTTTTTTTTTTTTTTTTTGCATTGTTCTTTTAAGAAGACCTTCTTATCTCTCCTTTCTGTTATCTGGGACTCTGCATTCAGTTGTGTATAACTTTCCTTTTCTCCCTTGCCTTTTGCTTCTCCTTTCCTCAGCTGTTCGTAAAGCATCCTCAGACAGCCATTTTGCCTTCTTGCATTTCTTTTTCTTTGGGATGGTTTAGGACCTTCCTTGAGACACAGATGATTTCTGTCTTCTGGCTACAGCTTGAGCTCCTTAAGCCCCTCAGTACTGCCTGACTTCGTTATCTGAACGTGTCCTGCAAGTACTTGCTCCTTGGTAGCCTCACGTAAGCAGTCACATACTGTGATGTCTACTTGATCTCTTCTAGCTCCCTGCAGAGATCCAGAACCATCGTGGGGCTCATCCCATGAGTTTTTCTTTTCTCAGAAACTGCAGTCTACACTGTCTGCTGTTCAATGTCTGAAAATAATTTCCTCATGTTTTCACCCTGCCAATTCTAGGATTGTTTACCTTATCAGGGTGATTTCAGTTCCAGTTATTTTTAAATTGCCAAATGAAATAGAAGTCCCTTACATGATTCTTAATTGTTCTTATTTACTGCTATTCTATAGGCCTTATTCCATAAATGCAGTAAGTTACCTCCCTATGCCTCTCTCTTTAAATATATATATATATATTTATTTTGATCTGGAAAATCCTTACATTCTTGGGATTAAATAAGAACTAGCCAAGTTTCATCTCTCTTTTTATATACTACTATGCCAAGTTTTGTTAGTATTTTACCTGGTGTTTTATGTTATATTCACAGTGAAATTAATATCTGGATTAATTTTCAGTGATAGTCTTTTTTGAAATTAGACTAATGCTAACTTCAAAATGGATTGGAAAGTTTTGTGTATATTTCCACATTTGAAACCATTTTGATGGTACTTACAGCTTATACCAGTATTTGATATATTTTCGTATACTATTTTAGACCTCATGTCTTACCTCTAGGGAAGGTGCTATTCTGAAGAAGATTGTAATAACAACATTATTGTGTTTTCTTATACACATACAATAATTATTTTATGGTACATAAGTTAATTTGAAATCACCAGTTTACAGGACACGATCATATCACTCCAGAGTGCTCATACCAATTTACATTTCTACCAGTAGGATAGGAGCCTGTCTCTCTATCTGTATCCTCACTTGTTATAGTTGGTCTTTTAATTTTGAAAAATTTGGATGAGAAATATTTCATTTTATTTTCATTTGCATTCTCATTTTTGTTTTAATTTTCATGATATAGAGTGAAGTTGAGATGCTATTTATATTTTCCATTCTTTGTTCCAAACTTCTACACATTTTTTTATTTGGTGTTTATAGTATTTCTTACTAGCTCATAGCTGTTCTTTATAAATTCTATGTCAGTGTCAAATTTTTCCACTGAAAATATCTTTTACCACTTTGTGCTGGTTTTTAACTTTATTTTCTCTTTTATTGAAATATGTTTCAATTTCCATGGTCATTTTAATAAATATCACTTTACCATTTCTGCCTTTTCTCTGAATTTTCCAAGAAATATTTTTATTTGTGGACCATAAAGACATTTCCTCTTATTTTCTTTTGTAATTTATAAATTTTGACTTTATATATTTATTTATTTGAAAGAGAGAAAAAAATGCTTCTCTTTCTCTACCATGCTACACTCTCAACACTTCTGACGCCAAATGTATGGGTTTGTTTTCCCCTACACCAAGCAATTTTTCAACACTAGCTGAGAATCCTACAATTCAATTTAATTCTAACACTACTATAGGGAATTGGTATCGAATCCCAGAGGTTAAGAGCTCACTCCAACAAGACTGCCTCCTGACTTCAGACACCAATTGAAAGTTTAGAGTGTCACCTGTGGTTACTGCAACCCTTGTCTTTGATTTCATATTTTGCTAGAATGGTTCGCAGAACTCAGGGAATAGTTTATTGACTAGGTTACTGAATTATTATAAAAGGATACAACTCAGGAACAGCCAGACAGAATAGGACAGCCAGAGCAAGGTTATGGAGCAAGGAATGCAGCCCTTCTATGCTCTCTCCAGGACCTCCTTGTCATCTCCAACCTGGAAGCTCTTTGAACCCCATACTTTACAGAATTTTATGAAGGCTTCATTTCATGGTCAAGATTGATTAAATCTTTGGCCAATGGTGATTAGTGCAACCTCCAGCCTCTCTTCCCTTCAAAGGTTGGGGAGCAGGGAGGTAGGAAGCCGAAAGTTCCAATCCTCTAGTTATAGCATGGGTTCTCCTGGGCAAACAGCCCCCATCCTGTGGGTATCTAGGGACTTGTGCAAAATCAACTCATTAACATAAACTCAAATGTGATTGAAGCTGTCTTTTTATGAATAACAAAAGGCATTCCTTTCACCTTTATTGCTATGGAGCTATCTCAGAAACTGAGGACAAAAGAGCAAATACTATAACAAAAGATCCTCCCAAGACCCTTATTACTCAAGATGTTACAAAGGTTTTAGTAGTTCTGTGTCCAAGAACTGTGGAAAAGACCAAAATATATATATTCTTATTATAAAACATAATAGCATATTATTTAATCCACCAATCACCATTTTTATGGCATAGGTATTCTCTATATGGATAATTTTTCCAGCACTAATTACTAAATTGTTACTAATATTAATAGAGTTTATTTGATACCATCTCTGTCTGACATAATTTCTAATGCATTTCTAATAATGCATATTTCTGAACTCTCAAATCTCTAGTTGCTTCTTTCTCTGAAAAGATACTGTTTAATTATTAACATATTATAGTAATCAGTACCTCACCGGTTAACTGTTCTGATTTCTTCTCCTACAAAATATCTTGATTATTTTTGATNGTATTTTACCTGGTGTTTTATGTTATATTCACAGTGAAATTAATATCTGGATTAATTTTCAGTGATAGTCTTTTTTGAAATTAGACTAATGCTAACTTCAAAATGGATTGGAAAGTTTTGTGTATATTTCCACATTTGAAACCATTTTGATGGTACTTACAGCTTATACCAGTATTTGATATATTTTCGTATACTATTTTAGACCTCATGTCTTACCTCTAGGGAAGGTGCTATTCTGAAGAAGATTGTAATAACAACATTATTGTGTTTTCTTATACACATACAATAATTATTTTATGGTACATAAGTTAATTTGAAATCACCAGTTTACAGGACACGATCATATCACTCCAGAGTGCTCATACCAATTTACATTTCTACCAGTAGGATAGGAGCCTGTCTCTCTATCTGTATCCTCACTTGTTATAGTTGGTCTTTTAATTTTGAAAAATTTGGATGAGAAATATTTCATTTTATTTTCATTTGCATTCTCATTTTTGTTTTAATTTTCATGATATAGAGTGAAGTTGAGATGCTATTTATATTTTCCATTCTTTGTTCCAAACTTCTACACATTTTTTTATTTGGTGTTTATAGTATTTCTTACTAGCTCATAGCTGTTCTTTATAAATTCTATGTCAGTGTCAAATTTTTCCACTGAAAATATCTTTTACCACTTTGTGCTGGTTTTTAACTTTATTTTCTCTTTTATTGAAATATGTTTCAATTTCCATGGTCATTTTAATAAATATCACTTTACCATTTCTGCCTTTTCTCTGAATTTTCCAAGAAATATTTTTATTTGTGGACCATAAAGACATTTCCTCTTATTTTCTTTTGTAATTTATAAATTTTGACTTTATATATTTATTTATTTGAAAGAGAGAAAAAAATGCTTCTCTTTCTCTACCATGCTACACTCTCAACACTTCTGACGCCAAATGTATGGGTTTGTTTTCCCCTACACCAAGCAATTTTTCAACACTAGCTGAGAATCCTACAATTCAATTTAATTCTAACACTACTATAGGGAATTGGTATCGAATCCCAGAGGTTAAGAGCTCACTCCAACAAGACTGCCTCCTGACTTCAGACACCAATTGAAAGTTTAGAGTGTCACCTGTGGTTACTGCAACCCTTGTCTTTGATTTCATATTTTGCTAGAATGGTTCGCAGAACTCAGGGAATAGTTTATTGACTAGGTTACTGAATTATTATAAAAGGATACAACTCAGGAACAGCCAGACAGAATAGGACAGCCAGAGCAAGGTTATGGAGCAAGGAATGCAGCCCTTCTATGCTCTCTCCAGGACCTCCTTGTCATCTCCAACCTGGAAGCTCTTTGAACCCCATACTTTACAGAATTTTATGAAGGCTTCATTTCATGGTCAAGATTGATTAAATCTTTGGCCAATGGTGATTAGTGCAACCTCCAGCCTCTCTTCCCTTCAAAGGTTGGGGAGCAGGGAGGTAGGAAGCCGAAAGTTCCAATCCTCTAGTTATAGCATGGGTTCTCCTGGGCAAACAGCCCCCATCCTGTGGGTATCTAGGGACTTGTGCAAAATCAACTCATTAACATAAACTCAAATGTGATTGAAGCTGTCTTTTTATGAATAACAAAAGGCATTCCTTTCACCTTTATTGCTATGGAGCTATCTCAGAAACTGAGGACAAAAGAGCAAATACTATAACAAAAGATCCTCCCAAGACCCTTATTACTCAAGATGTTACAAAGGTTTTAGTAGTTCTGTGTCCAAGAACTGTGGAAAAGACCAAAATATATATATTCTTATTATAAAACATAATAGCATATTATTTAATCCACCAATCACCATTTTTATGGCATAGGTATTCTCTATATGGATAATTTTTCCAGCACTAATTACTAAATTGTTACTAATATTAATAGAGTTTATTTGATACCATCTCTGTCTGACATAATTTCTAATGCATTTCTAATAATGCATATTTCTGAACTCTCAAATCTCTAGTTGCTTCTTTCTCTGAAAAGATACTGTTTAATTATTAACATATTATAGTAATCAGTACCTCACCGGTTAACTGTTCTGATTTCTTCTCCTACAAAATATCTTGATTATTTTTGATCCTTTGTTCTCATGTGAATTTTCTGAAGTTTGTCAGACTTCATTAAAAACTCTGTTGCTAATGTGATTGCATTTAACTTATAGATCACTTTGCGCAAACTTGATATGTTAATAGTAATCTTTCAGTACATAAAGGTGTTCTATGTCTTAACAAATATGAAATCTTGTCTTATGCCACTGTTATATTTTATAATTTTCTCCATAGAGGTATTTTTTTTAATTAGGTTTAATCTTAATATCTTCATGGTTTCTATTGCCACAGTAAATAGAATCTCTTTTCTGTGATGTTTTCTAATTGACTTTAATTAGCATGTAAAATGTTGTTGATTTTTGCATTTTAATTTTTTAAGTTAGCTATTCAGTTGGTTATTTGATTACATATAATATTTTGTCTATAGATCCTCTTTGAATATTCTATAATGTCATACTAGCCGTCATTAACAGCCCTTTGTTTTCTTCTAAATAGTGTGTTTCATGCTAAAGGGAATACGTGACCTTACCTCACAAACTGCAAGGGAGGGTGGGAAATGTATCCTTTGTATAAACTCAGGAAGAGTAAATGAGAATGCTAGGCATTTAGTCAAATTCACTCACTGTCTGCCCTTCTGATCATCAAATATATATTTCTCTCTCTCTTCACAAATAATACACTCACTTAAAATGTTCAACGTGTCACGCAGTCACTATATTCAGTTCAAAATCCAAGATATATTTTCTGTGTGACAGCTTTTGATACTAAATAAAATATAATAGTATGTGTCACCAGATGTAATATACCATGGTAGGATAAGATCACCACATTAAATACCTCTAAGGGGAAGGTATGCAATATAAGGGGAAGAAAGAAAGTATTCAGAACCCCAGAGGGCCACCACTTTAAAGGCTTTCATTTTGCTCTCTGGAAAGATTTGCTTTCCCCATTATTTTCCATAGCTCTAGTTTCTGTCATTTTGGAGGCATCTCCTTGGCTTTATCAGAGATGGGCGTTGGAAGCTTGGCTTCCTTGAAGGGTATGCTGAATTTAAAGACTTCTCCGTTTCATGGAAACTATTGGCTAAGCATTGCTTTGCATTTTAAAAAAATCAAGGCTTTTTAAGAACAAAAGCTTATTTCTTTCACACAGTATTTCTTCAACAGTGCAATAGGCATCATATAAATTTGCTTTTGATAAGATACCAGTTTCACTAACCATATCCATCCTTTTGCTTCATCCTCTCTCTCTTGATGGCAACTGCCATAAGTCAGTCTGGAATGAGTGAAAAGGTTGCAATTCTTTATCTGATTTTGGCCCTTGGTCCCTTTTCTTAACTGAGAAGTTGAGCTTGGAATAATACTCTTAATCTCATATTTTTCACATGTCATTTTGTTCAACTGAAATTTCTGCTACTGTTGAATTTGTCACCTGCCATTTGGACTGTATTTCAGCAGCTAGTCTACTGAAGTCTATAAGACCAGAAAATTGTCTCAATTCCTTTTGTGTCTACTGAAAAACTAGCAATTCCTTCACTGAGCTCAACTCTCTCTTGTGCTTACCTGTTTTAGGCAGTCATACCCAGTACTGTTTTCCAACTGTTTTCTCTAAAGTTACAATTTCCAAAGAATTATTGTTTGCCTCCCAATTTACTTCAGGTATTACTTTGCCTAACATTTTTCAACTGAAAAACAAAGATCACTGAACTGATGTATTAAGTATAGATGATTGGGACAAGTATATTTGGGAGAGGGGGGTCATGGTAGGCAAGTACAGAATCATGGAAAGAAGTCAGGAAGCAATTATAATAACTCAGGAAATTCTGATAGTGACTTTAGTAGGAGGTGACAGGAGGGATGGAACAAGGTCATCAAATTCTCAATATATATATCTACAACAGAGTCTATTTCATTTGCCAATAGATTTAATGTGAAAGAGAAAGTCCTGTATAAATCATGACTAGAGACTTATAGTCAAAAAAATCTATAAAGATGCTTTTGCCATTACCTCATAGTAAGTATTGTAACAAATATTAGGGGCACAAATATGAATAAGTCCCAGTATCTTTCTTTCCACAACTCATTTTTTATTCAAGGGAACAGCCATACAACTAGATAATCACAACACAGTGTACTGTGGGTAAGTATAATTATATGATTATGAAATGATTGTTCCAGGGGTACATAGGAGAGAGTGGATTACATTACCTGATGGGAAAGGGGTAAGATTTTGCAAAGGAGGTGAAAGGGAGTTGATTCTTCAACAAGGACCAAGAAAGTGTATAGGATTAAAGTTTAAAATACCTCTTAAATGGGACATTTTATCTTTTACCACACAGATATCAATTGCCCATATGAGTAGTTGTATAACAGATGTAAGTACAATCACTCAGTTCAGTTTAGTCACTCAGTCGTGTTTGACTCTTTGTGACCCCATGAATTGCAGCACGCCAGGCCTCCCTGTTCATCACCAACTCCCAAAGTTCACTCAAAATCACATCCATTGAGTTGGTGATGCCATCCAGCCATCTCATCCTCTGTTGTCCCCTTCTCCTCCTGCCCCCAATCCCTCCCAGCGTCACAGTCTTTTCCAATCACTATCTGGTAGCAAATGTCAGCATTGCAATCTTACTAACATATTGTTTTCTCATTGGTTGCAAATTTTAAACCATCTGTTCATGTTAATCTGCAGTTTGGGATCAGCTGAGACTCACTTTGGCTACTAACTCACTCTATGAAACTTCATAAGGAAATTAACCTCTATAAGGTCTTCTGTTCAGTACAAATCAAGGTGTGGACTCCAGTATTGCTCAAATCACTTTATATGGTGATTTAGTGGGAAAAAAATCAAAGATAAGTTGAAAATACAATTATTCATAGATAAAAGTTATTCATTGATAACTTTTATTAAGGATCAGATTGAATTAAAAATTACCAAAATTTCCTAAATCAGTAAGCAGATCATGTCATATATTTCATTTCCTTGGACAGATTTCAATAGGATAAAATGAATATCTCCCAAGTTAAAATCTACACGCTTCATGAAAAATCATCACATTTAAACTTACTATATTACTGTGGTTAAATTATAATAAAATCAAAATTTGAATAATTTTGAACAAATTTGATATTCCTAAAGTTGTGTTAATTTGTTGCCAAAGAATACATGACACTTTCCTTACATTGCACCTAAAGAAGCTCAATGGTAAATTGTATTTATTTAAGATGCTCATATGAAAAATGATTGAGGGGTATAGATGAAATCTTAGGTATATCTCACCCTGAAAGTTTTGAGTTGCTTTGCTATGTGAGGTCATCCATTATAAAAATCAACACTGAAATGATCTGATTTGAAAGTATGATAAAGCTCAAAGGCAAATCTATATTTGGAAAATTCTAGTGATGTTTTGAAAACAACTGGATGACTCATCTAATGAATGACGTGGTGTGGCTTCCTTGGAATTCTAAGCATTTGAACATGCTCTAACGTAACTCCTTCCTTCCCCCATCTTTCTGCTCTTTTTGTACTTCTGTTTCCAGTGAATGGACAAGAATTAAAATTTTTTGCACCCCACCTTTTAACTTTCATATTCCCATACTCTTTTAGGTCTCTGCTAAAGCTGAAACTCCAGTACTATGGCCACCTCATGCAAAGAGTTGACTCATTGGAAAAGACTCTGATGCTGGGAGGGATTGGGGGCAGGAGGAGAAGGGAACGACAGAGGATGAGATGGCTGTTTGGCATCACTGACTCGATGGATGTTGAGTCTGAGTGAACTCTGAGAGATGGTGATGGACAGGGAGGCCTGGCGTGCTGCAATTCATGGGATTGCAAAGAGTCGGACACAACTGAGCAACTGATCTGACTGAACTGAACCCTATTTGAGCTGGATGACTGCCACTGTGGGTTTAAATCTATAGTTCTGAAAACTCTTCATTTAGAGCTTGAGGTGGATATGGACGGGCATTAGGGAATTAAGAAATCATGGATTCACATCTTGATCATGATCTTAGAGGGAAATCATTTCATTTCACCAGCACTCAATTTCCTATTTCATTTAAAATTCCATTTTTGACTCTTGTGCTATGCTGTCAAGTTTGACTCTTTGTGACCTCATGGATGGTAGCCCACCAGGCTCCTCTGTCTAGGGGATTCTCCAGGCAAGAATACTGGAGTGGGTTGCAACCCTCCTCCAGGGGATCTTCCCAACCCAAGGAATCAACCCAAGTTTCCCACACTGCAGTCAGATTCTTTACCATGTGAACCTCCATATATATAAAATAGGGCAATTACTTATTTGTGATACAATTAATTTATATAAAATATTGTTAACTGAGCCAAGCCAGAGAGGATTCTCTAATAAAATAAAATTTATTTAAATTAATATATGTTCTGCTCTAGTTACAAAACAGTTCTGTTTCTTTTTTTCTCCTTCAAGTTTCTGAAATGTATTAATGCATTTTTAAAATGTTTTCATCTTAGAATAACCCATTTTGCCAGACACTTTCCCAATAATTTTTAACCTCATGTTTATTTTAAAAGTAATGTGTAATACATGTGTTTCTGATTCATTTCACTTAATCTATCCAAATATTATTGTCTATGAATGTACTAATGGAGAAGGAGCCTCTTTTATTGGGTGTTTGAAATACTTTAAAGAAATAACAATTTGCCAAGAAGTAAAGTAATTTCTAAAAGTTTGATGTTCTTGGTATCTATGAATTAATTTCACTAAATTTATTTAAGCACTTAGTTCAAGCATCCTCACTAAAATAAGAGCCACAAACTTAACTAAATCAAGATCTTTCATTCCTTTTCTTCCCAAACCATATGGCTCTAGTGTCCAGATATTCATAATCTGATTTAACAAATTTCTTTAGATTCAAATCTCTGTGTTTTGATAATAAAAAGAAACCCAATGCATAAGAGAATAAAACTGAGAATAATGAATAGCTGACTGTGAGTAGAAATGAAATGCTATTATTTTTACATGCCAATGACTATTACTCAATTAATGTAAAAATAACAAGGAGAAAATCTGCCTTTTGAAAATAAGTGCTGTCAACTTTCTCATACTTTCCTTGATCTTTCCACTGAATACAAACAATATTGGCCTTTTCTTTATTTTCTTCTCTGAAGGAATCTTTCCTACAAGTATGCATGTATTCAGTTCAGTCCTCAGTCATGTCCGACTCTTTGCGACCCCATGAACCACAGCACGCCAGGCCTCCCTGTCGATCACCAACTCCCAGAGTTGGTGATGCCAACCCATGTCCATTGAGTCGGTGATGCCATCTAGCCATCTGATCCTCTGTTGTCCCCTTCTCCTCCTACCTTCAATCTTTCCCAGCCTCAGGGTCTCTTCAAATGAGTCAGCTCTTCGCACCAGGTGGCCAACGTATTGGTGTTTCAGCTTCAACATCAGTCATTCCAATGAACACCCAGGGCTGATCTCCTTTAGGATGGACTTGTTGGATCTCCTTGCTGTCAAGGGATTTCAAGAGTCTTCTCCAACACCACAGTTCAAAAGCATCAATTCTTCAGCACTCAGCTTTCTTTATAGTCCAACTCTCACATCCATACATTTGAATGCATGTATTCAAATAATAAAAAGAACCTCAACAAAGATGGCAACAATTCCTTTACTAGGAGCAGGCTAATATAATGTCAGATCTCAGAGACAAACTGTCTTTACTAATTGATTAAGAGAAGTTTATTTTTTCTTTTCAAGAACTTCAGTATCTTTTTCTTTTGGTAAGAGGGAGAAGAATGCATATCTAAGCTTTTTAAAAATTGATAAAACTGAAATATATTCCCACTTCCTTTATAAAGTAGATCTTATTTATTTCTAGGTATTGATAAGCTACCGTCTTGTTAGCCGAGTCCTTTAAACCATGTGTCTAATAAGGATTCAATTTAATAATAGTTTAGGGAAATGTTAAATTGGTGCTGTACTTCTATGCTACCTTTCACAAACAGATCCTCACACATCATTTTCAACATTTCTCTAGATTTTCAGTCCAACTAAGACAGAATTCTTGAAGTCAAAATATTTCTATTTTGTGAGTATTTTTGCTTTATTATGTCTCCAAATATTCTTTATTTAGTAGCTTTCTTCTTTAAAACTCTCCAATATTTATCAAAATTAATATATTTCTTATTTAAAAATCTGAAATAACAGCTGACAATCTGGAATGAAACAATAAGTTTATGTGATTAATATTAGTTTTTTGGACAATAATTGAATAATTAAACACGGGGAGAATGACAAAAGGTGACAAAGAACACATACAAACTATCTTTTTTTGAGGAAAGTTCTTGGAAGCTGCTATAAAATCTTCTAATTATATTTCATTAGCCAGAATGTAATCATCACATGGCCACATCAAGTTCCTGTGAATAATTAGGAATATAGTCTGAGTATCATGTGCTCAGCTATTTTAATTTTAAACATAGAGGAAATTCAAAACAGATATTAAGAGCAATGTGTCCTCTTGCTGGAGAAGACAATGGCACCCCACTCCAGTACTCTTGCCTGGAAAATCCCACGGATGGAGGAGCCTGGTAGGCTGCAGTCCATGGGGTTGCTAGGAGTTGGACACGACTGAGTGACTTCCCTTTCACTTTCCACTTTCATGCATTGGAGAGGGAAATGGCAACCCACTCCAGTGTTCTTGCCTGGAGAATCCCAGGGACGGGGGAGCCTGGTGGGCTGCCGTCTATGGGGTCGCACAGAGTTGGACATGACTGACGTGACTTAGCAGTCCTCTTGCCACATCATTCAAGTTTGGTTTTGAAGTTTTCTTTCTAAAAATTTTCCTACTCAGTTAGTATAAGGCAATGCAGGAAAAGTAGTTTGTTGTCTTAAGAACTTAATTCTTCACAGTATGCTAAATATCTAATCAAACAAATGGAGAGCACAAATACTTAATAATGTTTAAAATGGGTGAAATATATTCTTTTTCTTATTATCTATAAATATTATAAGTTTTTATCTTTTTATAAAAGAAAAAAATGCATGACAACTANTGTTCCAACTTAGAATTAGTCATTTTTCAGGGAATCATGGTTCTTTTTTATTGGAGAATTGTATTAGAACTCAGGCTCTAGATTCTATGTGTGCTTATTGTTATTGGGGTGTCATTGCTTCTAGTCTCTCTTAGCTGGTAGAGCAAGGAAATATATGTGAGTATATAAACCCACTTACATGTTACCCTGTCTCTTATACACATCTTGGTCTTTTGTTCCACTCTTCCTAAACATTTTTCCTGTATTTCTCACTCTTATTTTTTATTTTCATCCACTTTTCTTTTCCTTTAACATTATATTTTAGAAAGTATTTATCATTAAAAGCCTACGTTTATCTGCAAACATAATAACATGGTATAAAATAATATTTACTTTCTGGCATATGTATTTGTCTGTTTATATTATAAAATCAGTAAAATATCTGTTTAGCAAAAAATAGTTTGCTTGCTATGGAGAATAGGGAGCTAACAGTATAAAGTATGTTAATATTTTGGAGAGCTGGGGTTACATATACAAACATAATGAACAATGTAAATAAGTATTTCCATGCTAAATTTGGGGATAAGGATGAAAAGTTCCTCGTGCATTTTTGGGTAAGAACACTCAAAAGGAATACAGGAAATCTCCTAAAAGTAGGATTTTAAAGTGTCCTTTGAAGGAGGTTTAGGCAGTTGAAGAAAAACTGGGACATTTTTTCAGATAAGAATGACATGAACAAATAAATGCAGGAGTAAGCAAGGCAAATACCAGATTGCTGAAGGCTCTACTTATACTAAACAAGAGGGTTGGGAGTAAAAGAAAGTAGTGTCATAGATGCCACGTATAAAAAGCTTTAAATATGTGAAGGGCTTCTTATTCTTTCCATGATAAAGTCAATTCTTACGTGACTTTAAAATTTTTGATTGGCATTTGATTTACAGGAAAGTCGTGAAGATAGTGCAACTTCCCAAGGAGCTACATCCAATTTCCTCTATCATTAGTATTTTATAATACTATGTGACATGTATCATGATTATTGTGCAAATATTGATAGATTATTGTGCAAATATTGATAGATTATTATTAACTAAAGTCTACTTAGATTTTCTTAGTTTTTACCTGAAGTTAGTTCCCTGTTTCAGAATTCTTTCCAGGATACCATATTTTATTGAGTCATTATGTCTGGTTAGACTCTTCTAAGGTATGATGATTTCTCAAAATTTCCTTGCTTTTTGAAGTGCACTTGCTATACAAGATTATGTTACATAGGTACAACAGAGTGGTTGACAGTTTTTAAAGGTTATGCTCTATGTATAGTTATTATACTATATTGGCTATATTCCCTGTGCAGTACAGTATATCTTTGTAGTTTATTTTACACCTGATAGTTTGTACTTTTCACTCCCCTACCCCTGTATTGCACTTCCCCTCAGCCTTCTTCCCTCTGGTAACCATTAGTTTGTTCTCTATATCTGTGTCTGCGTCTTTCTTTTGTTGTTATATTCACTAGTTTATTGTATTTTAGAGACAATATATAAGTGATACCATATAGTGTTTGGCTTTCTCTGTTTGACTTACTTCACTTAGTATAATATCCTCCAAGTCCATCCATGTTATTGCAAATGGCAATATTTTTGGCTGCGTAGTATTCCACTTAAGTATATATCTGTCATATCATTTGCAAATATTTTCTCATATTCAATGGATTTTTTTTTTTTTTTGCTAGTATAGTCTGAAGTCAGGGAGCCTGCTTTTTCCAGCTCTGTTCTTTCTTAAGATTATTTTGGCTATTCTAGGGTCTTTTTTGTTTCTATAAAATTTCAAATTACTTGTTCTAATTCTGTGAAAAACACAATTGGTGATTTGATAGAGATCATGTTGAATCTGTAGATTGGCTTGGGTTGTTGTTCAGTAGCTAAGTCAGCTTCAACTCTTTGCAATCCCGTGGACTGCAGGACACTGGGTATCTCTGTCCTTCAGTATCTCCCAGAGTTTGCTCAAACTCTTGTCCATTGAGTCAGTGATGCCAACCAACAATCTCATCCTCTGTCACCCCCTTATCCTCTTACCCTCAATCTTTTCCAGAATCAAGGTCTTTTCCAACAAGTCATCTCTTCTCATCAGGTGGCCAGAGTGTTGAAGCTTCAGCATCAGTCCTTCCAATGGATATTCAGATTGATATCCTTTAGGATTTGATTGATCTCCTTGCTGTCTTAGTATGGTCGCTTTAACAATATTGATTCTTCCAATCCAAGAATATAGCATATCTTTCTGTTTGTGTCATCTTTAATTTCTTTCATCAGTGCCTTATACTTTTCGGAGTACAGCTGTTTTGCCTCCTTAGGTAATTTTATATCTAGATATTTTATTCATTTTGATGCAATAGTAAATGGAATTGTTATCCATAATTTCTATTTTTATTTTCCTTGTTTTTGATGACCTTGATGATTTTTAGAAGTACTAGTGAAATATTTTTCAGAATGTCTTTCAATTATGAACTGTCAGTTATTCTTCTTGTGCTTAAATTAAAATTATTAGATTTTAACCAAAACCTCCCAGAAGTCAATGCTTCTCTTATCATATAAAGGATACAATCAACATGATTTATCACCACTGATGTTACCTTTGATTACCTACTTGACTGAGGTAGTATTTTTTCAGGTTTTTTCCACTATGAAGTCATTCCTTTCTGTTCTGCTTTATAAGAAAGCCACTTTCTGCAGCCCATACCTAAGAAGTAGGGAGTCAAGTTCCACCTCTGTGGGAATAGAATATAAAAATTATTTCTTATTCTTCTCTATGGAAAATGCATCTATTTTCCCCATTTATTTTTTATTTGATTATTATGGAATCATAGATTATTATACTTTGGGTTATAGCTCAATATAATTGTATTTATTTTGTTGCTCATATGTTCCAACTTAGAATTAGTCATTTTTCAGGGAATCATGGTTCTTTTTTATTGGAGAATTGTATTAGAACTCAGGCTCTAGATTCTATGTGTGCTTATTGTTATTGGGGTGTCATTGCTTCTAGTCTCTCTTAGCTGGTAGAGCAAGGAAATATATGTGAGTATATAAACCCACTTACATGTTACCTACTAATCTACTTTATATTATAATCTAATTGTATCTACTAATAATTATTATCCATTTATGTATATATAGTTACATAAATATATATATATGGTCAATCAGTTCAGTCGCTCTGTCGTGTCTGACTCTTTGGAACCCCATGAATCACAGCATGCCAGGCCTCCCTGTCCATCACCATCTCCCGGAGTTCACTCAAACTCAT
>SJYV01024926.1:522720-645472 GCA_006410875.1 Neotragus pygmaeus | reverse complement strand
AGAAGAAACTCAAAATTAACACAATGAAATAATCAGTTAGAAATTGGGCAAATGACATGAGCAGACTTTTCACTCAAGAGGAGAGGCACATGATAAATAAGCACTGGAAAAGATGCCCAACGTCATCAGCCATTAAGGAAATGCAAGTTGAAACCACAGTGTTGTATCGCTGCACACCTATCAGAATCCCGACTCTTAGCGAAGCCATGGACTGCAGCCTACCAGGCTCCTCCGTCCACGGGAGTTTCCAGGCAAGCGTACTGGAGTGGGGTGCCATTGCCTCCTCCAGTAGGAAAATAGGGACAACCCCAAAAGCTGATGAGAATTTAGCAAAATGGCATCTCTTAGACACTGTCGGTGGGAATGTAAAATGTTACAGCCCCTCTGACTGTAACTTTCAGATACCAAACAACCCAAGAATTCACTGCTATGCATTTATCCTAGAGGAATGAAAGCTCACATTCCCAGGAAAACCTGTACAAAAGTCATCATAGCAGGTTTATTTCTAGTAGACAAATCTTTAAACAGTCCAAGCATCATTCAACAGATGACCACTAAATTCAGTTACCAGTTAATTAAGATATTCCTAGAAATGAATATTATACCATCATATACTGAGTACCCAGTATGTACCAATATGTGCTCATTAGCTCAAATTTATCCCCTACCTTTTTTAAAAACTTAAATTTTTTTTTTTGGTGTATAACATATAGACAAAAATCTATCATAAACAAAGAGCTTGATGAAGTTTCAAAAGGAACACACTGGTAGAGACTTCCCTATCAGTCCAGTGATTAAGAGTCTGTGCTTCTAATAAAGGGATGCAGGTTTCATCCCTGGTCAGGGAACTAACATCCCACATGCCACATGGCATGGCCAAAATATTAAAATAATAATAAATAAAGTAAAGCATATCACACTGATCTTAATAAAATATAAATATTTAAAAAAAGAACACACTGATGTAACCAGTCCCAAAATCAAAAGATGTAGAATGTTACTGGCATATGTAGGACCTCACTGTGCCTCCTTTACTGACTTCATTCCATGGAGAACGACTGTCCTGATTTATAACATAAATTAGCTGTCTACCTGGGGACTTGATCCCAGTGGAATTCAACAGCATATACTCTTTTATGTCCAGTTCACCCATGCTGCTGACTGTGGCTGTCATTCATGCATTCTCATTGTTGCAGAGTATTCTTTTTAATTACTCTGCCACAATGTATACTTCATCCAGCCCAGAGCTGGGCTGGATGAAGCACAAGCTGGAATCAAGATTGCCAGGAGACATATCAATAAACTCAGATATGCAGATGACACTACCCTTATGGCAGAAAGTGAAGAAGAACTAAAGAGCCTCTTGATGAAAGTGAAAGAGGAGAGTGAANGCCGGATAAAGCACAAGCTGGAATCAAGATTGCCAGGAGACATATCAATAATCTCAGATATGCAGATGACACCACCCTTATGGCAGAAAGTGAAGAAGAACTAAAGAGCCTCTTGATGAAAGTGAAAGAGGAGAGTGAAAAAGTTGGCTTAAAGCTCAACCTTCAGAAAGTGAAGATCATGGCATCTGGTCCCAACACTTCACGGCAAATAGATGGGGAAACAGTGGAAACAGCAGCTGACTTTATTTGTTGGGCTCCAAAATCACTGCAGATGGTGATTGCAGCTATGAAATTAAAAGACATTTACTCCTTGGAAGGAAAGCTATGACCAACCTAGACAGCATATTCAAAAGCAGACAATACTGTCAACAAAGGTCCTTCTAGTCAAGGTTACAGATTTTCCAGTAGTCATGTATGGATGTGAGAGTTGGACTATAGAGAAAGTTGAGCACAGAACTGATGCTTTTGAACTGTGGTGTTGGAGAAAACTCTTGAAAGTCCCTTGGACTGCAAGGAGATCTAACCAGTCCATCCTAAAGGAGTCCATCCTGAATATTCATTGGAAGGACTGATGTTGAAGCTGAAACTCCAATACTTTGGCCACCTGATGTGAAGAGCTGACTCATTTGAAAAGACCTTGATGCTGGGAAAGATTGAAGGCTGGAGGATAAGGGGATGATAGAGAATGAGATCGTTGGATGGCATCACTGACTCAATGACATGAGTTTGGGTGAACTCTGGGAGATGGTGATGGAAAGGGAGGCCTGGTGTGTGCAGTTCATGGAGTTGCAAAGAGTTGGACACAACTGAACGATTGAACTGAACTGAACTGAACTAAAGGTTTCAATCAAACCAGTCAATCCAAAATATTCATTGGAGGGACTGATGTTTAGGCTGAAGCTCCAATCCCTTAAGCCACCTGATTCAAAGAGCCAACTCATTGGAAAAGACCCTGATGCTGGGAAAGATTGAGGGCAGGAGGGGAATGGGGTGACAGAGGATGAGATGGTTGGATGGCATCATTGACTCAATGGATGTGAGTTTTCGCAAGCTCCGGGAGATGGTTAAGGACAGGGAAGCCTGGCACACTGCAGTCCACCGGGTCACAAAGAGTCAGACTTGACTAAGTGACTGAACAACAACAAAGAGAACCATGGTTTGCTCAATGATTTTGGTTTATGCTAAGGGTTAAGCAAAGCCAGGAAATGAGGACAGAGGGACCAGAGTAATATATTTAAGTAAGACAGTAAAAATAAGTCCAGGAAGAAGGTGTAGGAGGAAGTTTGTGGGGGTTTATCAGCAAAATCAATGCTTTATACTACTTCACAGCCATGTAAGAAGTGGGATGTAATTTTAAGGCAACCTGCTTTGTGCTGTATGTGAATGTTTACAAATATATCAAATGTATGTCTTTAAGACCTATAATCTATTAAAACTCTTATAGATGCTGAAACTATTTGAGGTCCTTCCTGAATGTGTAATTGAAGAGGAGTGAAATGGACAGATGGTACAGGCTGGTGGCTCACAGATGCAGGCAAATGTCATTGTCCAGCCTTCTGACATACCTCACTTGGACCACTTTTTAATTAGCTCCCAATTGGTCTTGCCTTTCCTGTTCTCTAGTCCATTCTCTCCAGGGCCTTCAGGGAAATCTTTGCTGAAAATACTTCTGTGCCTCCATGGAGACCCTGCAATAAAGACCACGCTTTAATTTTATTCATTTATTTTAAAAATATTTATTATTTTTGGGTGTGTTGGGTCTCAGTTCGGCTTCCCTGGTGAGTCAGTGGTAAAGAATCCACCTGCCAACGTGAGACAGATGGGATTGATCCCTGGGTTGGGAAGATTCCCTGGAGAAGGGCATGGCAACCTGCTTCAGTATTCTTACCTGGAGACTCCCCGTGGACAGAGGAGGATGGCAGGCTACAGTCCTGCCAGGGGTTGCAGAGAGTTGGACATGACTTAAGACTGAGCAGCAGGCCCCGGGTCTCCGTTGCAGCACATAGATCCTTCTCTGCGATGCTCACGCTCTTCACTGTGGCCTGGGGCTTCTCTCTAGTTGCGAGGCACAGGCTTTCCAGTTGTGGTGGGGGCTTAGGTGCACCGAGGCATGTGGGATCTTAGTTCCCTGACCAGAGATTGAACCCATGGCCCTGCATTAGAAGGTAGATTCTCAATCCCTGGACAACCAGGGAAGTCCCAAGACCACACTTTTAATGTCATTTAGGACTTTCTGAAATTTGACCCTAACATACCTTTCTAATCCTATCACCCATTATGTCACCAAACACCAAGCATTCCCCGGTTATCTGTTAGAACCCACCTAAGGCTCTCTCGTTCATGAAATCACATGCTTATATCGTAGAGCACAGTCCTACAGAAGTTAACTTTAAACAGAATTCTGTACGGGCAGATTGTATTTTCCAAAGATGGCCACCTCTAAGCATGCATCTCATCTGTATGCTCCTCTTCCTGTGTGGCTAACATCCATCCCATTGACATGTGTGTCTGTGTTCTTTACCCTTGAGTTTGGCTGAAAGCTTGTGACCACCTTGGTCAATGGAGTACAGTGGAAGCAGAGCTGTTTGACTTCCAGGCTAGGTCCTAACACAGACACAGCTTCTGTTTGTTTCTTTCTTGTTGGATGCTTGTCTGAATCCCAGCTGCTATATCGTGAGGAAGTCCAGTCCACATGGAGAGACCACGTCGGGAGGTTCTAACCAACAGCCCCGGTTTCAGGCCCTCAGCTGGCAGCCAGCATTAATTATCACATATGTGAGTGAACAAACCCTCAGATGACTCCAGCTTTCACCCAAAAGCCTTCCAGCTGAGGCCCTAGTCTTTGCAGGCAAGATAAGCCTGTATTCCTCCATGACGCACATGTCTGACCCACGGAAACTGTGAGAGATAATACATAATTGTTGCTTTAAGTCACAAAGGTTTGGATTAATTTATGTGACCATAACCAATACAGTGCTGCTTACTGGATTCTACCTACACCAAGTAACAGATTTTGGTTATTGGTAACTGGTATCCAATCCAGTGTAGAAATTTCTATATAAAGATATACCAAAGGGCCTAGAATTATGGACTTTATAGAAAAAAAAAAGAATATATTTGAACCCTAAGAAATGGGAAGGATGTGTGTGTATGTTTAGTGTCTGATTCACAAATAAACAGAACAAACACTGATCAGTGGAGTTCTAATTACAGCCTTCAGTTCCTCTTCACTGAGCCCTTCATTGCTGTCAAGCTGCTTAGTCGTATCCAACTCTTTCCAACCTCTGGGTCTGTAGCCTGCCAGGGTCCTCTGTCCATGAGATGTACCAGGCAAGAATACTGGAGTGGGCCGCCATTTCCTTCTCCAGAGGATCTTCCCGACCCAAGGATTGAACCCATGACTCCTGCACATCTTATGCATTGCAGGTGGATCCTTTACAACTGAGCTGCTGGGGAAGCCTTCAGTGAGCTCTGGTAAGGAGCTGCAGTCCCTGTGGTGTTGCGGAGAAAGGTACGCTCGGGTTTAGAGTCCTGCTGTTTGCACCTGAGCTGCTTCTGTACTGTGTCCTTGTGGCTCTTTCCGCAGGCTGTTTGTTGAGTTTTTGGTTGCTTCTTGTTTAAGGATCTCATGACTGTTTTCAGATCTGTCTCCATGTCCACAAGGATGATTGCTCAACTTGGCTTCAACTTCCAAAGCTTCATCCATTAATTTGGACAGTGATTTGCTCTGCTAGAGATCTGACTCAGTGTCTACACAGTGTCATCATACGGATGTTCCTGTGATTTGTTGTTGTTGCTTTAGAATCCCTAGGTTGATTTGCAATGATTTTAGTCAACAAATGCAAATATGCCATGGTTGGGCAACACCCCACAGACAGCCAGTGTTTGGTTGTACTTTTGCTGGATTTTCTTGCTTTTTTTTTCTGTTCCTCTGTCCGAGGGTCACTGGTAACACACAGACATGCCCCGTGTGCTTCTTGCTAAGAGCCATAATCAGTGCTGTGGTAAAAGGGACACAAAAGATGATGGTTAAAACAGACTTAGAGAATACTTGAAGGCCAGTGACTCTTCATTGCCCAGCTGAGAGTTTGCTGGTGTCTGCTTCAGGGCCCTGATTCGTAGGCAATCAACTCTTAAAAAAAAAAAAAAAAGTCTTTTATTTTATTGGCTGCACTTGATCTTTGTTGCTGCACGCTGTCTTTCTCTAGTTGTGGGTCACGAGTTTCTCAGTGAGATGGCTTCTCTTGTGGCAAAGCGCGGGGCACATGGGCTTCAGTAGCTGTGGCACTTTGGGCTTAATTTCTCCATGGTGCCAAATCTTCCCAGACTAATGATTGAATCCCCTGCACTGGCAGGTCTCAGCCACTGGACCACCAGGCAAGCGTATGACCAACTCTTGATTGTATCAGTGGTGGAGGATAATCTAAAAATAAGTCCTGTTTTCTCATACGTATTTTAATTATGTTGAAATAAGATGCATCTAATTTGGGCAGATTTAATTACTTCAGGGAAAAATAATGAAACTTAACTGTGATGACCTGACTTTGGGAGCCAGCAGGCTGACCAGCTTGCCTGTCCTGCAGGCTCCAGTCTTGAGGGGACTGCAACATCATCACCAGTGGAGTAAGAAAGCACTGCAGAACTGGCTCCTGGCTGGACATGGACAGCTTATTTCCAAACTAATAGTTTTTCCAGGGAGAAAGCTCTGTGGTGACTTGGCTCTGACATTCTTCCCTGTTGCAGGACTGAATAGCAGCTGAGAGCCTGCTCGGGGGTCCCACAGACCTAAGCCCAAATCCCACTCCACCCACTCGCTTGCTCTATGTGGACAAGTCACCAAACCTTCTAAGCCTCTGAGTCCTCTCTCTTTCTCATGAGGCTAATTATACCAGTCTCAAGGGATCCTTGTGAGGATTAAATGAGGGAATGTTGATAAAATATGTAGCAGAGAGCCTGGTACATGGCACATCCTCAAGAAATATTAATTCTCGGCTATCAGAGCTGTAACAGGCAACTCTTTGCAAATTTCTCCTATTTCAAGTGAGGCAGCCAAAGACCAGAAAGGTGAGAGGACTCATTTGAGGTCACATAAGTAGTTAAGAGTGGTAATCATAACCAGAGCTTACTTAAACCCCAAAGATTAAATGGATGCAAGTGAGAAGACACATATGTACCAGATAAATGAAAGTGATTGCAATTGTTTTCAGTGTGGCAAAGTATTTGTTGTGGTTGTTTAGTTGCTAAGTCGTGTCTAACTCTTTTGTGTCCTTATGGATTATAGCCCGTCAGGCTCTTCTGTCCATGGGATTTCCCAGGCAAGAATACTGGAATGGGTTGCTATTTCCTTCTCCAGGGGATCTTCCCAACCCAGGAATCAAACCCGAGTCTCCAGTGTCTCCTGCATTGGCAGATGGATTCTTTACGACTGAGCCACTTGGGAAGCCCATGGCAGAATATATATAACATGAAATTTACCATTTTAACCTTTTGTAGGTATAGAGTCTAAAGGCTATGGTTTTTCCAGTGGTCATGTATGTATGTGAGAGTTGGACTATAAAGAGAGCTGAGCACTGAAGAACTGATGCTTTTGAACTGTGGTGTTGGAGAAGACTCTTGAGAGTCCCTCGGACTGCAAGGAGATCCAACCAGTCCATCCTAAAGGAGATCAGTCCTGAATATTCATTGGAAGGACTGGTGTTGAAGCTGAAACTCCAATCCTTTGGCCACCTGATGCGAAGAGCTGACTTATTGGAAAAGACCCTGATGCTGGGAAAGATTGAGGGCAGGAGAAGAAGGGGATGACAGAGAATGAGATGGTGGGAGGGCATCACCGACTCAATGGACATGGTNTCCATGCTGCTGTCTCGTATACACATCTAGATGTGTATAAGAGACAGGAGTGCCAAATAATTGATGCTTCTGAACTGTGGTGTTGGAGAAGACTCTTGAGAGTCCCTCAGACTGCAAGGAGATCCAACCAGTCCATCCTAAAGGAGATCAGTCCTGAATATTCATTGGAAGAACTGATGTTGAAGCTGAAACTCCAATCCTTTGGCCATCTGATGCAAAGAGCTGACTTATTGGAAAAGACCCTGATGCTGGGAAAGATTGAGGGCAGGAGAAGAAGGGGATGACAGAGAATGAGATGGTGGGAGGGCATCACCGACTCAATGGACATGGGTTTGGGTGGACTCTGGGAGTTGGTGATGGACAGGGAGGCCTGGCGTGCTGTGGTTCATGGGGTCACAAAGCGTTGGACACGACTGAGCAACTGAACTGAACTGAACTGAGGTGTAGAGTTCTGTGGCATTAAGTACAATTACACTGCTTTGCAACCACCACCACCCTCCATCTCCAGAGATTTTTTCATCTTCCCAAACTGAAATTCTGCACCCATTAAACAATCATTAATTTCCATTGAAAAAATTATATACATATTTTTAAAAATTAAGTTCTATGGGATTTTTTTTGCTGTTGTCGTTTGTTTGCTTCTTCACTCCAGCTGTATCAGATTCTCATTTCATAGCACATCAACTCTACTGGTTCATGTAAGGTTCGTTAACATACTTTTGAGTCAGAAAAAAATATTTTGAATTGGGAAGATAAACTTCCAGGGTTCCTAGCATAGAGTTATGACTTAAAAGATCTCACAATTTTTCTCTGAAATTGTACCATTTGCAGAGAGGTGGATGGACCTAGAGACTGTCATACTAGATATACTAGAGAGTGCAGTAAGAAAGAGAAAAACAAATATCATCTGTTAACGCATATATGTGGAATCTAGAAAAAGTGGTATAGATGATTTTATTTGCAAAGCAGAAATAGAGACACAGAAATAGAGTACAAACGTATGGATACCAAGGGAGAAGGGGGTGGTGGGATGAATTGGGAGATTGGGATTGACATATATATACAGTACTGTGTATGAAATTGATAACTAATTAGAGCCTACTATATACAGGGAACTCTGCTCAGTGCTCTGTGGTGAGCTAAATGGGAAGGAAATCCAAAAAAGAGGGGATATATGTATACCTATAGCTGAATTACTTTGTTGTACAGTAGAAACTAAAATAATCTTGCAAAGCAACTATACTCCCATAAATTTTTTGTTTTAAAAAGCCCCTCCCTCACACGTTCTCTTCCCCTTCAGCTATTAGTGGAGGATTGCATTATTTAGGGTTGTCTTTACTTAATAGCACGTCATTCATTTTCAGGCTGCAGATGCTTTCTGCTCCCTGTCCCTGGGTTGCACTTGCTCTGTCCTGGGGGCTAGCAGGGAGCCCCAAACTCCTGAGGGGTCCGGTCTTTACAGTGAGTATTCCTGCTTCCAGCCACTACCCGCCTTTTCTTCGGGATGCTTCCAGCACTCTGGGCCCCCATCTGGAGTGCCCCGCCTTGTGAGGCCAAAGCAGTGATCAAGGGAGACAAGGAATGTGCTCTCTCTTCCCAGAAAAGGGCTGAATCCTCCATGACACACACACAAAATAAAAGTCCCCAACCAGCAATGGCAACTCACACTGAGGAAAGCAGCCAGGACCCAGTGGCCGCCCAACTGTTCAAGCTAACTCTTTACATCTCGTAACCAAACTCCTGCCACCTGCTGAGCCCCTGGGCATCCAAAGCTGCCGAGGCTGAAGGGTCTGTTTATGTGAGATGTGTGGATCCCCTGCCCACAGGCTTCCTTCCACCCTGGAAAAGTTTCATATCAGGCCCAATACCTTCAAAGTGGATGTTGATCCAGACCAAGAATATCCCAGTGGCCATTTTGGACACCTCCCTGTATGTCGCTGGGGTCTGGAGTGAGAAGGTTGCTAGGAGGCTGAGAGCTGAAGGAAACAGAAGTTTAAGCTGCTTGAACTGGCAGAACTGGCGACTCGTCCCAGGCGCATAAACCGACAGAATGCCCGTGATCAGAGCAAACAGAATTCTCAAAACAAAAGGGACTCTCGGTCCATTTGTCCACAGCTGTGATTCGCAGAGGCTTCCAGGGGCTCGGGCCAAGGGGTCCCTGAGAATGACCCAGCCTGGTCTCCTCCTGCCCCTCCATTCCATACCATTGAATTGTACACTTTAAAGAGTTGGATGGGAGTGAGCAAATAACACTTTCACTTTCATGTGAGATCCCACACACCGTGGGGCAACTATGTGGGAACAGGCATAAGTGACTTGCAAGGTCACAGAGGCAGGAAGCAGAGAGCTGGATGCAAGGTCAGGCTTCTCCAGCTCTGCTGCTCCTTCCGGACCCATGTGACTGAGAAGCACATTGCTAGTGTGCACTGGTTACACTGGTCATGTCAGCAAAGTTCTAAAGTCACTGAAAACTAAGATGTATAATTGCTCTAATAGCCAAAAACTGTCATACTAATAAAAAAGCCTGATTTAAAAAAATTTTTGTGCTAAAATACACGTTTATTACTTTAACAGTGTTAAAGTGTACAATTCAATGTTATTAATTACATGCCCAGTGTTGGGTCGTCACTATCACTATCTAATTCCAAGCATTCTCATCAGTCAAACAGAAACTCTGAACCAGTGAAGTTAACGGGCTTCCCTGGTAGCTCAGCTGGTAAAGAATCTTGCAATGTAAGAGACCCCAGTTCAATTCCTGGGTTGGGAAGATCCCCTGGAGAAGGGAATGGCAACCCACTCTAGTATTCTGGCCTGGAGAAGTCCATGGACAGAGGAGCCTGGCAGGCTGTAGTCCATGGGGTTGGACATGACTGAGCGACATTCACTTCCTGTTAGTCTCCAACCCACTTTTGCCTATTCTGTGTATTTCATACAAGTGGAACTGGAATCATACACTAGCATTCTATTATATCTGGCTTATTTCGCTCTGCATATTTTTAAGATCCATCCATATAGTAGCATGTTTCAGAATTTTGTCCATTTATTTGTTTGTATATTCCACACTTTGTTTATCTATTTATTTGTTGGGTTGTTTCAACCTATTTGCTATGAATGTGGTGTACATGTCTGAGTCCCTGTTTTCAATTCTTTGGGCATATACCTAAACCTAGGGGTGGAATCTCTGAGCCATATGGTAATTCTATACTTAACTTTACGACGGATTCATTTTGTTATGGAAATAAATAGATTTTTAAAAGGAGATACACTGCAACTGCCGAGTAAATTTCATTGCTATGACTAAAAACCAAACCAAACAATTCCATTTGTAGTTTAGAATGGCAAGGATATTCTTGACAATGTATTTTTCATTTGATAACAACGTTAAGAAGTAACTGGATTGTATGAGAACCTGTATTTAAGATTCTGCATTATTAGAATGAACCTCTGGTTGTATTTCAAGTGTAAAGTCTTTCTGTTCTTGAGTGATGTTTGAAAGACAGGCTGGAAGAACCCATCCGGTTTACCTAGAAGTTTTGTAGAAGATGTTGGGCCTGGGGAGGAGGTTCGAGCCTAGGAGACTGGGGCCATGCTGATGGCACAGTTCTGAGAAGGTGGAAGGAACAGACACTTTAAGACCCTGACTCTGGTGGAGGCTGGAGGGGAGCAAAAACACTGACTTAGCTACTGCTCGGCCACCCAAAAGCTGCAAGTGAATTAAAGACGACAGTTCAGAGCAGCAGGTGATCTGGAATCCAAGAAAAGCAGCTCTTGCCCAATCACTAAATCGTGTCTGATTCTGCCATGGACTGCAGCATACCAGGCTTCCCTGTCCTTTACCGTCTCCTGGAGTTTGCTCAAACTCATGTTCTTTGAGTCGATGATGCCATCCAACCACTTCATCCTCTGTCGCCCCCTTCTCCTGCCTTCAATCTTTCCCAGCACCAGGGTCCTTTCCAATGAGTTGGTTCTTTTCTTCAGGTGGCCAAATTATTGGAGCATCAGTCCTTCCAGGGAATATTCAGGGTTGATTTCCTTCAGGATTGACTGGTTTGATCTCCTTGCAGTCCAAGGGACTCTCTAGAGTCTACTCCAGCACCACAGTTCAACAGAATCAATTGTTCGGTGCTCAGCCTTCTTTATAGTCCAGTTCTCACATCCATACGTGGCTACTGGAAAAACCATAGCTTTGACTGTATGGATCAGAGTTGTTAGGAAACTCTGGCTTTCATTGCTGAAGGCACCTAAGAGCATTCCTGGCCAAACTCTGAAGGCTGATGGCTCCTCAGATTCCTCTGTTGCCTCGGAAATGTCAAGGCAGAGCTTTGTTCTTTGGCTCAGTTCAAAGCACTTTTTCTGCCTGCAATGACTCAGTGTGTGGGTCGGGGGCTGAATCTCTGGGGACACAGCTGTAACTCTGGCCGTGCCGAGGCATCACTATTGACCTGTGTAGCCCTAACCACAGAAAACGGAAACCCCCTCAGCAGATGGGTAACAAAGTGACACCAGATTAAATTCACTCATAAAGCCCACCAGGGAGTGCGTTTCTCTCCATTCCTTTTCTAAGGGGGCCGTGGATTACGGATGAGGACGAGATTGTTGTAGATCTGCCGCAGGGGAGGGCATCACCAGCTTTCCTGGAGGTCCAGGCCTGGCCTTCCCATTGGTCCTAGTCTGTGGGCTTCACATTTAAAAGGTGAGACCTCAGGGAATGCCCTGGCCATCCAGTGGTTAGCACTGCGCTCTTCCACTGCAGGGGGCATGGGTTCGATCCCTTGCCAGGGAACTAAGATCCCACAAGCCACTCAGTGTGACAAATTAATTAATTAAAAAAATGTATTTTAGAAATATGAGGCCTCTGCGGGAGCAGGTAGGACTCTTTCCTCAGGGGTTGGCTTCACGTGTGGGAGTTTTGCAGCCCTCGTAGGTCCTGGTGACACCGGCATGCACAGCTCCCGGCAACCTCTGTGGGCGCCCCAGAGCAGGCAGACCCTTTGCAGGATTTGCTCCAGCTCTTGTCCCATTATTCAGACCCCAGCACAGTACTGGATTCTGTCCCTCAGGCTGGCAGATCTCAACCTACACACAGAACAGTTGACCCTTGAACAATGGAACAGGGGCTCAGGGTGCGAACGAACCTCCCGGGCAGCAATTCACCCTTCAGATACATTGTTCTGCATCTTTGGATTCAACCAGCCTCTGAGCAGGTAGTACTGTAGTATTTACTACTGAAAAAAAAATCCACGTGTAAGTGGACCCATACAGTTCAAACCCATGTGGTTCAAAGCTTCGCTATATTTAAGCAGATGCGAAAGGTCTTTAAGGGAAAGTCTTATTTCTCTTACTTTGTGAATTATTTACTTTGCATTACTGTTGAGTCCTGGACATGCCTCAGCCATGGTGAGGCGAATGTATCCGAACTTCACTGCCATTTTCTACCGACTTCCAGGGCAAGTCTGCAATTTTCCCAGTGAAGCTGACTCGGGGTTTTTCTCTCTGTCCTGTTTCTTGTTCATGTTCATGTTGAAAATGAATTGGTTCATTCATTCATCCAATGGAAAAGAATTTTGAGCAGCTACTCCTATTGCCTCCTGACCAGTGATAGAGTAAAATATAAAATAGAGACTAGACTTGAAAATTCCCTGAGCAGATAAAACCAGTTAAGCCGTATAAGCGAAACTAATTAAGCTTTTCCTGCAACACAAGTGACATTAGTTTGGGTCACTTCTCGTAAATGCCTTTGAAAATCGTTAAGTGAAACTTAAACTATTTTCCAAAATTGACATAAGATAATCGCCTTTAACCAACCCTGAAACATTAGGAAAAACTTCAATGCTATAACCAACCATTGTAAAAAATTAAACAGCCTCCAAATAGTCACCTCATGAGCTGTGCTGTATGACATATACCTCTGATCTTCATTCCACTGTTGGTTTGAAAGCTCCCAGCTTGTGAACTGCTCTTAAATGCACAATAAACTCACTAATTACTATTGTGAGGCTTCCCTGGTGGCTCAGATGGTAAAGAATCTGCCTGCGATGCAAGAGACTCAGGTTTGATTCCTAGGTTGGGAAGATCTCCTGGAGGAGGGAACAGCAATCCATTTCAATATTTTTGCCTGGAGAATTCCATGACCAGAGGAGTCTGGTGGACTACAGTCTATTTATCGATCTGATGGTTTGAATTTAGCTGCTTCTGGATTTTTGACAGCAGAAATAGAAACAATACTAACAGCAATAACGATCAGGAATCCTTCTGTTGTGCATGATATTTCTGCTGTGGACTTGCCTACCTTTGCCATGTAAAGTCCTTATCCATCCTGGTTGCATTTGCCTAGAGCCTGGTTTGGTATTGAGCACAGGTAAGTACTTAACACAGAAGTTTAATTGAATATCTGATGAAAGATGCTGTTCATCTCAAGGTACAGAAATTCAGAGACAATTCTGTAAGACTACAGAATTTTAAACAGGATTCTCCTAAAAATATCTGGGAAGAAATAGCACCAGTTTTGCCATTAATTTCTCTGTTTTGATCCCATCATTCAGGTCGAGGACCAGTGTTAGCACCTGTGATGTCTATTTGGAGTTCATGTGGAATCGGTCGGTTTGCACAAACAAGGATTCCCTTCACTTGCAACCTCCATGTAGGGGAGCTGATCACAGGGTAGAGAGAAAGCTTTGCCTCCTAAGACAATTGTCCTCTTTGGGGACATTGAGGGGAAAGCCCTGGTGTGGAGGGGTTGGTGGCTGTGTGAGCTAGTGACAAGCTCCATGCTAAAGTTACTGTCTTCTTACACACATTGGAGACAGCCTCTCTGGCACTTAGACAGACCTGGCCTTTGCTCTTTTATTTCCTATGCCTGTTGTTATCCAGGTTGCTGTGACCCTTCTAGACTGTTCCTTACCCTCCATACAGGACTGGTCTCCGCTCTCTCAGTACTCGTGGGACGGTTGATTGACCTGGCTTAGCCTGGGACTTGGGACCTGCCAGCAATGGAAGGACATTTGCCCAGGTCTCTGCTCCTGTTTCAGAATCTGCTAGAACAGAATTTTTCTTGCTTGATTTCTCCTTTAGGGATGATCAATATCGCCAGCTAATTCTGAGCTTTCCTTCTCAGGCAGTTTGCTGACTTCATTAGGGTTTGAACAGAGTTTCTCTCTTGTTTACCTTCCTGTGTGTGCACTGGGGCACCTCATGGCAGTGAATGGGGGCCTTTTAGGGGGACAGCATCACATTTCTTTATCCTTAAAACCTGTGTGTTCTCTCTAGCTGCTTTGAATCCCCTGAATTTTTAAGTATTTAGATTGACCAATTCTACAAGCCACCTTCTATATGTTTAAAAAAAAATTATTATTTAGTTTAAAAAATATTTTGTTTATTTATTTGTCTGCATTAGGTCTTAGTTGTGGCATGTAGGACTTTTCTTTGCGATGCCTGGGCTTCTCTCTAGTTGAGGCACCTGGGCTCAGTGGTTGAGGTGAGGCCTTAATTGCCTGGCTGGATAGTCGATCTTAGTTCCTTGACCAGAGATCGAACCTGCCTTCCTGGCATCGGAAAGGCGGATTCTTAACCACTGGACCACCACGGAAGTCCCTATTTAGTTTTGACGCTGCACAGGTTGTGGGATGATAATTCCCTGACCAGGGATTGAAACCACACCTTCAGGAATCAAAGTGCACAGTCCTAACCACTGGGCCGCCAGGGTATTTCTGAACCATCTGAATTTTTAAAAATAGGGAGCCTCAAACCATTTGCCAGGTAACACATTCTGGCTGCCAAATCAACTGCAACTCGCTACAGCAGAGTACTGCTTTTAAGAGCATTTTTACCCCCAGCTCTCTCTGCAGAGAAAGGGGCCAGTCCTGGGGTGGAATGCTGCAGATGGAATGTTATTTCCATGTGCTGAGTCCAGAGGTTCCAGGAGGACCTCAAACATCTCACAGAATGCTTTCTTTTTTCCCTGTTGGCTGGGGCTCCATCTGTCACATCCGCCTTGCTAAGCTCAGGTTTGTCAGAAACCAGAACCCAGCACAGACTTGTCTTTCCCTGCACGAGGTTAGCCCCTCAGCCCTCACCACACCCCCCTTCCTCTCTGCCAAGTCCCAACCCTTCAAGCCAGCTCCCATCTCACTGGCTCTCTCCAGTTGAGTCCCAAATCACTCATCACTCCACAGCTATGGCCTCCCACCTCCCTTGGCTTCCCTCCTCCCTAATTATTTAGCACTCGAGTAGATTTTCCTGTTCATCTGCAGTTTGTTGTCGATGTTTCTGTTTTTGTCACTTCTGTTTATACGTACTTACAGTTAGCTCAATTATCTGTTCTAATGGCAATCTAGGTGGTATGAATAATTGAAAGATAATTCACATTTGGCTTTGGAATGCTTTTCTGTACTCACATTTGAGTTTGGGGATGTCTGATATTCTGAGAATTCACATCTCAAACTCAGTAATGAAGCCACAGTATAAAACGCCTTGGAAGGAGTGAGGGCGTCCTTCAGCATCTTTTCCCCTGGCCCCTGAAACATCTTTTGGCTCCTGGCTCCGTGATGAAGTTGGAAAGCATCACTTCTCATGCAGTTGGCTAGTTCTGCCCCAGGAGAGCCTTTCTAGTCCCTTCGGGGTGTCTGTCTCAGCTGTTTGTCTGGTACATGTTGTCTCTATTAAGGCGGAAGGTAATCAGGAGGCTGGCTTGGAGGAACACTGACAGGGCTCATGTAATTATCTGGGGAAGAAAAATTCCTTAATTGTAAGACTTTGCCAAGTGAACATTTATTCAATATGTCAGCTCATCAGTGCACACACAAATGTTAACCGGTCTGATTGCTTTGAAAAATTGTCTTTGCAATCTTTATTGTAAAATACGTAAGCAACATGATGTACGATTGAACATATTAACTGGCCTTAAACTAGCAGGGTCCTTTCACATAAACAGAGATGCCCACACAGGCTTGAGTAAACAGATGACATTCACCGTGGTGAGCCCGGGCAAAGGTTTGCGGCCCTGACCACACCATGAGAAATATTTAAGTTTAGCGGATTTGTTACATAAACACTCTAACCTCAAACTCAGTCTGGGCAATTACATTGCTCTCCTCTGAGCTCTGCCTTGCCAAAACAGAGGAGGCAAGGGTTGAATCTCCTTCTAACCTTGGGACGAAATGTGATTGACAATGTATCTGAAAGTTTGTATTTTTTAAGGCATTTCAGGAGGCTTAAATACAGACCTGGGGTGCTAAAGAGAAAGGGAGTCTAACCACTGAGTGAGATTTTATAAAAACAAACTCAAAAGCATGAGTATAAACTCCCCTTGGCAGATGGTGGAAAGCCATCCCCCAATAGTCGGCCCCTCCCTCTGGGATCCTTCTAATAGCTTCTGGCACCATTTCAATGGCACCCCTCCCACTTGGATCATCCTTGTTAATCCAGGAGTCTAGTGTGAGGCTTCGCCTGGGTAGGCAATCAAATCTATCCTGGATTATTAGACATGAGTCTGGGATGAAAGATTTTGAATTTGATCAGCTTCAGATATTTCTTCATTGTCCACTGACTCTTCCTAAGATATCTGTGGTTCCCGAGATGGGTTAAGGATTAGAAGTGGGGGAGCTTAGAAACCTAGAGAAGCCACAACTGAGGAAGGGAGGAGAGAGTTGCGGCAAAAAAACAAAACTAACTCCTTGGCTCTACAGGGGTATCGGGCATTGAGAGGGCTGTCGGGGTGATGCAGAGCACACAGGTGGGGCCACCGCAGGCCAGGAGACCGACTGTCTAAGAAATGTGCACTCATCCTTTCAGCAAGTCCTTGCTTAGCACCTTCAGGTGTTAAGCACCAGCAAGGCACAACGGTGATACATGAATGAAGTTTGGTCACTTACCAATGAGTTGAGTAACACCACTTACCATTACCACTGTTTAAGGAGCACCAAGCAGAAAACCCTGTGATTTCATGGGAGTGGCATTAACGGCTGCCCTTAGTCACTCGTCCCCAGAACTACGCCACAAGCTGAGGCCGTGTGCACTGCGGGAGGACCAGGTCAGGGGGAGCCTTGGTTGTCAGGGGCAGCATCTAAAGCCACGTGGGGGACTTTGACCCCAAAGAAGGGCAAGGGTAGACGCTCGGGAGCTGGCCCAGGGCGTGGGGCTGCTAACCAGGCTGTACATTGCACTCTACAGTTTCCAGAGCTTCGTGGGTCTCGTCCGAGTTAGACTGGGGAGGGATCCAGTGACAGGTGCTGCTGGGCTACTCCCTGAACAAGAATCTCAGAAGCAGACCAGGAGCCTTGGAGCAGGGACCCTCAGGAACGGCCCAGAGCACAGATGCAGATGTAGTCACATCCCAGAGTGGCAGAGCGGGCCCAGAATTTCACCCAGTCCCCGGGAGTCATCAGCTTTTTGGTGCCATGGATCCCTTAAACAGTGAGATGAAGTCTGTGTATCTCGTCTCTATCATATTCTGTGTTTAAATGCCACATGATTAGAATGCAGACCACACAATAGAAATGCAATTATTAAAATATTGAAATGGTAATCAAATTTGATTATAGCAATATATGTAACTCTTTACACATGAAATAACAGGATAGTGGCACAATTAATCACAGTCATGTTGTTCGATAATGCGCTGCTGTGATGGGTCTTAATGCTACTGTGAATATCTGCAGAAACTATAATAGAACATTAGTGATTTCTACTGAGACAGTCACAGGGACTGTGAACGCAGCTGTGGTTTGCTGCTGACATTCACAATCGAAGGAAATGCTACAGTACAGTTAGAGGTTAGTGAATACAAACAAATGTGTGTTTTCCCCATCCAAGTTCACAGACTCCTGAATTTCAACTCTCCTTTGTTTCAAGGGTAGCTATCAAGGCTTTCTTGGGCTTCCCAGGTGGTACTAGGGGTAAATAGCCTGCTTGCTAATGCAGGAATGTAAGAGACGTGGGTTTGATGCCCTGAGGATGGTGTAGCAACCCACTCCAGTATTCTTGCCTGGAGAATCTCATGGACAGAGTAGCCTGGTGGGCTACAGTCCATAGGGTTGCAAAAAGTTGGGGACGACGGAAGTGACTTCACACACCCACTGAACTTTTTTGACTCTCAATCCATGGCTATGTTAGATTTCAAGCAATCAGTGAAGATCTGATTACTGATAAACTATCCCACAACAATGCTTGACTTTTTTGGTGAATGTGGATTATAGGTTTGTACTTACTTTTTACTCCCTTGTACCCATTTATACAAAAGTGAAAGTGTTAAGTCACTCAGTCATATCCAACTCTTTGTGACAGTAGCCTGCCGGGCTCCTCTGTCCATGGCATTCTCCAGGCAAGAATACTGGAGTGGGTTGCCATTCCCATCTCCAGGGGATCTTCCTGACCCAGGGATNCAAAAGTGAAAGTGTTAAGTCACTCAGTCATATCCAACTCTTTGTGACAGTAGCCTGCCGGGCTCCTCTGTCCATGGCATTCTCCAGGCAAGAATACTGGAGTGGGTTGCCATTCCCATCTCCAGGGGATCTTCCTGACCCAGGGATCGAACCCGGGCCTCCTGCATCGCAGGCAGATTCTTTACCATCTGAGCCACAAAAGTAACATGCAAATATGTGGATGTGGCCTTTCCTAGGGACTTCTCAGGTGGCCCAGATGGTAAAGAAAAGCCTGCAGTGACTACATGAACGGGCTGGCTCATTAACTTGCTGCTACATCTCTGAGTGCCTGGTCACCTCTCCCCTGCTTTCTGTTAATCTCTGTAGTGTGTTCCTCGGTCAGCTTTCAGAGGATCCTTCTGGTTGGGGTCTTAACCTTTGCAGGTGTTACTTCAGGATGCTGAGCAGAGAGGGAGCAAGACCACATGTCTGTGTGCCACAGGGGGTCACCGGGGCGCTCACATTTCTGGTCTGTTAACAGCTTCTTATATTTCAGTTACAGAGGCAGAGAGAAGTCAGGGTCTGCCCTTCTTGTGAAGGTTTCTAAATGCCACCATGCCAAAGGTCATGTGATTTTTAAATTTTCTGTCATGTCTTGGCCTCAGAAGAGTTGGTAGGTAACTAGCTCTTTTCTCAAATAACATCTTTTCCCGCCCGTGGATGCCCTGAGTCACCATGAGATGATAAGCCCATTAATTAACCTGACAATGACCTTTCTTCTCAGTGGAGACTGCTTATCACTCAGCAGGAGTGTATCCTAGAAAGGCTGGTGCACAAAAGAAAACAATCCATCGGGACATGAGTTATGACATCTTGAGGAGTTAAGACCATATGAGGGGAGAACGGCAGCATTCCCAGCAACACCTGGAGCACACATCCTTCAGTGGGAGTGAAGCTCTCCCACATCTGTGCTCAGGATGCTTTTGACCCCCTCCTTTTTTTTTTTTTAAATGAAATGGTGACTTGCCTAGTGAAAGTGGGTAAGGAAAGAAGTTTCGGGCCTATAGTCCTTGGAATATAGATTTGTGAGATTATTTTTTTCTCTAAAATATTTTCAAAAACAGAAATGGAAACTTTAAATGACAGAGGAAAAGAATAAGCAGAAGGGAATTGCTTAAAAATCACTTCAAAAGGGGCTTCCCTGGTGGGCCAGCAGTTGAGAAGCCTCCTGCCAATTGCAGGGGACGTGAGTTCAATCCCTGGTCGGGGAAGATCCTACATGATGTGGAGCAGCTAAGCCCGTGCACCACAGCTACCGAGGCCTCAGCTCTGCAACAGGAGAGGCCACAGCAGCGAGAAGCCCGAGCTCCGCAATAGAGGGCAGCCACGAAGAGCAGCCCCCACTTACACCACTACAGAAAGCCCGTGAGCAGCATCGAAGACAGCATAACCAAAAATAAATAAATAAACCTCAAAAAAGGAAAAAGAAAGAAAGGCTTCACTTTGAAAGAAAGGCTGTTTACTGGGCACATTCATACAGAGAACGAGTTGACTGTGAACCCTCATTATCTTGAAATAGGTTTATATACCAGAGATACCAGTTCATTGGCTGTCTGGAGAAGCAGACACTCAAATAAACAACGGGCACAGAGAGGTGGGTGGGGAGGATGACAGAGGGACTGTGACACTTGAGAAACACGAAGCAAAATTGTTCTCGGCGCAGTCTTTGCGTGGGGAAGCTTTTAGTTATTCAACAGTGTTTTGGAACAAATCAAACTGCACATAAAGATACCCTATGGGCAGAGCAGGGTCACTGAGGGTACAGTGCAAGAACGTACAGGATCTGATGGCAAAAAGACTTTTGCAGGATGTGCCTGGGGGACATTTAAGATATTTATGGTTACTATTTTACTTATACTGCTTAGAGGACAATCACTGCTTGTTTATTCCTGAATCCTTGGTTTTGTCTTAACTTTTATATAATTTTATATTACTGTAGGAAAAAAAAATGGAAACAGGAAAGGGTCAGGAACTCCCGGGAGGGGAGAAACAGGCCATAGAACATTCTTTAGCCCAATATAAGAGTGAGTTAAATGGAAAAACATTTGCCAACCACCCAACCTTAAAGAGTCACTTCTCTTGCCCTGTAGGCCTTTAGGAGCTTAACGGCCATTGAGATTCACTCAACAGTGGAAGAAACTAGCATAAACCCATTAGTTTTTAGGTAAGTGATGTAAACTTCACCGACACTCAAAAGTCATTCTGGATATAAAATGCACTTTGTTCCAAAGGATATCTGACCTGCCAGTGGTCAGATTTCATAATTGACCTGATATTCCTCTGTCTGTTATTTTCCCCTTGTTACGTTTATAAAGCTCTGGTTGCATTGACAATTTTCCAGGAAATCGGTGTCAGGTAATAACCCCACCATGAATAGCTACCTCTAGAGAGCAGGGAGTTTTATCTGGTGCTGAAAACATGCTGGTTGGTTTTCTACGTACATGTTTATTTTCAGCTCAAAGACCAAATAGAAAACTCTATCGTGGAAAATGTTACCTGTTCGTTCACACTGTTTTAATCCCTCAGCCCCCATAAAATAAACGTTCTAAAGTGTAAGCAGTGGGAATTCATGTAAACTCTATAGAAATAGAAAATAAATTAGTTTCTTTCAAGACTTGGGGGAGGTCCTTTTCCTGAATGCTAGACTCTGTTGCAAACAGAATCTGTCTTGAACGAAGAATAAATCTTTGGCCTATTTCACCATTTCCCCAGCATTGCGTAACAGCATATTTCAAATTCACTTTCTTCTCCAACTGCAGCAAAAAGGAAGGAGTAGTTTGCATTTGTGGAGCCTGAAAGACAGAACAAAAATTTTTTCAGTGGTTTAAGAATGGCCTTTTCCTCTGGTGTCAAACTGTTCATATGTTATAGCTCTAAAGCTGAAGAATCCAAGAAAATTTGAGAGCAGATAAGTGATTCTATTCACAAGACAAGGCTGGGATCACTTGGAATCTTCTTACTTAGGAGCAGTGGAGAATCTGATTCTGTATCACTTAGGATCGAGCCAGCATGAACATGGCAGGTTGCAGTTCTGAATTTCCAAAAAGATTTTGCTTGGGGGCCATGGCTGAAATCCTTTGACTTCTAAATTTGGGATCTACAAGTTTCTAGGATCCTGTTGAATGGGAACATCCCAGGATTTTAGATTAGGAAGCCTGTTGCCTTGGATTTCAGTTTCACTTTTATCATAGGCTCAGAAAGCACAGTCTGAAAAATTCCTCTAGGACAAGAATGGAAGTGAGTGAATCTGGAATTTCTTACTACTGTTAAAGCTTTGTTGTTTTCTCACAAAGGATGCTAAGACTCTCTGCCACTGTAAATCCTGCAGTCTTTCAGGAAAAGAAGTGATCAAACCACATTTTAAAAAGAACAAAGAAAACACCTAAGTTAAAAAAAAAAAGTGTTCACCAGGAGAAATGTAAATACAAACACTTGGCCTTTGACCTGAATTTATACATGGAAGAATTTATCTACTGGGCCAAGAGTTCAAACTCGGCTGGAATACAGTGAGCCGGCCTCCCACGGCTGAGTGCAGGGTCTGCAGCCAGAAGGATGCTTGATTAGCTACAGAACAGAGGACTGTGATGAAGGCAGGGGACGAGGAATTCCAAATACTCCCCTAACGCCTGATTCAAGTCAGGAAAGTAAACAGAAAACAGGAGGAACGCAAGCATAACAAACATTATCAAAATGAAAATATTTTTGATGTTAGGAAGGGCAGTTTCCCTGGTGCAGACCTTGCCTCTCTGCTCACGGGCACGCCAGCCTCACATCGATGGCTCTGGCGACCCCAGACGGGAGGTGCGGTGACTCTTGGGGAGGGAAGTCCCCAGAAGAAGGGTGCTGTGCTGTGGGGGTGGCGGGGATGAGGGTGGGCTTGGTGGAAGACCCTTGGATTAACCACGTGACCTCTATACCAATGACTTAGTATTTAAAGGGGCTTAGAATCTGTGGTTCCATATTTTCAGAAAACTCAAAGGGTGGGTATAGAACGTCTGATTATGCATTTATGCATTAAAAAAAATCAGAAATGCAAGAGTGAAGGTGCAAATGAATCTGTTGTCTGGTTTATTCAGTGGGGGAAAAACATTCTAGAAGTTTATTTAATAAGACATCTTTTGGAAAATAGAACTTGGAGTGATGTGGCCACAAGACACAGACTGCTGGCTGCCGCAGGAGGCAAGAAAGGGAGTCTTTCCCAGCGCCTCTGCTGGATGGAGGGTGGCCTTGTTGGCACCTGGATTTCGGCCTGTGAGTGTGTGCTAAGTCGCTTCAGTCGTGTCTGGCTCTGTGCAGCCCTATGGACTGTAGCCCGCCAGTCTCCTCTGTCCATGGAATTTCCTCGGCAAGAATACTGGCGTGGGTGGCCATTTCTTTCTCCAGGGGAACTACCTGACCCAGGGATGGAATCATCTCTTACATCTCTTGCATTGGCAGGCAGGTTATGACTTGTGTCAACCAGGAAGCTCCAGATTTCAGCCCACTAATACTAATTTCAGACTTTTAGTCTCTACAACCACAAAAGGATATGTTTCTGGTATTTTAAACCACCAAGTATCTGCTATAGCAGTCTTGGGGATAAAAGACGCATGTGCAGGCACACACACACATCTCATAGACGAAACGAGTTGCTCTCTCTTCTGTATTTAACTAAGAAAATTTCAGACGGTAAAGAATCCGCCTGCAATGTGGGAGACCTGGGTTTGATCCCTGAGTTTGGGAAGATCTCCTGGAGGAGGGAATGGCAATCCACTCCAGTAGTCTTGCCTGGAGAATCCCCATGGACAGAGGAGCCTGGCAGGCTACAGTCCATGGGGTTGCAAAGAGTCGGACATGACCAAGTGCTAAGCACACACAGCACACACCGTTATATCAATTACTGGTAATAACACTTGGCTCTTGGCTTTTCTTTGCTGAAAACCATCTTTTATTGGTTCCCATTGTTGAATGATAGAGGTTAAAGTTAAATATGCCACCAATGTTACTTTAAAATAAAAATGAAAATTCAGCCTCAATAGTATTTGTAAAGTTGATGCTGACATATTTTGACAATTTTTAAAAGCTGAGGGTGACAAATTTAGAATCTTTTGCATCATGATTTGTTTGAGATTTGCTTTTGAATTGAGGAGAATTAACTCTGCATCTCTTATTAGTTAAGATGTCTAACAGTCACTGGGTGCTTATTAACCAGTCTGAATAAAAAATGGCTTCAGTGAAATGGAGAGAATTTCAGGTTCATAGCATTTAGTTAAAACTTTTCCTCTACTTTACAAGTTCTAACCCTTTTAAATCAAGTAGTCAATTATAACTAATGTCATAACTGAAACTTTTCTTTTTTCATTGACCAGGAATTTCTTATATATTAGCCACATATAGATGGAGAAGGCAATGGCACCCCACTCCAGTACTCTTGCCTGGAAAATCCCATGGATGGAGGAGCCTGGAAGGCTGCAGTCCATGGGGTCGCTGAGGGTCGGGACACAACTGAGCGACTTCACTTTCACTTTTCATTTTCATGCATTGGAGAAGGAAATGGCAACCCACTCCAGTGTTCTTGCCTGGAAAATCCCAGGGATGGGGGAGGCTGGTGGGCTGCTGTCTATGCGGTCACATAGAATCAGACATGACTGAAGTGACTTAGCAGCAGCAGCAGCCACATATAGATTTCAAGTTATTAGAAAAATCATGTTTCCAGAGTTTTCAGAAATACTATTTTCCGTGCCTTATTAAAAAAAAAAAAAAGATTATTAGACCCCCTGCTCCCCAAGNAAAAAAAATCAGAAATGCAAGAGTGAAGGTGCAAATGAATCTGTTGTCTGGTTTATTCAGTGGGGGAAAAACATTCTAGAAGTTTATTTAATAAGACATCTTTTGGAAAATAGAACTTGGAGTGATGTGGCCACAAGACACAGACTGCTGGCTGCCGCAGGAGGCAAGAAAGGGAGTCTTTCCCAGCGCCTCTGCTGGATGGAGGGTGGCCTTGTTGGCACCTGGATTTCGGCCTGTGAGTGTGTGCTAAGTCGCTTCAGTCGTGTCTGGCTCTGTGCAGCCCTATGGACTGTAGCCCGCCAGTCTCCTCTGTCCATGGAATTTCCTCGGCAAGAATACTGGCGTGGGTGGCCATTTCTTTCTCCAGGGGAACTACCTGACCCAGGGATGGAATCATCTCTTACATCTCTTGCATTGGCAGGCAGGTTATGACTTGTGTCAACCAGGAAGCTCCAGATTTCAGCCCACTAATACTAATTTCAGACTTTTAGTCTCTACAACCACAAAAGGATATGTTTCTGGTATTTTAAACCACCAAGTATCTGCTATAGCAGTCTTGGGGATAAAAGACGCATGTGCAGGCACACACACACATCTCATAGACGAAACGAGTTGCTCTCTCTTCTGTATTTAACTAAGAAAATTTCAGACGGTAAAGAATCCGCCTGCAATGTGGGAGACCTGGGTTTGATCCCTGAGTTTGGGAAGATCTCCTGGAGGAGGGAATGGCAATCCACTCCAGTAGTCTTGCCTGGAGAATCCCCACGGACAGAGGAGCCTGGCAGGCTACAGTCCATGGGGTTGCAAAGAGTCGGACATGACCAAGTGCTAAGCACACACAGCACACACCGTTATATCAATTACTGGTAATAACACTTGGCTCTTGGCTTTTCTTTGCTGAAAACCATCTTTTATTGGTTCCCATTGTTGAATGATAGAGGTTAAAGTTAAATATGCCACCAATGTTACTTTAAAATAAAAATGAAAATTCAGCCTCAATAGTATTTGTAAAGTTGATGCTGACATATTTTGACAATTTTTAAAAGCTGAGGGTGACAAATTTAGAATCTTTTGCATCATGATTTGTTTGAGATTTGCTTTTGAATTGAGGAGAATTAACTCTGCATCTCTTATTAGTTAAGATGTCTAACAGTCACTGGGTGCTTATTAACCAGTCTGAATAAAAAATGGCTTCAGTGAAATGGAGAGAATTTCAGGTTCATAGCATTTAGTTAAAACTTTTCCTCTACTTTACAAGTTCTAACCCTTTTAAATCAAGTAGTCAATTATAACTAATGTCATAACTGAAACTTTTCTTTTTTCATTGACCAGGAATTTCTTATATATTAGCCACATATAGATGGAGAAGGCAATGGCACCCCACTCCAGTACTCTTGCCTGGAAAATCCCATGGATGGAGGAGCCTGGAAGGCTGCAGTCCATGGGGTCGCTGAGGGTCGGGACACGACTGAGCGACTTCACTTTCACTTTTCATTTTCATGCATTGGAGAAGGAAATGGCAACCCACTCCAGTGTTCTTGCCTGGAAAATCCCAGGGATGGGGGAGGCTGGTGGGCTGCTGTCTATGCGGTCACATAGAATCAGACATGACTGAAGTGACTTAGCAGCAGCAGCAGCCACATATAGATTTCAAGTTATTAGAAAAATCATGTTTCCAGAGTTTTCAGAAATACTATTTTCCGTGCCTTATTAAAAAAAAAAAAAAGATTATTAGACCCCCTGCTCCCCAAGTTTCCTTTAAAAGCGAATTAATTAAGAATCTCACAGCTGTCAAGCTTCAAAACATTCCCCTTCAGTTAGAGAGGAGAGAGTTAATTATCACCATCTTTCAGAGATGTTACAGATGTCATCTTAGATTTAATTATCACAATCTTTTATTTAAGTAGCTTGGGCTTCCAGCCTGTTTTGGCGCCTGCCTGGGAGTGGAAAACAGGGGCTCACTCTACTCCAAGGATAGCTTCGCGTGAGGAACTGAAGACATTTTTCTCGAAACACAATGATGAGGAACAATTTTTGAGCTGCTTCTTGAAAAGACAGTTTCAGGATTAAAATAATAAAGTTCAGGAGCAACCCTAAGAAACCCCAAAACTCTATGGTCTACAGTCTGGGGATAAGAGACTGTCCACAGAAGGCTTGCAGGGAGCAGCCAGTCAAGATTAATTTATGATTATTAAATATCACTGAAACTTTCTGCTCCGAAGAGAGTCTGGGGGAAGAAAATGAACTGGTATTAATATTATACTCCTTTCTGCATGTGTAATTCAAGAAAAACAATGATAGCAGGACCAGAGTCAATTTGATTCCATACTAATCATAACTTTGCACATCAGAATGAGGTAAGGGAGCGTCTGAATCCTTCAGGAAATCTGCCAGGCTTTCTTGAATTCATTTGAATCCTGCCAAGACTCAGAAATATGATAAAGATTCAAAACAAGAAATCCAAAGGAGGCGGGGAGTCAAACCCTCAAAGTCAGTCATCATCTAACAAAAGACTGACCAGTAATGTCACAGGATCAGTTTCACTGGGACAAACACCTTATTTTAATTAGTTCCATTTGGTAACATCCAAAAGAATGAATCATGCCCTTATTCTGACAATGGCAAAAGCAAGACAGGGAAAGTTTGGAAAGGAAGAAGCAAGAACTCAAATTGTGGTGGTTTCTTGACACCTCTCGATTGTAGGAAGTCTCACCTTTTCCTGGAAGGTGAGATGAACAGGGAAGGAGAGGAAGTGGAAGGGAAGAAAGGAGAAGCTTCTTCCATATGGGATATGTCACGTCTGCAACACATTTTGCAGCTGAGTCCACAGAAAGATCTGGAGTCTGAACACAGTGTGGGCAAAGCAACCCACCGAACACTTCCTCTCCCAAAATATGCCCAAATCTGAGTGATCATTCAAGCTTTAACATTTTTATTTTACGCATTTTTAATAGCCAAAGACCTCTGACTGTTAGTCTGTGGGGTCATTGTTCTAAGGAGACCCCAAGAGGGAATGTTTGCTTTGAACAGTGGTTTTCTCTTACTGGATCGTCTGCAATTATTCAGGCGGGGTCAAGTGATGGGTTTTGAACTACTGCCTACCAAGCCGACAACAGGGTTTGGCAATTCACACCGAAGAAAGAAGGCTTGGATAAGTGAGTGGGAAAAGCCATTCAAAGAGAGAGTTAAGAGGCAGCTCTAGTATACTTTGGCTGAAAAGAATTTTGACAAAGTCATAGCTTTTAATGCTCAAATAATTATCTTTTGTTATTTAAAAAAATTCACCCGGTTAACCCCAAATTACCAGTCTGTTCAAAGAACTGGTTATCATCTTCCAGAACAGGCCAAAATTCATTTATCCCATGAAAATGGTTTGTTTTGGGGCAGAAATGATGGGGTGAGACCAGGAGTAAGAGGATCTAGGTTGAGTCTTGCCTTTGGTGCTTATCAGCTGTGCAACCTGAGCAAGTGGCTGACGTTTCTGGGCCAGAGTTTCCGTAACTCTGACCTAACACTACTACCCATCGCATGGTGTTGGGGCCAGCGTGACACGTGACCGGGGACGGCGAAGCAATTCCTGATGCAGCTGTGGAGCAAGAGGTCGGGCTGAGAGTGGAAAGGCAATACGATTCCCCTGCCGTCTGGTGAATCAGGGTCATCCCTCGGCTTCCCCGCTCAGTGACCACAGGAAGGATCTAACTTCTCGGGACAACATCTGCCTGCAAGGGGTACTTAGCACAGTGCCTGGCCCACTGGAGGGAATCCCCACAGGCCAGTTTCCTGACCCCAGACCTCTGCTCAGTCCTTCCTTCAAGTTCAAAGGGACACTTGTCAAGGGAACGAGGACACCAGGGTTTCGGTGTAGGTGCAGGCGAAGCTGAGCATGTGCTGTCTGGCATTACCTGAGTCTTAATTGCAATAATTAAGGAATATTAGGTTTACATGACCTATGTGGAGAACAAATAAAAATGGACCGAGAGACTGAAAAAGAACTGTCCCAGAGAGAGAAAAGAACTGCATGTTCTTGTTTTGGAGAAAAACAGTTAAGTGGCAGAAATGTGGTATGATGGATTGACATGACAAGAGAGATTAGTCTGGACAGGATCAATACAAAGTTTAAGAGAAATGATACTGTGATTTTCCCCAAGGCTTGGCTGGGAAACCCCAGGCCTTCACACACACACACATGCACCGTTGTATCAAAAGACCAAAAGAACTGTTGTTATCAAACCTTTTCTCTGTTGTTAACAGAGAAGCTTATGGGCTTCTCTGTTAAATCAGCCTCCCTTAGTTTATTTTCTGCAGTTTTCTTCATCAGTAGTGACAAGATTATGAAGTGCGGTTGCGGTTGAAACTAAATACAGCTCTCGCTCCTCAGCAAAAAACACACATGGACAACCCTGAACACCACACACACAGCCCAAATCCCAAACTTCGTATTAATTTGTCTTTTACCTTGCTCATCCTAGCCTAAGTCTTCAGTGTAACAGTAACAGAGACTTAACAAAAAACAAAAACAAACAAATTCCCCGTGTTGACTGCTGACAGTGAAACGACGAGGCTTCTCATGTGGCTCAGGGGTAAAGAATCCACCTGCTAAGCAGGAGACACAGGTTCAATCCCTGGGTCAGGAAGATCCCCTGGAGAAGGGAATGGCTTCCCACTCCAGTATTCTTGCTCAGAGAATCCCATGGACAGAGGAGCCTGGCGGGCTACGGTCCATGGGATCTCAAAAGAGTCGGACACGACTAAGAGACGACATAACAAACACAACATTAACTCAGGGAAAACTGGAAAGCAGGGTCTTCAGGTCAAACAAGCTCATCTGGAAGGCTCAGAATATGCTGGCAAGAGGGAAGGGTACTGGGCTAAGGACCAGGAACCGGAGGGAGTGGGAGAAGGAATGGGGTGTTTGCAGGGAAGGAAAGCATCTTGAGAACACTCTGAGGATGTGCTTGATATATGGGTGGGGAAGAGCAGATCCAGGTCTCTCAACCTCTGATGGAGAGTTTTCCAGGGAGGAGACTTAGAAGGGTGTTCTTCGTGATGGGAAGCCAGGGCAGAAGCCAGCAGGTATGGTCGTAGGACAGAGGGGCAGCTGTGAATGAGACCAAAGCCCGTACTCCCTGCTGCTTGGGCTGCCTAAGCTAGCTCCAAGGCAAGCCCAACCCTCCACCCTGTGTGGCTGCTGAGTCATCAAGGGCTCTCATTTCTGCTGCCCTGGCCTTTCCTGTGACTCACAGGACCCTTTGAGCTCAATCTGTCCCATCTCTGAATCTTTCCAGTGTTATAAGAGCCCAGCCACCTGCTGTGTGACAGTGCTGTGAGTTACACTGTATCCTCCAAAGGTACGCTGAAGTCCTGACCTAGTACTTTAACTGGAAATCCGGTCTTAGCAGATAAAATCAAGTTAAGATGAGGTCAGCAAGGTGGGTTGCCATTCAATGTGCCTGGTGTCATTTTAGGAAGAGACAGGGAGGAGACAGAGGGATGACGAGGATGGATGGCCACCACCAGAAGCTAGGAAGAAGCCAGCAAGGATTCTGCCAGAATCTGAACGCACGGCCTTTGGATGACACCTTGACTTTGGACTTCTCACCTCCAGAACTGTGGGAGCATAAACATCTGTTGTCTGAGTCGCCCAGTTGTGACACTGTTATGGCAACCCCGGAGAGAAACACACCAGGAGTCCTTGATCACATGCTTCTAACTCTGGACTAAGAGATGTGCGGTAGAAGGTACAGTTGGTGGAGTTGATGACAGCAGATATTAGTTCTAAGTCTAGAAAAAGAGGAATGAGTTTACAGGACTCCTTTGACAGGGCAAGAGACGTCTTAAACAAATCTATACTCAGAGATGGCGTGATTGACTTTCATTGGAATCGAATCCAGGCAAACCAAGGAGCTATCCATCTAAAAACATATCCATGCTCAGGAGTGACCTTGGTCATGACTGTAGCTTAGGTAGGGGTTCACAGTAACCAAGTGAGGAAATTACATATCAGACCATTTGCGTAAGAAATACAAAAAGAGGTCTGAACTAGGGAAAAAAGAAAGCAAAGAAAGAAAGTAAAGGAAAAAGCCCAAGAGCCTACCTGAATCGGGTCCTGGGAAAATCTCGTTCACTCAGAACAAGCCTTTAACCTGCTCTGTTTCTGTATCGAGATCTATGTCGTAGAAGCAGGGCCGAGTTGGCAGTCCTGGCATGGTGCTCATCTGGGGGAGAGAACGGGAGATTACATCATTAGCCTTGCTGCACTGTGATCACTCCGGACAATGTCCATCCAACGACATAAACTAGCTCCATAATTCAGTGCAGTCTCTATAATTCATGTAGCTTTGGGTTATACATACACGTATCGTTTTATAGCCACCATCTGCTATTTCAATCTTTGTTCAAGGAAAGGAAATCCTCCCATGGTCCCTAAAGACACCATAACTCCCAAATAGTGACCTGTGAACCTTTTTTTCTAAGTCACATCTCGATGATGAAGCCCAACAAAGATGAGCCCTTCTGGCTGAAGGGGACAGTGGCTGTGGATGGGACCAATGACAGCCTGCTGACCACCCCCAAGACACATTTTGATAAAATCGCTAACTCTTGGAGCATAGTTTGAAAACTCCTGTTCTCCAACTGGTCTGCTTTACCAGCTTGAGCTGTTGTTTATTGAGAACTTACTGTGTGCCAGGGATTGTACAAGCACTTTACTTTTTAATTACTTTTTTTTTCCCCTTTGGCTGCACTTAGTTGCCCAACCAGGGAGAGAATCTGTGCCTGCTGCAGTACACGTGTGGAGTCCTAACCACTGGACTGAAGGGAAATTCTCAACGCTTTACTTTTTTCCATCATTCCCCAAGCCCTATGAAGTAGGTACTTTTATAATTTCCATGTTACAAGGAACATAATGGAAGGTCAGAGGTGTGAAGCCATTTGCCCAAGGCTGTAAAGGTAATAGGGGCTTCCCTGGCAGCTCAGTTGTTAAAGAATCCGCTGGCCATGCAGGAGACCCAGGTTCGATCCCTGGGTCAGGAAGATCCCCTGGAGAAGGAAATGGCAGCCCACTCCAGTATTCCTGCCTGGAAAATCCCATGGACAGAGGAGCCTGGTGGGCTAGTCCATGGGATTGCAAGAGGCGGACGCAACTTAGCGACTAACCCACCATTACATAAGTAATAAACAGTAAAATGAGAAACTGAATTCCATACCTGTGATCTCGAATTACTCATTTAAACGCCACTACCACCACCGTACGGGCGCTTCATAGTCTTACGTGGATAACTTAAGTTCCCCATTACCGTTAGAAGCAGGTGCTAATTTTAACCTCACTTTACTGATGAGACAGAGGATGTGTGCATGCTAAGTTGTATCAGTTGTGTCTGACTCTTTGTGACCCCATGGACTGTAACCTGCTAAGCTGCTATGTCCATGGGATTCTCCAGGCAAGAATATTGGAGTCAGTTGCCATTTCCTCCTCCAGGGGATCTTCCTGATCCAGGGATCAAACCCACGTCTCTTATGTCTCCTGCAGTGGCAGGCAGACTTTTAACCACTAGTGCCACCTGGGAAGCCTGAATTCAGGATACTTAGGCACAAAGGATGTGCTCAAGGACCCAATAGTGGTGGAGACAGAATTAAAACCAGGCCCATGCTCCTCACCGCTTTGCTGCCCTGTGTCCAGGTTGGTTTTGCAAAGTGCACTCTTTGTCCACCTGCACCAGAGACCCTTGGCGAGCAGGGGAAGCGGCCCAGTTCCCTCTGGTGATGCTCACACACTAAACACGCGTCCAGGAGCCAGAGTGAGGCTCTTGGAGAGTGCTCCCTATCGACTTTAACATTACCCACTTCTTCCCCACCTGGCCAAAAGTTCTCAACACAAAGGGAACCCAGATAAAGCCTCTGTCTCAGATCTCAGCTCTCTCACTCTTAAGGTCCTTTCTGCAGTGGCAGGATTCCCTGTCTGCCACCCACTCTTCCCTCCTACGATGCTGACAGGTTCTTGCTACTCAAACGTGGGGGGACTGTAGACCAGTAGCATCACTATCACCCAGGAGCTTGTGGGAAATTCAGTCTCTCAGGGCCCACCCTCGGCCTGCTGAATCAGAACCTGCAATTTCAGCTCATCTCCAGGAGATTCGTGTGCACGTGACCATCTGAGTAGTGCTGGCTTAGTCAGTATGGCCTAGGATGTCTCTCCCACCGTTCCCCCTAGCCCTGGGACAGGGAGCTCGAGGGGAAGGGGCTGAGGAGGAGCGGTGAGGAAAGCCCTTTCAGCCTTGATAAAAGGCTGCTAGTTCTTCCTGGCGTGAGCTGCAGGTCAGGGAGGAAACCTGCGCACCTGTTGGTCTCATAACCTCCGGGACTGTGTGAGTCTGAATGACAGGGGTCTACATGGCCAGATGTAAAACACCGTGATACAGTAGCCGGCTCCTGTCCTCCTGACTGCACAGGACTGTTCTTCAGTATATTATGGGCTAAAGAGGCTTGTGAGCCACCACTGATAGCCTGTCTCCAGGAAAATGTGCTCTGGGTTTCAAGCAATGAACTACAAACAATTTTGGCAAGCAACCTGCTCGTAGGTGGGGACTTCCCGTACTTTAAAGCTTCTGTTATCCGGATGGCTACTTATCCTCCTGAGGTTTCTGTTCTTAGCAAAGGGGTAACATTTTTCTCTGGTTACTACAGTGGCTTCTCCTAGGAGAACCCAGAAAGAAACCCACGCTTAATGTTTTAGCACTGAGACATCAAACACAAAGAACGCTGGTGAGAACGGTCCATAATTTTTTCAGTTGCCTGGGCTACAAAGTCATACCAGTTACTCTACAGCAGTTTTCCTACCCAATCGCGTTCTGACATGAATATTTAAAGATGCCTTTATGATCTGTGTGGGGATATGGATTTGGGAAAAGGGATCAACATTTTACAGTTTGGGATGGACATGTACACATTGCTATATTTAAAATGGATAACCAACAAGGACCTGCTGTATAGCACAAGGAACTCCACTCAGTGTTACATGGCAGCCTGGATGGGAGGTGAGTTTGGGGGAATATGGATATATATATGGGTTCCTCATCCATATATGGGTGGCTCAGTGGTATAGAATCCACTTGCTGATGCAGGAGTCATAGGAGATGCGGGTTCAATCCCTGGCTTGGGAAGATCCCTTGGAGAAAGAAATGGCAACCTGCTCCAGTATTCCTGCCTGGAGAATCCCATGGACAGAGGAGCCTGGTGGGCTACAGCAGTCCATGGGGTGGCAAAGAGTCAGACATGACTGAGTGACTGAACATGCATGCACACGTGGATACATGTATATGTATGGCTGAGTCCCTTTGCTGTTCCCTTGAAACTACTGGAATACTGTTATTGTCATAACCAATTATAAAATTGGTTATAGTCCAATTTTACAAAACAGAAAGTTGAAAGCATTAAAAAAAAAAAAGAAGAAGAAATGAGCAGTCACAGTCAGCCACAGTGAATCTGCTCCACCTCTAATTTAATTCATTCTCTAGGTTGAAGGGATCCGGGTGAGGACCCCGACCCCTACGTGGTGGCTGCTGCTTCTAAGGCTGCAAAGCTATTCACTCCAGGGCAGAATTCAGTATGAGGCAGATCAGCTCTAAATCCACACGAGGTGAGAAAGCCCAGGAAGAACCCCGAAGGCAGTGCGTCTGGGGCCAAAGCGACAACGGAATCTTCTATCGTGGACAACACAGTTGCACTGCCTGCTTTTTCACATGCTATTTTTACAGATGGGAAAATTCAACTCTCCACCATTCATGTTCAGCTGGTGCCAGACCAAGATCGACAAAGACAGTGTGATTTGTGTGCTTCCTGGAGCTGAACTGCCGGCTGCACTGAATCATGTGTCTTTAGGTCATTCTGATGCTGTCACAAAACTGGGAGCTTTTCAAAGTAGCCAAGATATTACATGCCAGGAAGTATAAAATGTCTTTCCTCTATTTTCAACTTATTTTACTCAAATGGGAGGAAAACTGAATTCTCAGAAGACTCCCGTGTTTCTTTCCGATGATGCGATAGTCACTTCCAAGAATCAAGAATTCAGTTTATTTGGGATGAACAAAGGAAGCGTGTGAAGCATGCAGAGCTGGGGTGACTCCCAGCTCTGGGGACAAAACCACCTCCAGTCCAGAGATTTTTAAAATAAAATTCCTGCTGAGGACTTCCCTGATGGTACAGTGGCTAAGAATCTGCCTGCCAGCTCAGGGGACATGGGTTCAGTCCCCGATCCGGGAAGATCCCACCTGCTGTGGAACAGCTAAGCCCATGCATTGCAACTCCTAGAGCCACCGTGATGAGAAGCCCGATCACTGCAATGTAAAGTAGCCCCTGCTCGCCACAAGTAGAGAAAGCCCAAACACAGCATCCAAGACCCAGCACAGACAAAAATAATTACTAAAAAAAAGTCCTGCTGAGCAAAGTCTGTTACCAAAGGATTGGAGCCTCCAGACAAGAGTCAGCACAGAATGACAGGAAAGAATGTGGACAGCCCTTGGGAGCTGACCTCTGGCCCCATGCCTGGGGTCAGTGGTGATCTATGTTGACTTTATTTGTGTGCCCTCTAAGAAGGCCTCCTGCTTAAAATAACCAAGGGCCACTAAATTGTACTTACTTGTCACGCTGCATTAATGGATTCTTTTACAAAGGCTGAAAAACATGCGTTTTTGCCCTTCACACCCCTAATTTTAGCCACAATGAATCTTCCAAATCTTTGATTTCGAGTTAAGCTTATTTGAGAGAAATTATGAGCTGTAGGAATAGCCTTTATGAATGTTCATTAAAGCCAGTAAAGAGAAAATATGCATATACTTAAAACTTGTCATTCAGAAGTAAACATAGAACACTCTTAGAATGAGTAGAAAAATTACCCAAAAATCTGTTTCATAAAATGATAGAATCATATATACCAACCACTTAGCCAAAATGTTATCATAGTTAATTTTGTTGTGCTTGTGAAATAATTTCTTTTCTGTCTTCTTAAATCTACTACTTTTTCCTACTGGATAAGCCATCCATTTATTTTAATTCAAAAAAAGAAATAAGCATTTTAACTCACACCTATTTTGTTCCTTCAGTTCACGACCCGAAATGGAATCTCTTCTATATCTTTCCTCCACCAAACTGATGACTGAACACACATATCATCTCATTTCAAAAATTTAAAAACAACAAAAATGACTGCAATGATTAATTACATGATGATATAATCTAAATAAAAAGATTCTTTTTGATGAAACAATTAGTCAAAAATTTAAACTATTGAGCAAAAGTATCTTTTGAATTGTAAATACAGTGCCTGACAATATTAGGCCTGTAAAAAATATATTTTAAAACAGATGAGTAACATGGAGGATGATTAGAGAGTTACGTTACAAGCAGAAAGAAAACTTCTTGAGGACTAGGCTTTTTCTTTGCTACTCCCCCCGCAGTGTCTTTGGCTGTGAGGGACAGAACTGTATATATCTCATGGTCATGTGGATAATTAGACAAGCTACTCTAAGATGATACACGAGGAAAAATGACCAGTATAAATATTGAGTTAAAGAAAAGAAGAGAGGTATTTCAAGTCATGGTAATGAAGAGGAATTCCACCTGCTTGAGTTGGTGGNGACCCGAAGCCTGTCTTTTCTGTCCCCATTGTAGGGTTGGCTCATCCAGATTCTCACCCCATAAGCTGGGAAACTCTGAAGCAAGAACAGTGAGAAGGCTGTGTGGCCAGGTACTCGGGGAACATGAACAAAGATCCAAAGTCTCACCCACATGAAGAATATAGTCAGGACCCAGTGTGGCCAGAGTCTGGACCCTGGGAGACAAACAAGATGCTGGGCAGCCTGTGGGATGGTCCAGATCCCACAGATGATCCAGGGTCCAGATCCCACAGGAGTGAACAGACTGAGTGAAAACTGAGATGTGGGTATTCCACACCGACGCCTTGCCTGCGGGTTCGATAGCCCAGAGCTGCTGCCTCCTCGGGGAGGTGAGGGAGCCTCCTTGCCTGCCAGAGCGCTGTCATCAGACAGACTGTTCTAGAAAGCCATGGGACAGCTCACTCAGCTTTCCTTCCACAGCCTTCTTTTGAGTTGATACCCTCCATTCTAGCCAGATTTACTTTCCCCCGCCATGGCTATCAAATTTGGCTGCCACTGAGTGACTGAACTGAACTGAACTGCAGGCTTTTGTTTCATCTGAGAATAGATGAGCTGATTGGGTGGCATCACCAACTCAATGGACATGAGTTCAAACTAACTCCAGGAGATGATGAAGGACAGGAAGCCTGGCATGCTGCAGTCTATGGGGTCACAAAGAGTCAGACAAGACTTAGCAACTGAGCAACAACAGCAAGAATAGCCCTGGTTCAGAAAACACCTTCCTCCTCTCACTCCGGGTTAGCAATCTGAACTAAAGAGTGGGCTGAGAAGGCCCAGATGTCACATGTAGCCATGATGGACAATGTGAAATTCTGAAATGATTCCAAAGAAATCAATCTGAGTCTGCTTGTGGACATTCCAGGAAACCAAGCCAAGGAGTTTAGATTTGGTCTCTTTTATTCCTGCTGGAAGATGGGAAATCAATAAATATTTGTGGAATGGATAGATGCGATGATTAAGAACAAAAGTTTTATAATAGAGTGATTATGACAAGTTGGGGACAGGGTAGGCGCCTTAAGCAGCCACACTGGTTCTGAAATAATTATTAAGCACCAAGAAAGATGAGGAGGGTCTGGACTGGCACAGGGGCAAGTCGGGTGAGTTGCAGAGGCCTTTAAGATTGAGAACTCATCACCAGTGGGGGGAGAGGAAGAGGAGTCCTCAAGGACCTCCAACGTCATGAGGCTGAAAAACCGTGAATGCAGCAGCAGCAGGAGCTCCTGGGGAGACGTGACTTTGGAAGAGCACACTTTCAATCTGGACATGTGCCTGGAAGGATGTTCCAGTGTGTTTCCAGAGCTCTGGAGAGAGACTGGGAGGGCTGAGGGCTCATGCCCGAGGTGGGCACGCAGAACCAGAGTGAGCAAGGCTTCCCAAGCTGTCTCTCCCAGTGTCCACCCACGTCACAAGCTCGGCTGCCTCGCTGTGCATGTCCTATCTGACCACATCGCCTGGCTGGCCTTTTTGACCTGTCAGCCCACCTGTGGGAAAGACAGCACCAAGCCTGGCTTCCTCTCCAACGCACTAGGCTTGAAATCAGAGTTGGACCCAAGGACTTAAGCACAGAAATTCTATTTGAGCTGTGATCTCAGAGAATATAAGTGAGCAGGAAGTGTGAATGGAGGAAGAAAATGGAAGTCCAGGTAAAGTGCATCACGAGGGTCACTTTTGTGGCAGCTGGTGCTCAATCCTACCAGGACCTCAGCGTGTAGAATGCCTGTTAGAATTGTCCAAACACTGCCCCTGCCTCCAGGATCAAAATGGACAACACTTACTTATCAGTTCCCTGCTGCCTCAGGTGCCCTCTGGGGCACGACTACGCTCCCCCTTCTAGGCTGCTCTTACACGTGTGCCACGTGGGGACCAGCCACGTCCACAACTCTGTGGGAGCCCAAGGCAGAGCATGAAGGATGTGGGCTCATGCTTGAGGTCGGAGCTGTCTGTGAAACATGACGGGAGCCCTCCCAGGACTTCCCATCAGTCACAGCTGGGATCTAGGTGAGGCCAAGAAGGTGTGGAAGGAGCCCAGAGCTGTCTGTTCATAAGCCCCTTGCACTCTTCGCTTCCTCTCCTGCCCTTCACATTCAGTCCAATCAGAACTGAGTCTTCAAGATTTAGCATCCACATTTAGTGGAACAAAGTACAGCCCACTGCTTCCATTGACCCAGAGCCCCCAACACCGTTTATCACCTCCCACCTTCCCCATCCTTCACTTCCTACTTCCCCATCCATCACCTCCTACCTCCCTGTCCTTCACCTCCTACCTTCCCCATCCATCACCTCCTACCTTCCCCATCCATCACCTCCTACCTCCCCATCCTTCACCTCCTACCTTCCCCGTCCATCACCTCCTACCTTCCCCGTACATCACCTCCTACCTTTACCACCCTATCCAGAAGCCACTCGCCTTTGGCTACCACTCGCTTTGGCCAGTCTCAGTTGACTGCCTGCTCAGATGACCCAGATCTCCCCCAGAAGGGTGTGAGGCAAGGCTCCCTTGCCTCCTGAAGGTCAGGATTTCTGCTATTATCTGTTACTTACATTGCTGGCCTGAAAGCACTGGAAGATGTTTCAGCCCACGCTGAGGCTCCAGAGATCCTTATCAGCAGCCCTGGCCCCTGATGACAGCGAGAGTCAATAATCCCTCCTGACTCCCCGGCTGGCCCCTGGCACGGCTAGTGCTAGATGAACAAGCTGTACTCGGAGCTTCTGAATCAGTGAGCTCGGAGTCCCTGGAGGGAGTTCCTTGCCTGGAAATCAAGTGATCTTTCTGCTCTCAGCAGGAATGGATGGAAGAATAAACGCCTGGAAGTGGCCCCACAAGGGGGTGCCTGGTGGCCTTGCGCGTCTCTATGTGGGCAAAGCACTATCATGGCTAACACGGACCTCAGCAGAACTCCCGTGATCCGGCCAGAATATGAGGGCACAGCTTTGTGAGGAGCAATTACCAGGCTCTTCCTCGCTCATGGGGCAGTTTCTCATCACCTCCTGTGTTCTGAGGAGGTATGAGGCTCCCTTCTCCCCGTCCACACTCCATCCCCAACCACCTCCTTTAGGGTCCAGCTAGAGTCAGTGTAACTGCCTGGATGCAGCATGAAACAGGTCTCTCAGCAACAGGGCCCCATGACTCATATGTTGTCACCTGCTCTCTGCTGTTTTGGTATCATCCTGTGGGACAAGGGGCAAGGGGAGGTGGCATGCTTTGCTTTTTTCGTCTTTGTAAGGTATAAACTGTCTAGATCTAACAATATTGCATTGTTTCTTTACCAGCTAAATCTGTTCATTTAACCTTGACAATAATGCTCATGGAATGATGAGGCTCTCTTTCCATTTAAGGGGCCACCCTGATACCTATTATAACTGGGCATAAGCCATGGATTACCGACTCCTTGGTAGCTCAGCTGGTGAAGAATCCACTGGCAATGCAGGCGACCCTGGTTCAATTCCTGGGTCAGNTTGAAGTTGAATCGGGTAGCTGATGTTTTGAGTGGAAAGAAAAAGAATAGTTAAACAATTTGCCAGCCAACCCAAAATGGCTGAAGAAAATGATAGGTGGGTTTTTTTAATTGTCTGCTTCACATAAAATTTTTTGTAATGTAGGTTGTATAAAAATGGAAAGCAAAAGTGAGAGAGAGAGGCTGTTCAACCATGTTACCTTTTGTTTTTCCACATTACATATTAAAGGTTTTCCCATTTTTTAGCCTCACCAGTCCATGGGGTCGCGAAGAGTCAGACATGACTGAGCGACTTCATTTTTACTTTTCACTTTCATGCATTGGAGAAGGAAATGGCAACCCACTCCAGTGTTCTTGCCTGGAGAATCCCAGGGACGGCAGAGCCTGGTGGGCTGCCATCTATGGGGTCGCACAGAGTCGGACACGACTGAAGCGACTTAGCAGCAGCAGCAGCAGTGCTCAATATTATCAGTCTTAAACTTTTTATTATTTCAGTTTGATAAGTGAAAGGAAATCTGCTTAGAACCCCATCTCTGGGTTAAGTGATTATATTTAAGTTTGAGGCAAACATGGAGTAAATGGAAATGTGGTTTCCTTAAAACTAAACTAAATACCTGTAAATCAATCAGTTGAGGTTCTCATTCTTGTGGCATATTAGAATCAGTTATGGGGGAGATACTTTTAAAAGTACTGATGCCTAGGCTTAACTCCAAAATATTGTAATTTATTCATTCTGAAGAGGGGTTTGGACATCAGTGTTTTAAAAAGCACCTTGGATGATTTTACTCTTCAGCCAAGAATACATAATTGAGGGTTTGGTGGTCTTCCTCTATTCACCTTTGCTGCCCAGGTAGCAAAGAATTCCATTGTTAAACAGTTTGGGTCTGGAGCCCTGCTGTGGCTCTGGGGGTGCCTGTGGCCAAAACCTCCCCAAAAGGGAAAAATCAAGATCATTTGACAAAACAGGTTGTATTGGACGAGTAGGGTACAGTTTGAACCCTCTCCAAAGAAAACGTCCCCTAAAGTTTTAAAGTTTCTGTTAAAACCACTTGTACATTTGTTTAGAAACCATTTTAATACCCATGTACCAGTGATAAATGTTAGTTGTACAGTTCTTCCTGAAATACTTTTAATAATCAGATTTTATTACTTGGTTTATATCTTAAATACATTTGTGAAATTGTGTATATTCAAGGCATTAGCAAATTGAAGACAGTTTTTGCCACTCCATAATTGAATCGAAATAACAGCAAAATAAATAACCTTGATAGGAGGAAACTGAAATATTATGAGGCTGTACTTGTATGTTTTCTTGATGTAACTACTGATGTACTATTATCAGTTTATTTAAATATAGTATTAATGAAACTAACTTTTCACTTTGTCCCCTCTTTTACATAGCCACCTTCTCCTGACTAGATTCACTGATAATATTAAATTTGAACAATTCCTTAATGTTTTTTATGTCTAAAACAAATGTGCTTTTTTTTCTTTTACTTGTAGGTTATGCAATGGTCTCTGCAAGATGGTTTATTCTTGAATTGGAGCTTTTTAAGACTGACAAATGCTGGTACTTCATCTTCTATAAGTGGACTATAATTTCTTTTTTCAAGACAACTACATAAGCAGACAAAATTGCAAAGATCTGCCCTGTGTCGAGTATGACAGCCACGACTCGTGGCTCTCCGGTAGGAGGGAATGACAGCCAGNCATCTTCTATAAGTGGACTATAATTTCTTTTTTCAAGACAACTACATAAGCAGACAAAATTGCAAAGATCTGCCCTGTGTCGAGTATGACAGCCACGACTCGTGGCTCTCCGGTAGGAGGGAATGACAGCCAGGGCCAGGCTCCTGATGGACAGTCTCAGCCTGCCCTCCAGCAGAATCAGGTAGGAAGTTTAAGATACTAGTTAAAGCTACGTTGGTGTATCTGTTACAGGTACAGATATCCCATGTTCTAAATAACTAAATATCCCATGTTCTGAATAATTTGTGAACCATAAAGCTGTTATTAAGAAAAATAAACATGTGTCTTACACAGTAACAAGAATCTCAAATGCTTTATAGGTGGTGATGGCTTGGGTATGTAGCCCCTTTTTTCCCTCTGGTGTCTTATTCTATCAGTAATCATTAAAGTTTAACCTTTGTCAGTTCTAGAGCAAAGCATTAAATCATTTGATGTAGCCTGTGGTGAGAGTATGGACTCAAGTCATGTTGCTTGTGCTCACGTTTTAGCTTTGCACCATGCCATGCTAGCTTTATGACTCTGGGTAAACTATATGACCTTTTAAGCCTCAGTTTTTCTGCTGTAAAAAGATAACAATACTGTACTTCATGGGATCATTAAGAGCATCAGATGAAATAATATTTTCTAAGAACTTAAAATAGATTTGGGTATCAAGATTTTATGCTGACCTCAAAACTCAAAGGGTAATATTCTTTTTCTGTTCTTTGGATGAATTTGTGTAAGATTTCAGTTACTTCTGCATTAATAATTCCACCAGTAAAATCGAAACAATCTGGCCTGGGGCTTTATTTGTGGAAAGGATATAACTGCAGATNCTGAGCAAAGTCTGTTACCAAAGGATTGGAGCCTCCAGACAAGAGTCAGCACAGAATGACAGGAAAGAATGTGGACAGCCCTTGGGAGCTGACCTCTGGCCCCATGCCTGGGGTCAGTGGTGATCTATGTTGACTTTATTTGTGTGCCCTCTAAGAAGGCCTCCTGCTTAAAATAACCAAGGGCCACTAAATTGTACTTACTTGTCACGCTGCATTAATGGATTCTTTTACAAAGGCTGAAAAACATGCGTTTTTGCCCTTCACACCCCTAATTTTAGCCACAATGAATCTTCCAAATCTTTGATTTCGAGTTAAGCTTATTTGAGAGAAATTATGAGCTGTAGGAATAGCCTTTATGAATGTTCATTAAAGCCAGTAAAGAGAAAATATGCATATACTTAAAACTTGTCATTCAGAAGTAAACATAGAACACTCTTAGAATGAGTAGAAAAATTACCCAAAAATCTGTTTCATAAAATGATAGAATCATATATACCAACCACTTAGCCAAAATGTTATCATAGTTAATTTTGTTGTGCTTGTGAAATAATTTCTTTTCTGTCTTCTTAAATCTACTACTTTTTCCTACTGGATAAGCCATCCATTTATTTTAATTCAAAAAAAGAAATAAGCATTTTAACTCACACCTATTTTGTTCCTTCAGTTCACGACCCGAAATGGAATCTCTTCTATATCTTTCCTCCACCAAACTGATGACTGAACACACATATCATCTCATTTCAAAAATTTAAAAACAACAAAAATGACTGCAATGATTAATTACATGATGATATAATCTAAATAAAAAGATTCTTTTTGATGAAACAATTAGTCAAAAATTTAAACTATTGAGCAAAAGTATCTTTTGAATTGTAAATACAGTGCCTGACAATATTAGGCCTGTAAAAAATATATTTTAAAACAGATGAGTAACATGGAGGATGATTAGAGAGTTACGTTACAAGCAGAAAGAAAACTTCTTGAGGACTAGGCTTTTTCTTTGCTACTCCCCCCGCAGTGTCTTTGGCTGTGAGGGACAGAACTGTATATATCTCATGGTCATGTGGATAATTAGACAAGCTACTCTAAGATGATACACGAGGAAAAATGACCAGTATAAATATTGAGTTAAAGAAAAGAAGAGAGGTATTTCAAGTCATGGTAATGAAGAGGAATTCCACCTGCTTGAGTTGGTGGAGATGGATGTTCTGGGATTGCTTTCTGGGTTAGGTAAGAACCTCCTGCAAAGCCCATGACTGCCAGGGATGTTCTGGGTGCTTGGCGCATTTTCAGAGCGCATTTACCTCTCCAGGTGGCCAGTGAATGCCTGTTCCTACGCGAAAGGACAGTGAGGCTTCATTCAACCCATAGCCCTTTGCTGATCACTCACCATGGGGACACCAAGGGGACCAGGACCCGGCCCTGCTTCCAGAGGAAGAGATCATTAAAGTGGGTCATCTGGGTCAAGTCACTTTCTATTTCGTGGTTTAAAAAAAAAAAAAACCCTCAAAAAAAAAATCTTTTCATTCTTTGCTTTTTATATAAAAAGAATGAACATAATAAATTCTTAACGTCTGACTTTCAAAGACAGCAGTCAAGTTCAATGGCTGTAAAGATGACTCTATTGTGCCCAGGTATTGGGCCAGTATTACAGAGCTCAGATGATTCCAACTTATTTCAGTGGCCTTGAATAAAAGACTGAGCAAGCACAGTTATTTCTCTCTTCTTTTATAAAGGAAACTATAATACTTAGGGCTAAGAAGACTGTTCCAAACTAACTTTTCCATTAGTGTAAAAAACCTTACTTTCAACAAAATACTTTCAAAAAGAAAGTACTTTCAATCAAGAAGTAAAAAATAATAAAAGTAAAAACCCAAGTCTTGCTCCCCTAATACTGCTTCCCAGAGGTGACCCATGTAAACAATTTCTTGTGCAAACTCCCAGGTAATTTTCTATTCTTATATAAGCCATGTGATTATATTACATGTATATAGTTAAATATAGGACTTGGATAATTCCACATGTACAATTTTGAAATCTTATTCTCAGGAAGATGAAAACTTAGAAGAGGTAACTAGGGTAATTTCTAAACAAAGGAATGTGGCCAGAGAGAGGAGACTCAAGGAGAGTGGTTGCCAACACATTCTACATTTGACCCTTGAATCATGTGGGCGTTAGAGGCACGGATGTCCAGGAAGGTTGAAAATCCATAGATCATTTGTAGTTGGCCCTCGTAGTTGGCCCTCAGTATCCACTGTACCTCCCTATCCTTGGATTCAACCAATGCAGATCTTGGATTGTGTAGTACTGTCATATTTAACTGAAAAAAAAGAATCTGTGTAGAAGTGGATCCGCCCTGTTCGGCCGCTGTTATTCAATGATCAACTGCATAATATAAAGTCAATGGGCCCTGCCTTTTGGAAAATAAGGGATTAGGGAGAGTGCTTTAGAAGAAAAGGAAAATAAATATGAAGCAGAAGGGTCTGACTGACCGAATGTCAACAAAGGAAATGAAGAAATTGGGCAGCTTTCATGCATAAACTAAAGAACTCAAATACTACAGCTTTTTAAGTTCAAAGACCACTCTGCACTTGAGATGTCTCCCCCTGCCCCGCCCCACAACACATACACTAAAGAATTTATTTTCCTTTTTTTGGTTCTGATTTCAAGTATGGAACCCTTAATCAGTTTTCAATTGTGGTTGCCAGGAAAGCGCCATGCTGGCTTGCTCAATAAGACACTGTCCTTCCTGTCCCTGTGCCTGGAAGACCAGAGGGGGCACAGTGGAATGTGCCACCTGCGGGCTTCTCTATTGTCCTCTGGGTGGTGGCTTTATCCCCAGGCTTCCTGCATGGGCAGCTCTGGGCCACAAAGCCATACCGTGTGACATCCAGGACAAGAAAGAATGTCATCTTCACAGACTGGCTCTTTATATGTTAATTATATGTTTCTCAGGTAAGAAAAAAGGGTTCATTAGATTTCCCCCTAATTTTTCTGGCTCTATAAGCAATTTTGAAACAGGCCCCTTTCTGTCAATCCTACTAATGACAATCAGCTCTGGCATTAGACCCATTAACTGAGACCTAAGTGAGAAGACTCTTAACAGCACCCTGGACAGCAAGGAGATCAAATCAGTCCATCCTAAAGGAAACCAACCCTGAATATTCATTGTAAGGACTGTTGCTGAAGCTGAAGCTCCAATACTTTGGTCACTTGATGCGAAGAGCTGACCCATTGGAAAAGACTCTGATGCTGGGAAAGACTGAAGGTGGGAGAAGGAGACGACAGAGGATGAGATGGTTGGATGGCATCACCGACTCAATGGACACGAGTCTGAGTAAACTCCGGGAGAAAGCTGAGGACAGAGGAGCCTGGTGGGCTACAGTCCATGGGGTCACGAAGTGTCAGAAGTGACTTAGTTGACTACACAACAACAGCAGAGTATCAACCAAACAGGGGCCTTTGATGACAAATATTAAGAGAGAAGTGAGATGAAAAACCAAAAACAGGTATGATTTTAAAATGAGTTCAGTCTTCATGAAAATTAAGAGGATTTCTCTCTCTGTGCAAGCCAAAGAAGACGATGTGACAGCAGCAGCACGAATTCAGTTCTTCCCACACTGCCCCTCTCTGCTTGAAATTTTGCAGTATATTCATTCACCAGCCCTCCGACGGGCAGGTGGCAGGCCAGGAGAACCTCCGCCAGCTTTGGCAAAACAAAGCAATTTAATAACCTTTCATTGTTCGGAAACTCACAATTAAGTAATCAAATTCTGGTTTCTGAGAACCTCAGCTTCTGAAAACGAACTGTGCTATTCTGGACATCTGTTTTATCCCCAGGTCCTACCGGCAATTAAATTATTCTGGAACTCTTGTAAGAAGGGAGAAGATGAAGGAGAAGGAAAGAGGAGGAGGGGGAAGGCGTGGGGGATCACGAAACCTTTCTTTACTTAGTTGAGCTGGTCTTTTCTTCAAGGAGCTTGGTATTGAAGACATAGCTGCCCACGTAATTTCCCTTTTCTTTTCAATTCCCTTCCCCTTGACCTTGGCAAAGCTCCTCCCCAGAGATAATAAGCTGCTGCAGCAGGAAAACATAGTAAGATGCGGGCAAACTGTATCCATTATTTTAAGCAAAGGAGTTGTCTTCTCTACCGTTTACCAACTGGACACTTGGCTGGCCGAGGCTTGACCAGGAAGCTGAATTAGGAAACAATTCACGACCACCCTGCCGTCTAATTTGGTTTTTGTTGCTGTGCAGTCACTAAGTCGTGTCTGACCTCATGGACTGCAGCACGCCAGGCTCTACTGTCCTTCACTCTCTCCTGGAGTCTCCTGGAGTTTGCTCAAACTCATGTCCGTTGTGTTGGTGGTGCCATCCAACCATTTCATCCTTTGCTGCCCTCTTCTCCATTTGCCTTCAATCTTTCCCAGGATCAAGGTTTTTTTCCAATGAGTCATCTCTTCGCATCAGATGGCCAAAGGCTTCAGCTTCAGCAACAGTCCTTCCAATGAATATTCTGGGTTGGTTTCCTTTAGGATTGACTGATTTGAGCTCTGTGCTGTCCAAGGGACTACCTCGTTTAACCATTTTAAATACTAGAGGCCTACATTGTTCTGCTACCTTCCCCCGCCCCACCCTATTTAGGTGGTTCGGACCAGATATCAGCAGAACACTCTTTTACATCCTGATACCTGTTCTCTCCCCACCTCCACTTTTCATCTTGCAAATATAGAGCTATTGTTACTTTTGGTCAGATCAGGATATTAGGACAAGGTAAATATTACTCATAGGAGGGCCATCATACATATTCTGATTACATTCTCATTCTTGTACAACCCCTGTTTCTCCTAGAGTTAATCAGTGTATCTTTATTAGGTTAGCTTTCTATAGACCTATCATTCACGCACTAATGCACTCTGACGGCCTTGGTCATCCCTTCACATTGCCGATGCATGAGGTTAGTTTTCCTTACAGCCATCCTGCTGGAGCCCTTCCCCTATGGACCTACTAAACAGCTGATGGCGGGATCTCCCTTTGCCATGATCCTGGGGATTCCTTTCTATTGCCTCCATTTCCATTTGCTATGCCACATTGTGGACATGGGTTTTCCAGGTGGTGTTCGTGGTAAAGAACCCACCTGTCAATGCAGGAGATATGAGATGTGGGTTCAATCCCTGGGTTGGGAAGATTCCCCTGGAGAAGGAAATGGCAACCCACTCCAGTATTCTTGCCTGGAGAATCCCATGGACGGAGGAGCCTGGTGGGCTACAGTCCATGGGGTCACAAAGAGTCAGACACAGTGACTCCCAGTAGCTGCCTCTCCCTGAGGGCAGGTGAGACTTGTGACTTACTTAAGCACACGACAAAGGTGATAGGGTTCCTCTATCTCAGAAGACTCAACTTTACCCCATGCTGGCTTTTGATAAACTATCATGTTGTTTAGTGGGTAAGTTATGTCCAAGTGAGACCCCATGGATTGTAGCCCATCAGGCTCCTCTGTCCATTCTCTCTGCAAGAATAGTGGGTTGGGTTGCCACTTCCTTCTCCAGGGGATCTTCCCGACTCAGGGATTGAACCCGAGTCTCCTGCATTGCAGGCTGATTCTTTATCACTGAGCTACCAGGGAAGCCCATGGTATGAGGGGGCATAAAAAGCCCCCTCATTGCCGATGCATGAGGTTAGTTTTCCTTACAGCCATCCTGCTGTAAGGAACCATCCAGATGGCAAAAACCATAGGTAGCCACTGAAACTGAAGTGTTGCCTCCAAGTGACAGCCAGCAAGAGGCTGGGCCCTCAGTCCTATAATTGCAAGGAACTGAAATCTGCTAACCACCCTGCAAGCTTGGAAGAGAATCCCTCGCCTCACACGAGACCACAGCCCTTTAGCCTGAAGCAGGCAACTTAGCTAAGTTGGCTTTGGACTCATGGTTAGCTGCGAAATAACAAACATCTGTTGTTTTAAAAGGGCTAAATTTGTGTTAAGTTGTTATGTAGCATAGAAAATTAAAATTAATGCATTTATCTTTCTGTTTTAAATTTTTTCCCTCATGTTTCTGTACTTTGAGCAATTTTATTTTAAAAAACAGATTGCATTATTTAGCAGTGTGGTATACATTAAACTGCACATGTTCAAGTGTAAAATTCATTGTAAGAAAAAGAGTACACAAAAAAGAGTACCACTACACACAGGTGGTGTAGTGGTAAAGAATTTGCCTGCCATAGCAGGAGACTAAAGAGACCTGGGTTCAATCCCTGAGTCAGGAAGATCCCCTGGAGGAAGGGATGGCAGCCCACTCCAGTATTCTTGCCTGGAGCATCCCATGGACAGAGGAGTCTGGTAGGCTACAGTCTATGAAGTCTCAAAGAGTCAGACATGACTGAAGCCACTTAGCATGTACACAAAACAAACTGCTATGAACATTCATGTACAGGCCTTTATATGGATGTATATTTCATTTCTCTTGAGTAAGGAATGGAATGACTTGATCATATGGTTGGTGCATATTTAGCCTTTAAAGACAGGACCAAATTGTTTTGTAAAGGTGTTGTACTGTTATACATTCCTATCAGGACTGTATGAGAGTTCCAATTGTTTTCACATCCTCACTAACACTTGGCATGGTCAGTCTTTTTAATTTCAGGTATTCTAAGAGCTATGTAGTTGTCTCCCATTATGGTCTTAATTTGCATTTCCCTAATGACTAATGATGATAAGCATATTTTAATGTATTTATTACCCATATACAGTGCCTCATGAGATAGATGACCTGCAAATGTTTTCTCCTCCTCTGTGGCTTATTTAATTTCCAAATATTTGGGGCTTTTCCCTATGTATTTCATTGTTGATCTCTAATTTAATTCCACAGTGGTTAAGGAAGATATTTTTGTATGATCTGAATTTTTCAACATTTACTGAGAATTAATTTGTGGCCCAGAATATGCTCTATTTGGCAAATATTCTGTTTGCATTTGAAATGGATGTGTATTCTAATGTTGTTAAGTAGTGTGTTTAATCCAGTTAGGTAGATCAAGTTGGATTAAAGTGCTGTTCAAGTCTCCCATTATCCTTATTCCATTTCTGTCTATTTGTTCTGAGAGGTGTTTTAAAATCCCTTACTATATTTTTGGCTTTGTCTATTTTTCCTTGTAGTTTTCCTTCATCTACGTTCAAGGTTATTAGATGTATAAACATGTAGGATTGTTATCTCCTGTTGATGAAATGGCCCCTTTACAAATATGAAATGACCCTCTGTATCTCTATATTATTTGCTCCAGGTCTATTTGGACACCAATCCAGCTTTCTTTTGATTGGTATTAGCATTTTCCTGGCCTGGTTTCTTTAACCTACTAATGTCTTTAAAGTGGATTTCTTGATGGCAGCATACAGCTGGATCTTGACTTTTTAGCCAATCTGATAGTCTCTGTCTTTCAATTTGGGTATTTGGACCATTTGCATTTAATGTGATTACTAATATGGCTGGGTTTAAATCTACTATCTTTTGCTATTGCTATTCTTTTCCTCTCTGTCCTATCTATTCTTTGTTCTTTTTCTTCTCTTTTTCATCTTTCTTTGGATAGAGTATTTTTAATGATTTAACTGTTGCTTTATTAACTATAACTCCTGGTGTTATTTTAGTGGTATCCTCAGTTTTTATGATACACATTTAACTTTTTATTCTACCTTCAAGTGATGTTATACTCCCTCACATAAAGTGTAAGAATCTAAAAAAAGAGTATAGGGCCATTTCTTTCCTCTTGAACTTTGAGCTGTTGCTGTAATATATTTTGTTTCCATGTATGGTATAAACCCGTCACTGTATTTCTATTATTTTTGTCCATAGTCAATTATCTTTTAAAGAGTCTTCAAAAGTTTACCTCTGTAGGTACTATTTCATGGAGCTCTTCATTCCTTTGAGTAGATCCAGGTTTCTGTCTGGTATAATTTTCATTCTGCAGAAGGACTTCTTTATAATTTCTTATACTTCAGGTTTGGCTAATGATAAATTCTTTCAGCTTTTAATTGTCTAAAAGATTCCTTATTCCATCTTAGCTTTTGAAAGACATTTTTAAATTGGCAGAGAACGCTAAGTTTAAAATTCTCTTTCAGTACTTTAAAGATGTTGCCTCACTGTCTTCCAGTTTGCATTGTTTCTGATAAGAAATCAGCTGTCAATTTATCTTTGCTCCTCTGTATACATTATCTTTTATCCTTTAAGATTTTCTCTTCATCATTGGTTTTAAGCAATTTGATTAAGATGTGCCTTGCCCTAACTTTACTCACATTTCTTGCACCTGGGATCTCCTGCAGTTTCACGACTTTGTGGGCTTACAGTTTCTATAAAATTAGAAAAAGATCTGCCCATATGTCTTANCCAAATATTTGGGGCTTTTCCCTATGTATTTCATTGTTGATCTCTAATTTAATTCCACAGTGGTTAAGGAAGATATTTTTGTATGATCTGAATTTTTCAACATTTACTGAGAATTAATTTGTGGCCCAGAATATGCTCTATTTGGCAAATATTCTGTTTGCATTTGAAATGGATGTGTATTCTAATGTTGTTAAGTAGTGTGTTTAATCCAGTTAGGTAGATCAAGTTGGATTAAAGTGCTGTTCAAGTCTCCCATTATCCTTATTCCATTTCTGTCTATTTGTTCTGAGAGGTGTTTTAAAATCCCTTACTATATTTTTGGCTTTGTCTATTTTTCCTTGTAGTTTTCCTTCATCTACGTTCAAGGTTATTAGATGTATAAACATGTAGGATTGTTATCTCCTGTTGATGAAATGGCCCCTTTACAAATATGAAATGACCCTCTGTATCTCTATATTATTTGCTCCAGGTCTATTTGGACACCAATCCAGCTTTCTTTTGATTGGTATTAGCATTTTCCTGGCCTGGTTTCTTTAACCTACTAATGTCTTTAAAGTGGATTTCTTGATGGCAGCATACAGCTGGATCTTGACTTTTTAGCCAATCTGATAGTCTCTGTCTTTCAATTTGGGTATTTAGACCATTTGCATTTAATGTGATTACTAATATGGCTGGGTTTAAATCTACTATCTTTTGCTATTGCTATTCTTTTCCTCTCTGTCCTATCTATTCTTTGTTCTTTTTCTTCTCTTTTTCATCTTTCTTTGGATAGAGTATTTTTAATGATTTAACTGTTGCTTTATTAACTATAACTCCTGGTGTTATTTTAGTGGTATCTTCAGTTTTTATGATACACATTTAACTTTTTATTCTACCTTCAAGTGATGTTATACTCCCTCACATAAAGTGTAAGAATCTAAAAAAAGAGTATAGGGCCATTTCTTTCCTCTTGAACTTTGAGCTGTTGCTGTAATATATTTTGTTTCCATGTATGGTATAAACCCGTCACTGTATTTCTATTATTTTTGTCCATAGTCAATTATCTTTTAAAGAGTCTTCAAAAGTTTACCTCTGTAGGTACTATTTCATGGAGCTCTTCATTCCTTTGAGTAGATCCAGGTTTCTGTCTGGTATAATTTTCATTCTGCAGAAGGACTTCTTTATAATTTCTTATACTTCAGGTTTGGCTAATGATAAATTCTTTCAGCTTTTAATTGTCTAAAAGATTCCTTATTCCATCTTAGCTTTTGAAAGACATTTTTAAATTGGCAGAGAACGCTAAGTTTAAAATTCTCTTTCAGTACTTTAAAGATGTTGCCTCACTGTCTTCCAGTTTGCATTGTTTCTGATAAGAAATCAGCTGTCAATTTATCTTTGCTCCTCTGTATACATTATCTTTTATCCTTTAAGATTTTCTCTTCATCATTGGTTTTAAGCAATTTGATTAAGATGTGCCTTGCCCTAACTTTACTCACATTTCTTGCACCTGGGATCTCCTGCAGTTTCACGACTTTGTGGGCTTACAGTTTCTATAAAATTAGAAAAAGATCTGCCCATATGTCTTACAATACTTGCAATCTTCTCCTCTGTCTTCTATGGATTCTAGCTCAATGACTGTTCTTTGTATTCATTTTTTCCCAGCCATTTCCTGGTTCATTTTAAATAGTTTCTATTGTTATGACTTCAAGTTAACTAATCTTTTTTTCTTTGTTTTCTTCCCTCTAGTTTCTTGAACATTAAGAAAAAAACTGTCATAACTGTTTTAACGTCCCTATCTCCTAATTCTATCATCTATGTCATTTAAGTGTTAATTTTGGTTGATTTGTTTTACTATAGGTTGTATTTTCCCACTTGTTTACATGCCTGCTAATTTTGAATTGAATGTCAGACATCTTTCTGTGTACTGTATTTTTTTGTATTTATAAATATTTTTATACTTTGCCCTGGGATATAGTTTAGTTACTTGGAAACAACTTGAATTTGGAGCTTTCTTTTTTCTTTTAAAAACTTTGTTGGGTGGGATCAGAACTGTGTTTAGTCTAGGATTAATTTTTCCCTTACTACTGAAGCAAGACCGCCTGGCCCTGTGTGACAGCTAAGCACTGTTCCCTACAGGGATCCCTCTCCATACATGAAGGTCTAGAGACTTTCTCTAGGCCAAATGGTAGAGCAGGGCTATTGGAGGGCTCACTTTGTTTCTTGTTTCTCAGAGAACAATGTCTTTCGTTGCCTGATGTCCAATGTCTTTTGCATTTTGGTCTCCTATAATGAAAAAGACATCTTTTTTTAGGTGTTAGTTCTAGGTCTTATAGGTCTTCTATAGCAGGTCTTGAATAGAACCATTCAACTTCAGCTTCTTGAGCATTACTGGTTGGGGCATAGAGTTGTATTACTGTGATATTGAATGCTTTGCCTTGGAAATAAATGGAGATCATTCTGTTGTTTGTGAGAGTATGTCCAAGAACTACATTTTGGACTCTTTTGAGGGTTACTCCATTTCTTTTAAGGGATTCTTGCTCACAGTAGTAGATATAATGGTCATCTGAGTTAAATTCACCCATCCCAGTCCATTTTTCCTAAAAGGTCAATGTTTATTCTTGCCATCTCCTGTTTAACCATTTCCAATATACCTTTATCCATGGGCTTAACATCACCAGTCACATCCAAAACTGGGCGTTGTTTTTGCTTTGGCTTCATCTCTTCACTCTTTCTGGAGTTATTTCTCCACTCTTCTCGAGTAGCATATTGGGCACTACCAACCTAAGGAGTTCATCTTTCAGTGCCATATCTTTCTGTCTTTTCAGTAGGAAGTCAAGAGATACCTGGAGTAACGGGAAAATTTGGCCTAGGAGTACAAACGAAGCAAGGAAAGGCTAACAGAGTTATGCCAAGAGAATGCACTGGTCATAGCAAACACTCTCTACCAACAACACAAGGGAAGGCTCTACATAGGGACATCACCAGATGGTCAACACCGAAATCAGACTGATTATATTCTTTGCAGCCAAAGATGGAGAAGCTCTATACAGTCAGCAAAAACAAGACCAGGAGTGATTGTGGCTCAGATTATGAACTCCTTACTGCCAAATTCAGACTTCAAATGAAGAAAGTAGGAAAAACTACTAGATCATTCAGGTATGACCTAAATCAAATCAATTATGATTATACAGTGGAAGTGACAAATAGATTCAAGGGATTAGATCTGCTATGGTACCTGAAGAATTATGGACGGAGGTTCATGACAATGTACAGGAGGCAGTGATCAAGACCATCTTCCCAAAAAAGAAATTCTAAAAGACAAAATGGCTGTCTGAGGAGGCCTTACAAATAGCTGAGAAAAGAAGAGAAGCAAAAGGCAAAAGAGAAAAGGAAAGATTGTGTCAATCTGAATGCAGAGTTCCAAAGATAGCCAGGAGAGATAAGAAAGCCTTCCTAAGTGATCAATGCACAGAAATAGAGGAAAACAATAGAATGGGAAAGACTAGAGATCTCTTCAAGAAAATCAGATACACCAAGGGAATATTTCATGCGAAGATGGGCACAATAAAGTACAGAAATGGTATGGACCTAACAGAAGCAGAAGATATTATGAAGAGGTGGAAAGAATACACAGAAGAACTATATAAAAAAAGATCTTAATGACCCAGATAACCACGATGGTGTGATCACTCACCTAGAGCCAGATATCCTGGAATGTGAAGTCAAGTGGGCCTTAGGAAGCATCACTATGAACAAAGCTAGCAGAGGTGATGGAATTCCAAGCTGGAATCAAGAGCTATTTCAAATCCTGAAAGATGATGCTGTGAAAGTGCTGCACTTAATATGCCAGCAAATTTGGAAAACTCAGCAGTGGCCACAGGACTGGAAAAGGTCAGTTTTCATTCTAATCCCAAAGAAAAGCAATGCCAAGGAATGTTCAAACTACTGCACAATTGCATTCATCTCACATGCTAGCAAAGTAATGCACAAAATTCTCCAAGCCAGGCTTAAACAGTATGTGAACCATGAACTTCCAGATGTTCAAGCTGGATTTAGAGAAGGCAGAGGAACCAGAGATCAAATTGCCAATGTCCATTGGATCACAGAGAAAAGAGCTAGAGAATTTCAGAAAAACACTTATTTCTGCTTTATTGACTATGCCAAAGCCTTTGACTGTGTGGATCACGATAAACTGTAGAAAATTCCTCAGGAGATGGGAATACCAGACCACCTCACCTGCCTATTGAGAAATCTGTATGCAGGTCAAGAAGCAACATTTAGAACTAGACATGGAACAACAGATTGCTTCCTAACTGGGAAAGGATTACGTCAAGGCTGTATATTGTCACTCTGCTTATTTAATTTCTGTGCCGAGTACATCAGGCAAAATGCTGGACTGGATGAAGCACAAGCTGGAATCAAGATTGCTGGGAGAAATATCAATAACATTAGATACGCAGATGACATCACCCTTGTGGCAGAAAGCAAAGAAGAACTAAAGAGCCTCTTGATAAAGTGAAAGAGGAGAGTGAAAAAGTTGGCTTAAAACTCAACATTCAGAAAACGAAGATCATGGCATCTGGTCCCATCACTTCATTGCAAATAGATGGGGAAAGAACGGAAACAGTGACAGACTTTATTTTTTGAGGCTCCAAAATCACTGCAGATGGTGACTGCAGCTATGAAATTAAAAGACACTTGCTTCTTGGAAGAAAACCTATGACCAACCTAGACAGCATATTATAAAGCAGAGACATTACTTTGCTAACAAAGGCCCATCTAGTCAAAGTGATAGTTTTTCTAGTAGTCATATATGGATGTGACAGTTGGAGTATAAAGAAAGCTGAGCACTGAAGAATTGATGCTTTTGAGCAGTGGTGTTGGAGAAGACTCGAGAGTCCCTTGGACAGCAAGGAGATCAAACCAGTCAATCGTAAAAGAAACCAGTCCTGAATATTCATTGGAAGGACTGATGCTGAAGCTGTAGCTCCAATACTTTGGCCACCTGATGTGAAGAACTGACTCATTGGAAAAGACCCCGATGCTGGGAAAGACTGAAGGCAGGAGGAGAAGGGGATGAGAGAGGATGAGATGGTTGGATGGCACCACGGACTCGATGGACATGAGTTTGAGAAAGCTCCAGGAAATGGTGATGAACAGGGAGCCTTGTGTGCTGTAGTCCATGGGGTCGCAAAGAGTTGGACACGACTGAGCAACTGAACTGACTGTCCAATGTCTTGAGTGATTTTTTTCCCCATATACTTTGTGCAGTTTCCTTGACTGTTTAAAATAGGAGGGTAAATCTGGTTCTTATTACACCATCTTCAGTAGACTGCCACTTACAAAGGATGCTATATACCACTGGATAAGATAAAATCATGTAATAAATTTAGGTATGAATTTCATAGGCTGATGGAGTTTTTAAAGACTACACTACTCACTGTACCTAATTAAAGAGCAAGGTTAGTGGAAACATACTTATAATGACAGAATTTGATGTTAAGTAATCCAAGAATAAAACTATATTAATAGGAAAAAAAAAACCCAGATAGTTGTAGCAATGACTAGGAATAAGGTAATATACATTTTATGTTTATAAACTGAAAAATGGGGATAATGAGAATTCTTTACTTACTGCTCAGCTATCTGCTTTTCTCAATCAAAACAAAGTCAGTTTTCTTGAACTTTCTCCTTTTGGCAAGTCAGCTCCTTCCCTCATTGCTTTGCTACTGACACAAGCGGCCAGAACCATTTGAAGTTCAGTGTGCCTCCCTCTTCTGCCCTCTCAGTGACCTTGGTGAATGAAAGCTTCCCATGATGGCACACTTTCAAATAAATATGTGGCCCAGGCATCTGACAAGCGTTTGAGTAAATCTCTAATATGTTGAAGGAGAGTGATACCATCAGCCTATGAACTATTTTCCCACAGAAAAAGCCTGAATTTTTCATATAAATACCACACAGTATCAATGAGGATACACTTTACACTCACAAAGAGTTCTGTCCCCATGCCCCTGCCTCCCAGTGTGGTGTGGCGTCTCCTGTTGACTACAGTCTCACTTTTCAGTTTTACTTCCTCCACCTTCTATTCCCACCTCCACAACCATTCTACTTATGAAATTTGCTGTAAGCCAGAAGCAAATCTGGTGCTTATGCAAACATTTAATTTCAAGCACGTATGTCTACAAGACCTGGCACATCTACACACAACATTAATTTCATGTGTTATTGTATTTTAGAGTTGGGGTAATGTGACCTAAAGCACAGCTTTGAATTCCCTCCCTAAACCTGGGGCTCCCAGGCCATCTGCTTTCCCTTCCAGAAGCCCATGGAGATTTCCACGGGGGAAAGGAATAGGGCTACCTGCCTCAGGGAGCTTCATCTTGGCTCTTTTCATTTCATTCCTACCAGTACTTAGGGAAACTGGGAAACGAAACACAGTTCTCAGTGGGAAAGAGGTTAGGGGGTCCTGGGACAGTTTTATGTGCTTATTACTCCAACATGAAATTTCACAGAGGGACTGGGGGCAGGAGGAAAGGGGGACGACAGAGGATGAGATGGCTGGATGGCATCACCGACTCGATGGACGTGAGTTTGAGTGAACTCCGGGAGATGGAGGTGGACAGGGAGGCCTGGCATGTTGCGATTCACGGGGTTGCAAAGAGTTGGACACGACTGAGCAACTGAAATGAATAAATGAATGAATTCTTTAACTTTCCTTAAAGATGCCAAAAACATTTTGTGACTAGTAAAGTGCAAGTGTCAACTGCAAGGAAAAGCTGGTGCTGATGATTGAATGGAGATTACTGGTTCAACAGAACACATGTTTTTAAAAAAGTGAAAGATCGAGGGCACTAACCTGGCTGGCATATTCTCAGTGTTTTGGGAGACTGCTAGGAGAGAGTTATTCTCAGGTTAAAAGACATTTAAATATAAGTGGTAGGACTTCATAGTATTTTTTAAAATTAGAATCTGCTTCAGTTTTTTAATTCACAGAGTTCTTGTTTGCAGAATGAAATTCGTTAACACCTAGTTTGTAGAGTTTAGGTAAATATTTTACTTAAAGTCAAATTCTCTCTCTCTCTCTCTCTGTTCTTTTGGCATAACACATAACCAACTAGGGCCATAACACATAACCAAAATGTCAGTATTTTGTAATAATATATAAGGGGAAAGAATCTGAAAAAAAAAATATAGTACATATACAATCATTGAGCTACATACCTGAAACTAACATGAAATTGTAAACCAACCATACTTCAATAAAATGTTTAAAAATTGCATGGTTTCCATATACCTGGGTATGGACCTTATAACTGCAATCACTCTAGAATGAACCCACAGCTAAAAAACCCTGAGGTAGAGGTGGCTGAAGTTGGATATGAAATTATTACTCCCTGAATGCACCCCAGCCCCCTCACCACTAGACCAGCCTTCTTCAACCTCCCCACCTGAATGCCTTGTCTTTCACCAAGACTGCCCCAAATTATGATTGATGTAAGGATTGCCATAAAACGATATCATGTCTTAGCCCTTTCCAAAAACTTAATGAAATCAGGCAAGCTGGCATAAGTCCACAGGAAAGGAATCAAAGCTGGATACCGTGATCAGTGCTTCAAAGAAACGGAGCTGAGTTCAAAAGAAATAAGGCTGTGGACATGTATTGATATTAGTCTTAAGGATTTTGATGATTCCCCCCGCAAATGCATCACTGTTGACAACGTGAAGTGTTGGGGGAAGTGGTAAGGCTCTGGTCTACCTAAGAAAGCCCCTAAATATTTAGCATTTATATGCTGTCAAGATTAACTGTCTTAGGTTGTGAACAAAGGATCTTTAAGCTAAAAAATGTATGCAACCCATATCAACCTTAATTTCTATTTAACTTTTGAAAAAAAAAATTAGACCGAGTATTCAGAATACTGAGTCTCTTGGGATCAGTAGATGGAAACGTTAAAAGTCTGAAAAGAACAGAAAAGAACTGAAGGTCAGAGAGTGGGCTGGGAAGCATATGGATGTTGAAACCAGACACTCAGTTTAAGAACCTGACCTGCAGCAGCAACTTGGAGCCACGAGGAAATGCCTCAAGATTTGAGAGATCTGGTAGCATTAATAACCATGTCCAAGAAGAAACAGTGAAAACTGATACTGGAAAATCCTGAGGTGTCTCCATCTCCATCACTGATAAGATCTTGGCTCAAGTTCCTCTTAAAGGGGCACCAGACAAAAGGCATCAGGGACCAAAAGAATTCCAGTGAGGCATTTCTAGTTTCGTGCAGTCAGGGAGGCGTGACTCTGTTGCTGCAGGAGGAGGACTGGCAAGAAATCTTTTTGATTTAATCAAAACACAGCTATCAGATCTGAACTCCAGCTATTATTTTGGTTTATTTGCCCAAAAGCCGCCTCTCTTGCCAATGGAGTGAATCATAATTGTGTTCCGAGTTTATTAGCATTACTCATCTCTTTTATGCGGTCATGCCGGAGAAATATACTTGTTATTCAAACGCTCCTTTCGAGTTCTCCTGGGTCCCACTTAGAGTCTCATGGAGTTACAGACGTGCAGTCAAGAATAAGTGCCCACTGTTTACAGGCACTAGAAGTTCACGTGCAATACACAAGAGATGGGAGAATTCATTCGGCTGGTATCTGCATAACATTGGCAGAAAGAAAAGGTATCAGCGGTGATGCCAAGCTGGCAAGCAGCCACCATGTTCCAGTTCCTGGAGAGAAGTTTGAGAGGCTTCACTGTACCAGTACATGGAGATATGTGTGTGTATTTATGTTGTGCATGTGTGTGTGTGATTAGTTGCTCAGTTGTGTCCAACTCTTTGTGATTCCATGGACTGTGGCTCACCAGGCACCTCTGTCCATGGGGATTCTCCAGGCAACAATACTGGAATGGGTTGCCATGCCCTTCTCCAGGGGATCTTCCCAACCCAGGAATTGAACCCAGGTCTCCTGCATTGCAGGCGGATTCTTTACCATCTGCGCCACCAGGAAAGCCCATATAAATGTTTTCCACCTTAAACTTAAATATTAACATGCAATCTTACTTCTGGTGTCCTCAGGCAATAAGCTGGTATCTATTGTTTAGAAACGTAACAAAAATTATGACTTAAAGTACTGCTTCAATAATTATTGATATTTTTAAATTGTCAATATAATTTGATTTTATCATAAGGAAATTAATATGCTTTTAATTCTAAATATGGACTACAAAAACTTACATACCCTGCTTTAATGAGCTGAATAGGAATAAGATGAGTAACTAAGGAAATTCTGGAAGACGAAAATGAGAATCCTTAGAGAACAGGGTTGGGGGTGAGGGGTGGGGCTGAGGATGGCAGACTCAAGAACCACAGAAAGGATGCACTTGGGGAGGGGCCAGCAATAGACTAAGGACCAACCCACTTTTTCTGAGGTTATTTTCAAGCCAAAGCATTATAAAAAAAGAAGAAAGAAAAAAAACCCCGATGCTACCTAATCATTATGGGTATGGAGACCTCTTTCCAAAGTAGACAATTAGTTCCCATGGGGCAGAATCTGATATTCAACATGAAAATGCATGAGACGGAGCAACTATAAATTGAGTGTTCTGCTTTTAAACAACTTTGTATTTCATTCATGCTAACCTTTATCTATAACTAAACAAACAGTAGTTCTGGCCTGTGAGAGACACTCGACTTATTCACTTTACAGACCATACTCTGAGTAGATCAGCATGGCTTCTCAGTAACTACGAGGGTGGTCCCAGGTGATGCAGGTGGGTCTGCCCCTGAGTTGTCCACAGAATGGGCAAGACAGTTACCCCTTGCCTGGACACACTGATGTGTCAGGACGGGGATATGGGGCAAATAGGGCCATCATGGCCTGAAGACAGTTGTTCTCTGAACAACATGGGCCTGAACTGCAGCAGGTTCAGGGATGTTTTTCAACCTGTGGTTGGCCGAAGCTGTGGATGTGAAACCATGGATACAGAGGGCCCATTACAATTATACACGGATTTGCCACTGCGTTAAGGCTGGTGGCCCTAAGCCTGGTGTTGTTCCAGGATCAAAGGTCAAACTGTACTGATAGACAGCTGGTGAAAGAAATAAGGTTCTTTTTCCTCTGGGATAGTGGGTTTTGCTTGAAGTATGTGATATGGAGGGCATCCCTTCCAGGGAGGTGGAGCTGAGAAATGGAGAGCAGAAGCCAGAAGGCAGAGGTGGCTAAAGCCAGACAACCATGGAGCTTTGTCATCTGGGTCAGTCCTTCTTTTTGCATGACTCTAGTTCAGTTTCTCTTTGTCTATTGTTGTTCAGCTGCTCAGTCGTGTCCGACTCTTTTCGACCCCGTGGATCGCAGCACACCAGGCCTCCCTGTCCATCACCAACTCCTGAAGCTTGCTCAAACTCAGGTCCATCAGGTCAGTGATGCCATCCAACCATGTCATCTTCTGTCACCCCCTTCGCCTCCTGCCCTCAATCTTCCCCAGCATCCAGGGTCTTCTCTAATGACTCAGCTCTTTGCATCAGGTAGGCAAAGAACACGAGCCTTCGCTTCAGGATCAGTCCTTTCAATGAATATTCGAAGGGCTGATGCTCAAGCTGAAGCTCTAGGCCTCTATTTCTCTTGCTTGCAACAAAGGTGAGTTTTGACAAGCACAGTGTGTATTAGAGCTCACTGGCTAGGAGGCCTTGCCCAGGCTCTCAGTCTGGAGAAGGGGCTGTACTGGTGGGGGCAGAGGGAGTTGGGGGAGAGCAGTGAGAATCTCCTTGGGCGGGGGAACCATGGTGGTTGAGTCTGGTGGGCTGGCTCTTCTCACAGAAAAGAGGGGAGGCATGTCTGTGCCCATTCACTTGCCTGAAAAGCTCTTCCTTTGCTTGCCCCCTGCCCCCAAAGCTCTTCTTTAGCTTGCCTCCCTCCCCCACCACTGCTGTGAGATGGGAGTGGCATTGCAGACATTCTAAATTAAATCACACCCATGGTACAAAAGTATAAAGCAATGTGCAGGAGGTCATTTAAGAATATTAACATGTTTTTCAAGATCAGCAAACATTTGCTACCTTGAAATGTTACAAGGTATGATTTTGTTTAATGTTTTAAGGTTTTTGTTTGGAACACCAGTGATTATTAAAAATCCCAAACCAACCAAATTTTGATCTCTAGTAAGTTAAAAGCAATTTAAAACTTCAAGGAAATGTATCAGGAATTGAAGAAATGGCATAAAGAGGAAAGATTTTAATTAATGACATGCAAAGTGAATTTCTTTGGAAGCAAACTCTGTAAGTGAAATCAGAGTTTTAAGAGACAACTCCTCAAATGGACTATTTTTGCCAAATATTAACCTTATTTTCAATTCAGTTTTTTAAGACTTTAGTATATTTTTAAGACCAACAATTTGATTATGTATTTTGAGAAACTCTCAATCTGTGAGTTCATCCAGGAGTGGCCTAGTCCCAGTGGAAAGATTAATGACAAAGAAACACTGAATATTTTTTCAAATTCTAAGTAGCATGCGCTGAAAATGAACACTCCCAGAAATACTCATAACTCCCTGCAGCAACTATAATATTACACTGTACTTTATTTAAATTATTGCCCTCTTGAAAAAAAAATGTAGCACAAATTCAAATCATTGGTTTTGAAGGTATATTTTCAAACACTTTGGTAACTTCCAATTTGAGTCCAGATAATGTGATGTGACAGCTGATGCTACTTCTCCCTTCCCATTCTTGACATTTGGCTGTTTAATTATTCTATTCACTTAACTGTCTAAATATATTTGCATAAGTTTACAACAGTATCAGATGGAAGGCTTCATGAATTTGTCAATATTATTTTTGGCTAAGTTAATGGAAAGGAAACATGTTATGCTAAAAGCTCAAAAATTCTGAACAGGGAAATAGCAAACTGCCCTTACATCTCCATAAGATATATTTGTTGGTAAAGTATAAAAGAAAAGATGGGCATTTGACTTGATTACTCATCTTACAAAATATTCAGCCTTTTCCTTATGCTACACCGCACACCATCAATTAATCATGTTTGAAAGCTGAAAGAACAAAGACTGTTTAGATGATAAATGAGGCAGTAAATGAAGCTGAGATAGGAATAAAGATTCGGGAGGGAAATATTGTTTCTTTTTTAATATTTATTTTGAGACTATACAAATGACCTGCAACTTATTTTAAAATCGACATTCTACCATCAAGTTCGACTCTGTACATATTTCATGATATCTCTTGAGACAACTTAGAATAATGCAAAATTGACTATTAATGACACAAAAGAGCAGCAAGCACACGTGCATGCATTCAATCCAGCCATAAAAGGACCCCGGTGGGCATTAGCGCAGGTTACCTCTTGAGGCACTGAAGTTTACCTCTAAGACCAAAGCCAACTTTCATATGTTGAGCTAAATGGAGGTCTTATAGAACTACAGTCATATTGCTTTCTAGTACTTGCCTATCCAAGTTTAAGGCCACGCAGGAATGAAATCCCAAACTAAGTAAATATGCAGCAACCTCATTTGACAGTTTTCAAATTCCACTTTATCCTTTATCAGAGCTTCAAGCAAAAAATTAACATGTTTTGAGTTTGACTTCATTTCCCATATCCAAGGGGTCACTCCAGCTACTCTTGCCCTAACACACTCCTAATATATTGTGATTTTCCTGACTCTAGAGAATAAGGCAAAGACTCTGCCATATTTATATTTTTACTCCTAGTGATGAACAAAGCGGGTAAGATAAAACTTTGCTGAATGGACACAAGAGTAAAGAGATGGGAAATCTCCTAATAATTTATTGCCCTCTTATAATCCACGTTGATCGACCATGAATGGTTGGCTTAGAGGCTGCTTGGAAATCCCTTCTGTGTGGAGGCCTCGATGTGATCAGCTCGACTTTTTAGGATCCAAGGATTCATTGTGAAGTAAGTTGCATTGAGCAAATTTACAAAATCTGTTTTTTAATCTAAATCTCATTTTATTCATTTTGGGTAAGGTATGACTTCGCCATTTTTGAGAAGGCAGCGCAGAATGATAGAAAGAGCCACAGACTTGAAACAGAAGTGGTGCTAATGATTCCAGACCCTTTAATTTACTGTACAGATGTTTGCAATGTGGGAGACCTGGGCTGAATCCCTGGGTGGGGAAGATCCCCAGAGAAATGAATGGCAACCCACTCCAGTCTTTTTGCCTGCAAAATGCCATGGACAGAGGAGCCTGGCGGGCTATAGTCCATGAAGTCACAAAGAGTCAGACATGACTGAGCGACTAACACTTTCACTACTTTTTCAGACACAATACCCAACTGCACAGTAGACAGCTTCACCTGACAAATGCTCGTAACAAATGCCTCAGACTATTCAGCATGTACAAAATGGAATGTACTGTCATGCAGAAGAGAGCTAATATAGCAGATCTCAGAATGCTACCTTTAGAATTGTTTGCAAGGCTGGTGACCAGGAGCCTGGCTTTGGGAAGGGTTTATATGATACACCTGCTTTGTTCTAGGAGGCCTGTGAGTTCCAGGCAGAGGGTGCCTACGTAACTCGGGACTTATGTGTTATCCCCCTGGCTGATTTCACTTTGTATCTTTTTGCTATAATACATCATAACTGTGGGTAGGACTATATATGCTGAGTTCCTCTAGTGAATCTTGAACCCGGGGGTGGTTTGGGTTCCCCCATCACAATTACTTCCCTCCTAAGTTGTTTTTTCCTCCTTTATTGCTTATCTAAGTAAATGACAATCTGACCCACCAGAGCAACAAGTCAGACCTTGGACCCATTTTCAAATTGTCTCCTCCCCTCTCCTGCTTGGCTTCGCTGGTGGCTCAGTGGTAAAGAATTGCCTACCAATGCAGGAGACACGAGTTCAATCCCTGGGTCGGGAAGATCCTCTGGAGAAGGAAATGGCAATCCACTCCAGTATTCTTGCTTGGAGAATTCCACAGACAGCAGAGCCTGGTGGATTACAGTCCGTGGAGTCACAAAGAGTGAGATACAACTTCACAACCAAACAACAACAACTCTCCTGCTTATTGAGTCCAGCTCATTCTGCGCCCATAATCTCTCTAGTACCCACGTCCTCCTCAACCTCCACTGCCTCTGCCATAGTCTAGGCTGGGCGTTTCTTGCATTCCTAAATTTCTGGCCGTCCAATACAACATGCAGGATCTTAGTTCCACAACCAGGAATTGAACCCTCACCTGCTGCAGTGGAAGCTGGGAGTCTTAACTACTGGACCCCCAGGGGTGCTCCTCTTGCCTTCCAAGCTAGCACCTAGGCCAGGTGTTTACGCCTCTAGTCTCCCTTCTCTCCATCTGCTCTCCATCCTGCTACATGATTGATGGCTCTGAACTGTGAACACGACGATGACATTGCTCTGTTTAAATCCACAAGTCCTGGAGAATCAAGTTCTGATTCCTAAGCTTGACCTTCAAGGCCTCGCTTGTCCTGGGTCTGACCTTCCTGCCCAAAGTCACTGCTCACGCGCCTTCTCTTGTCAGCCTGCATCCCTCTCTCACCGTAATGAGAGATGTGTTGCTGTTTTCCTATCCCATGTCACATGGCTAACCTCTTCTCATTCTTCACAACCCCAGGCTCAGCCTGAGTGCCCAGTCCTGCCAAATCCCAGTGCCATCTGCTCCCACGGGCTCTGGAGCACCATTGCATCCCTCTGTCTCTCAGAAGGAAAGAGCCCTAGGCTCTTTGAGGTGTTGATATAGTTAACTGCTGCCCCTCACTAGCCTGTGAACTCCTTGAGGGCAAGGCATTTGTTGCTGTTTTATTTGTTTTTTCTCATGGCCCAGTGCACAGTGCTCTTCAATAAATATTGAATAAGTGAATCAGAAATAAGGCATTTGTGTGGTCGTACAGTGATGTATTCATTAAGCCCGAATTGCCTGATGAGTCATCACTGTTAGCTTGAGTATCTGAAGTGCATCTAAGGGAAGAAGATTAGTCACTGCCAAGGACAGAACTCTCTCCCCTGGGCTCTCCTGGTTATGACAATAAAATCATCTCCAGAGCTCCTGTTCTCAAACCCATGTGGTCTCTACCTTCTGTCCACAACCCACCCTGGAGCAATGCATTTGATTCTTTACTATATAAATACTGACTAAAGTGGTTCCAACAGAATTTTCCCAAACTGCTTCCCACAAACTCAATGCTATTTATCTTAGAGATGTCTGCTCAATGACCTTCATCCGCCTTGCCCCTCACTTAAATCCTAATGTCCTTCTTCAAGTCTCTCCTGTTCCCTTCCTACAGTACAGGAAGGATCTGAGTCTGGAACCAAGCAAAACCAAATTTCATTGGAAACACTGACATACCCCTGAAGGAAACTGATGACTCTCGGGTGCATTATGTAGCACATGGAAGAAAAGCCCTTCCATACTATCTTGTCGTGGATCTATTAATACACACAGTGCCCAAGGGACAGAGAGCAGAGCTAACTTCCAGGCTGAGAGTCTGAAATGTAAGGTCAGGTACACCTGAGAAACTGCTCTGAGAAATTCTAATCTATGCGCTTTGATTATCAAGAACATTTCATATCTTGATTAGTGTTCAGGAATAAAAATTATTTAACAAAATAGTAAGAGAAGGGCCTTAATACTTAGGGAAGTACCTGATAACTTTTATAACATTTGCATCATTTAATAGTTGTCATTTTTCATAAAAGAGAAGGACATGTTCACACTATACAAAAATCTTAATGACCCAGATAACCATGATAGTGTGATCATTCACCTAGAGCCAGACATCCTGGAATGCGAAGTCAAGTGGACCTTAGGAAGCATCACTACAAAAAAGCTAGTGGAGGTGATGGAATTTCAGCTAAGCTATTTCAAATCTTAAATGAGGATGCTATGAAAGTGTTGTGCCAATATGCCAGCAAATTTGGAAAACTCAGCAATGGCCACAGGACTTGAAAAGGTAAGTTTTCATTCCAATCCCAAAGAATGGCAATGCTAAAGAAACGTTCAAACTATTGCACAACTGCACTCATCTCACACGCTAGCAAAATAAGGCTCAAAATTCTCTGAGGCTTCAACAGTACACGAACTGAGTGAGAACTTCCAGATGTTCAAGCCTGGTTTAGAAAAGGCAGAGGAACCAGAGATCAAATTGCCAATGTCCGCTGGATCACAGAAAAAGCAAGAGAGTTCCAGAAAAACATCAACTTCTGCTTTACTGATTACACCTAAGCCTTTGACTGTGTAGGTCACAACAAACTGTGGAAAATTCTTAAAGAGATGATAACACCAGACCACCTTATCTGCCTCTTAAGAAATCTACATGTAGGTCAAGAAGCAACAGTTAGAATTGGACATGGAACAATGGACTGGGAAAGGAATATGTCAAGGCTGTATAATGTCACCTTGCTTATTTAACTACTATGCAGAGTACATCATGAGAAATGCAGACTGGATGAAGCACAAGCTGTAATCAAGATTGCCGGGAGAAATATCAATAACCTCAGCTATGCAGATGATACCACCCCTATGGCAGAAAGCAAAGAAGAACTAAAGAGCCTCTTGATAAAGTGAAAGAAGAGAGTGAAAAAGTTGGCTTAAAACTCAACATTCAGAAAACAAAAATCATGGCAAATAGATGGGCAAACAATGGAAACAGTGAGAAACTTTATTTTGGGGGGCCCCAAAATCACTGCAGATGGTGACCGCAGCTATGAAATTAAAAAGATGCTTGCTTCTTGGAAGAAAAGCTATGACCAACCTAGACAGCATATTATAAAGCAGAGACATTACTTTGCCGACAAAGATCTGTCTAGTCAAAGCTATGGTTTTTCCAGTAGTCATGTACAGATGTGACGGTTGGACCATAAAGAAAATTCAGCCTCAAAGAATTGACGCTTTTGAACGGTGGTGTTGGAGAAGACTCTTGAGAGTCCCTTGGTCTGCAAAGAGATCAAACCAGTCAATCGTAAAGGAAATCAATCCTGAATACTCATTGGAAGGACTGATGCTGAAGGTGGAACTCCAATACTTTGGCCACCTGATGTGAAGAACTGACTCATTTGAAAAGACCCTGAAGCTAGGAAAGAGTGAAGGCAGGAGAAGAAGGGGGCGACAGAGGATGAGATGGTTGGATGGCATCACTGACTTGATGGACATTATTTTGAGCAAGCTCTGGGAGTTGGTGATGGACAGGGAAGCCTGGCATGCTGCAGTCCATGAGGTTGTAAAGAGTTGGACACGACTGAGCTACTGAACTGAACAACTCACTTGGCTAGGCCACGCCCAGCCATGCAGGTGGAGACAGGGGAGGGAAAGGGACCAGGACTGTGTTACAAGCATGGGTTTGGGGGTGTTTGAGAGCCACGGCTCTTCCTTCTGAGAGTGGGGGCGGGCAAATTACAGGTACCCCCACAATCCACAGCACACGTAATGATACAGCTCTACCTCAAATGGGCTTTTGTAAGCTCATTACCATCTATCTCACTGAAGAATGTGCAAATGTAAATGGAGTTCAGGATTTTCACTGGCTGTCAGCCGGCTGGCCGTCCTTAAAAGTGAGCAAATAGCACATTTCTGNTTGAGAGCCACGGCTCTTCCTTCTGAGAGTGGGGGCGGGCAAACTACAGGTACCCCCACAATCCACAGCACACGTAACGATACAGCTCTACCTCAAGGGTTAAATGGGCTTTTGTAAGCTCATTACCATCTATCTCACTGAAGAATGTGCAAATGTAAACGGAGTTCAGGATTTTCACTGGCTGTCAGCCGGCTGGCCGTCCTTAAAAGTGAGCAAATAGCACATTTCTGCAAAGAGTAACAGCAAGCTTTCCATAGGATCAGAACATCAGCCTCTACCACGAGGACAAAGGCTAAATATGGGTGTGACCCTGAAAATCAGACTGCACCCCCTCTATCTGCTCCTGTTAGATCCTGAAAATCAGAGTGCACCCCCTCTATCTGCTCCTGATAGACCCTGAAAATCAGGCTGTACCCCCTCTGTCTGCTCCTTATAGACCCCAGCAAGGTCCTGACCCTTCCAGAGTGCTGAGCTGCACTAGATACAACTTTCTTGTCTCTTTGTGAAGCTATTCATATTTCATTAAAATGTCAGTGTGGTAAATCAGCTCAAGCTAGTACTGGGTGCGGAAATGAAACAAAAAAAGAAGAAATTGAAACCACTAATCTATAAACTGTGGGTTGTTCCTGAATGGCAAGGAAAACAAGGATTCAGTATACTGCTTTCTTAAAGGTAAGACTATTCTGTGTAGTTTTCATTGAGAAATATATGGTAGATATACATTTTATTGTGTACGTGTGTGTGTGTGCGTGTGTGTGTGTGTGCATGTGTATGTGTTTTGAAAAGTCTAGATCTTTCTGGCCTTGGGGCATTCAGGGTGGTATCTTTATATTTTGCTCCCTAATCTTCTGTACATCTGTTTCGGAAGGTAGAGGTTTTCAGCAAACAACTTAAGGAGGCTTACTTTTTAAGAAAGTTTAAGGATTAGACAGACAGAAATCAAGATCGTGGAATATATATACCAAATGAATGTTAAGATCCAGTTAGAAAGTAGGTGCGTGGTCTAGGCACCCTACAATCATGAAAGCTAAGCTGTGATTTGTTATAGAGCTTCCTGATAGCCAAAGCGAAAAGGGGAAGACATTCAGGTCAAGGATGTGCCTCAGAAGAGTATTTTATTCTCCAGGAAAAGCAGCACAGAAAACAAAGCCAGTAACTCCAAGACATGACTGTCACTTAAGATTGGAAGAAGTTCATTCAATAACTAGAAGCTCCTGTGTGCCAAGTGCTGGGCATTTGAAAGAAAGTCAGGCAGCTTACTGGGCTGTAATCTCCAGTGATGGCAGGAGTTGCATCTATTCTATTACGCTGGCCAACAAGTTCCTGTGCCTGGCAGAGTAGTCATTTGGCTTGTAGGCTTGATAATAATTTTGTGAAATTAAGGAACCAAATCAAGTCTCTCACCTAAAGAGATGACCAACCTATCTCAAAGGAAGAGAGAGAAGCCAGTAGAAAAGAATTCTGAACTTCTTTCAAGCACATTAACTGGTGACAGAAACACCAAGATTCACACCCCCCCCCCCCAAAAAAAAAGGGGATAACATTATTCTGGTTTAGAAAGATATCCAAAATAAGAGTTTCAATCAGGAAAGCTATAGAAACATCTCATCACATCACAATGAAAAGTTTACCTTTTGAGCAACACAGCTTTCTACTCAAACAGCCAAGAAAAAATTTAGAAAGTTTATCCTAAATATACTTACTACAATTTTAAAGCCATAAGAGGATTAACAGCTATCAAGCAATAATGTTTTGGATACCATCAGCTCACGTAATGGGATTAGTTTTGGAATAAATCATCTGAAGCCACCATTTCTAATTGGATAGTTAACAGAATCAAGGCTCACATCCAGTAATGGGTAGGATTAAACATAAGACCATATAATCAGCAGAAAGATTACATAATATCTCTAATGAGGCAATGTCGGGGTTGAATCCTGGTTCTATTATTTACCAGCTCCATGATCAGGGCAATTCCTTTAATCTCTCTGCCCTTGGTTTCCCTTTGTGTAAACAAGGGCATTGATGTTACCTACCCAGGAGGATGTGAGCATTAAATTAATTAATATATACGAACTGCTCAGAAGGGCTCTGATGCTACAGCCATTAAACTGATGGCTAATTAAACTAATTTGAGTAAAACTGATTACAGTTTGAATTTTTATCATTATAATTTAATAAACATCTCTTTGTTTCTACTTGCTTGTTCTATGCACTTTTACATTGCTGACATTATGCTCTATGAATTTCACTTATTTTTCCCACTAAACAAACGAGTTATTCCTCCAAGTCATTAAACATTATAAACATATAGCTACTGTATACAGAGACAATACATATAGAGAGATTGTATATAGAGACAATTATTCCACTCCTGAAGTATCCAGACATTAGTATCTTTAACCCTCCTTTCAATGAATCCTTTTCGCATCACATATTAGCTCTAGGGAAAAAGAATAGACTATTTGCAAGGGGGTGGGGGTGCTAGAAAGATATCAGTCTATGTACTCAATAGAGAAGATAGTGACGAAATAAAATCACATTAGGAGATCTGTGAAAACATACTGAATTACTGTAGACAGAGTTTTGGCTTGTTTGTGCTTAATAATACATAGAGAGCAGTGTCTGCATGTTGATAACACAGGAAGGAGAACAGGATGTCAGAGTAAGATGCAGAGTAGCCCGGTGCACTTGAGATGAACTGGACATTCCATCCTTGTTCTGCGCTTGAATGTGTGAGCACAAGGAAGTGCTAAAGAGGGATTTATGGGCATTTTTTTTTTGAAGTACCGCAGAAGAGTCCCCATCGTGGTTTCCATGTTCCATTAACCATTTAACTTTAAGTTAACCATTAACTTCCTGTCCAAAGACAGGAGGAATCACTCTGCAATTCTAATCCATACACTTAATATCCTTCTTCCTGAAATCTTCCGTTCTTTTTCCAGGTCTGTGGTTGCAGCAATCTTTTGTTTTTTCCCTCTGTAATGTGTTCTATTCCAAAGAAAGATAGCAGGTTCCAATTTATGCCTTAAATGCAATCTGAAAACACTTCAAAGAAGTCCAATAGATCTGCTTTTGGAATTTTATTGTTAGGTGGTGTCTCTCTGCTCTCTCCCTGCCCAAACTTTCCCATCTTCAAAAGGGAGCACATTCCATTCTTTGTGACAAACTTATCAAAATTAAAATAACAAACTCCAGCTGTCAAAACAGTTTTTTTTTTTTAAAAAAAAAGCTAGTTGTGGTTACTGTAAATAATAAAGAAATTATAGCTACCTAACCAACGATTTTTACCCACACAAAAAATATTTCTTTAAATACATTGTCTTTAGATGGCATAAAGGACTACAAATGAGCCATTTACTAAATTAATTATTTTATGAACTATGGAGGGAATGCCAACCACATCATGGATCTGGGAGCTGGACAGACCACATTCATCGTAGAGAACCAAACTTTTTTAGGAGAGTCTTTGTTATGATTATTTTCAGGCCCAAACAAAAGATTGTCTCTTAATGTGAGCAAATACTCAGGATTTACACATCAGGGAGAACTTTTCACATATCACTTTGATTTTATAGTTTGGATGACAAGTTAACTCTTTGCCACTGGGAAGCAACCTAAACCCCACCATAAAACAGACAAAGCAAAGATAACAGAAGCTCAGGTTGCTGGTCCCCACGGACTTATAATAACTGTGACAGAGAAGCAAACACGCTGGCAATAGACGATGTTAATGTGCTGGAAATATTTGTGCGAGTCCGACAAATAATGCATGGCGTCTCAAAATAAGACGAGATTACTTCTTTTATTTTTAGGACAGTTCTCTTTAATTGTGTAATGTAGCTTGAAATAACTTTAAAAGCTTTGAGCTGCAGCAAATCACAGTCCATTCAGAAACTAAATTATTGAGGCTTAATGACTAAATGGACATAGAAAGAGTATTTCACTATAGGTGACCACATACAGTACAGAAACAACACATTTGTCCCCTGATATAGTATGGAGCAGCCCAACTCAACACTTCCAGCTTTCCTGGTTACCTAGTACAAGCTCCATCCTGAAACAGGGCTTACAAGCCTGGGCGAGATTAACTGCTAGAAGTTTTGCTTTTCTGCCTCAGTGGCAGTAAAGAATGACCCAGAAATACACACTGCCTGAGCTACTGAAAGAAAATGTCAAGATCTAAGTTATTGTTGAGCAAGGATCTCATAAGCCTTAATACTCATGGACCACTAGAACTCCCTGAGGCCATTTATCACTAACTCAGCTGATACAGGGCTGATACAAAGAGTAAAGAATCTGTTAATCTACACGAAGTATTAGAAAGAGTGTTTGACACTGAGAACAACTACTACTGTATCAAGTGATACAGCCTGGTGGGATATTTGATCTTTAAGGGCACATCTAAATACGTTCCAAGAAAAATGAATTTAGACCTGGTTTTATAGCCTTGCTGGTCAGTAACTGGTTGGGTCAGAATACTGACCCCTAAAGGCTGGAGTTACACGCAGATGAGAAAGGTGGGCATTTGAGCCCTGTCCTCTCAGCGTCTTATAAGATGTGCTTTTCCATACTGGGACTTGAGCAGGATCCTAATTCTGTGAGGTCACACTGGAAGAGGTCTCCGTAAGGAACCCTGTGTCTTCTGCGCAGCTGGCCGGCCCCTGTTGCACTGGGTTCCACACTGTATGTATGTAGCAGTATGGTGTGCACTGAACTCCCAACTGTGGACAGATCAGGGGAATAGAAGCCCAGATCCCTACCCTAGGGAGGTCTGGATTTTAATAGGAGACACCAGGCAAGGCGGTTTGGTAAAGAGATAGGACCCCCAGAGGATGTAAGTGCAATAGATCTTGGCTGGGTGGAGCTGGCAGTATGAACAGTGTTTGGAGCTGAGTAGGGGCCACCACTCAGTCCTGGGAGGGGGCAAGTTTTGAAAGTTGAGTAACTAAGTCTTACGAGGAGAAATGCAGGTAAATTTGGGAACTTTATGATGGATTTTGGAAGGTGCAAGGAAGCATGGAAGGTAACTTTTCAAGTCTTCCACTCCCCAGAGCTGATTGTTGGGGTGGGGCTGAGTCTCAAACAAGAGACTGATGTCCACAAAGGATTCAGCAACTTGTATTCCTGGCCCTAGGTTTTCTCTGCAGCAGACTGTGGTACCTTTATTACTAATGGCCTGGGACACACACTTAATGCAGACACCCCTGGAAATCCTACATAGGGCTGACAATGTGATGATGAACGTTCATTCTGAGCCTTCCAGGGTCTGCATAAATACCTCTGTTTGATCACATAACCCAACATAAATTATTTATCTAATACCTACTTTATACTTATTGCCTGATTTAAGAAGATCTGCTTATACTCACTGGTATAAAATGTTCTGGATATCATTGAAAATTCAGAAAACAGCAGGCTACACCACCAAACTTTTTCAAACTGCCTCAGAGGGTGACCGGGCTCTTTAATCGGAAAGCTACTTTGCCAATGAAGGAGACACAAGAGATGCAGGTTTGATTCCTGGGTCAAGAAGATTCCCCGGAGCAGCAAATGGCAACCCACTCCAGTATTCTTGCCTGGAAAATCCCATGGACAGAGGAGCCTGGTGAACTGCAGTCGGGCACAATAGGCGACTGAGCACACATTTTGGTCTATATTGATTTTATTTCCCTTGCTTAAAGTGCTTAGCTGCTTTGGACTATATACTTCTTGGTAAAGACTAGGATAACAAAGCAAATGAAAGCAACAAGGAGACACAGAGTAAAGAGAAGTGCCATGAGTACTAGATACTTTTGTGGATGTCTTTCTGACTTGTGTATATGTTGACTGGCAATTTTATGCTCTGAATCCAAACTACTCAATGTGGAAGAAAACAAGTAAGCTATAGACGGAAATGGAAGAAGAATAGGTCAGTATCTCATCAATTCCTAAGAAAACAAAAGATCTATATGTTGATGATGGGGTGGATACCTAAGCATGACAAGCACCTTTTTTTCTAGGTTCGTAAAAAGAAACACAGAGCCTACGTGTAGGGTTAATAGCAATGGGCTAAAAATTTAACCCAATTTTAAAAGGTTAATTCAATAATAGAAATATCTGGTAATGCTATTACTCAGCATGTTTCCCCAGCTCAGGCTGATTTCATTTGAAGTCATTTTATATTTATGCTAAAAATAAATTAGCACCAAACTCAGGGAGACAAGATCCCTGAAACTAATGGACTGGACCTTAGATAACCTTATGTGGTCAAGGGGCAAATATCATTTTCCTGAGTCACGAAGCTTCCTCTGGCTCATCAATCTAAAAAACAGTTTCTGGAAATGGAGAATGCTGCTGGTCACCTTCCTTTGCTGGAAACACGTTGTAGTGAAAAGGCAGGGACATGTTCTCTCCTGATGGGACAGACACACCTGTGCCTGTCCTCTGGACACCCGGACGGGGATAGCTTGCTGCAGCCTCCCTGGGATAAGAGGAAGTGAGTGACGTCTGGGCCAGAGGAAGGGCATGTTTGGGAGAAAGCAGGAAATTGTCAGAATGTCAGGATGAGGAAGAGCAGTTGGAGAGACCCAAGCTGGGTGGGAGAAAGGAAACAGACCAGGTCCCCAGGAATGGGGCGAAAGGACACAGCCATACAAAGAAAAGTGAGGCCAGGTGGGGAGGGGAGGCTTTGGGCAGCGTGTGAGGTGGGTCTGGATCACTTCAAGCTAATCAGAGAGATTTTAGGTGTCAGGTTCACTGGGGTCAAGGAGCCCTGGAATTAGGAAGGACACGTGCAGAGGCAACCTTCTGAGTGATACTGTGTGATGGGAGCTCTGTAGAACATGACTGCTTACCCATGTCATTGAAAGGCAGTTTGGGGAGTGAGTGTGTGTACTGGGCCATGAGTCTCTGGAAAACGCGGGGAGCAGTGCATTGGGCTGAAACCTACAAGGTCTGAATTTAATTCACGCCTAAGTGAATGGACCAGGTTTATAACCATGCATCTCTGAAGAAGAAAACGTTTCCCCAGTGAGCTGCAGAATAACTTCACTGACCTGAATCCGGTCCAGCGGAAACAAGACATCCAGCACATACTTTTTACAGGAGAGGGAGTAGAACGGAAAACAAAGTGAGCTTAACTGAAATGTGAGAAAGAAAGCGGCAGTGACTTGGCTGGGTGGGGCCCCGGCTCACTCTTTCACGGGCCCCCTTTCCTTCCAGACCAGTAGCCCTCCACCCAGCATTTGCTGTGGATGATGACATCATTGGTTTCGCAAACACGCTCCGGGAGTTTCCTGCTTTCCAGAGACAGGCCGACCGAGGCCGTCAGTGGGGCACCTGGGCAGAGATGAGGCCGGGTTGGGTCACAGAGCGGACACGAAGGCCACACCAGGGCCCTTTACTCGTTCCATAATCTGCCACATGTTTTATTGCTGAGTTTTCAGTCCGCTTTCATTGGACTGATGTCCACTGTCCACGCTCTCAGGTTTATGATCCAGACTGCTCATCGCAAAAACGCACATGCCCTGCCCAGGACCACATCCTCTGCTCCAAAGAGAACGGTGTAGGAAGGGAGAGGGAAGCTGCTCGGAGAGCTGCCCTGAACGGACCCGGAACTCTGGCCCATTGCATCCTACATCCCACCCCAGCCCTCCAGCCAAGGTGCTTTTCTCCCCTCATCAGTCTGCGAGGCCAAAGCACTATTTCAAGTGGCCACTCTGTGCTCCAGAAATGCTCTAACTCAGGGTTCCCCAGACCTCAGGCCGTGGACTGGTACTGGTCCATGGTCTGTTAGCAACCAGGATGCAAGGCGGGAGGTGAGAGGCGGGCTTCATCTCGATCTACAGCCACTCCCCCTCTCCCACGTGACTGCCCAAGCTCCGCCCTCTGTCAGCAGCTCAGAGGAGCTTGAACCCTACTGTCAACTGTGCATGCAAGGCATTCAGGTTGCATACTCCTTATGAGAATCTAATACTTGATGATCTGATTCCATATCATGGTGAATTGTACAAGTATTTCATTATATATCACAATGTAATAATAATAGAAATAAAGCCTTCAATAAATGTAACGTGCTTGAATCATCCTGAAACCACCACCCCGCCATCCATTAAAAAATTGTCTTCTGTGAAACCAGTCCCTGGTGCCAAAAAGGTTGGGGACTGCTGCTCTAACTGGCACCGAACACCATATAAACGCTGCAGGAATTCTTAATCCCTTCTGCAGGATGGCTTAAGCCCAAGATTCTAGTCCAGATTCTTGTCTTCAATAGCCAACATGTCCTAATTTTGTCAATAAAGAGGACTTCATGTTTAAGAAGATTTCCTAGTTCTTCAGGAGCCAATCTCATTGCCTCACATGATAGCAAAAGAAAATAGTCCGATACACCAAAAAGTAACTTCGAATGGGCATGTGCGAGGAATTCACACTTGGTTGGATACCTCTCCAAGCCAACTGTTCTGACAACACGTCCTTGTGTGAGGAAGCCTTGTAAGATGAAAGGAAGTGGTCAGCCTCTCTCCAACCCATGGCAGGAGCAAGGAAACAAATTAAAAAGGACAAAATGACCTCGCGTTCCCTTAGCTGAATTTGGGGCCAGCAAACATCAGTCAACAAACAACACTCAGGAGTGGATTTCTTATAGGAACATTCTGGCTCTTTGGGCCTCTCTTTGGTGTCCCAAAGAGTCCAGGTGTTAAAACACCACGAGGCAGCGAGGAAGGACAAGATGACTCAACCCACCTAAGTCCAGCTGCCACACACGTGTTCTGACTTCCGTGCGAGTAACTGGCCCTCACAAAACATTTTCCCAAATCCTTTCAGTTTATCACTTCTCTATTTATTGTATTTTCATGTTATGAAAGTGACATATGCTTGATACAGTAATCCGAAGTAAGCAGAAATGTAAAGAAAAGCTGCTGCTCATAATGTCAGCCCCATGTTGACATTTTGGTGTCTTTCTAATCTCTTCTATATGGAATGTAATTTACATCCCAATAATATAATTTCATAAACTTTGCTTACATATTAACGTTTTTATGCCATGACATTTATGTCAAATGATTAAACAACCCTGAAAAATTATTATAAAAACTTAAAAACCATATCAAAGCAATGGGACCACCAGACAAAGACCACCTACTAAACTTTGGGGGGACGGGGTGGGAAGGGTATGCATGAGATTGTTTTAGAGAAGTTTTATAAGCTACCAAGGTTTATTGAACACTATAAACCATAAGCTTTGAAAGAATTTTTGGAAACATAAGAGGCTAATCTGTACAATAGAGTGTTGGAAAATCTGCTCTTCTCTCTCCACACCAAAGATCTGTATTGCTAAACTATTTCTTATAAGGAGATGGACTAACTGGTGACTGTGTTGGTCTAGGATATTATACGTTTCTGTAGCTTTCAGTAATACGATGGAGGAACTTTCCTGGTGGTCCACTGATTAAGAATCTGCCTTCCAATGCAGAGGACACGAGGTTGATCCATGGTCAGAGAACTAAAATTCTCCATGCCGTGGGGCAACTAAGTCACAACTAGAAAGCCTGAACATCACAACGAGAAGCTCCTGCATGCCATGACTAAGACCCAGCACAGCCAGATAAATAAAATTATTTTTGAAATATGATGGAAAGAATATATAAGGATAATGTTATTAAAGAGAGGCAAGGATACACATGGAGCTTAGCAGGAATGAAGATATTTCAGGGAGGAAAAATTATTTACAGAGAGATGGAAAACTCGGCCAGAGCACCCAAGGATGGGGCAAAAAGTCTTGGAAGACCTTAGCTGAGGAACTCTTGAACCGCTAGGTGCTCCTATAACGTGAAATGTACTAATGAAGTGGCTATCCGTACTGGAGATCATTAATTGGTGATCGACTCCAACTAAAGTAGTAACTAAATAAATTATGATGAAATCATTCAGTGGCAGAAAACTCTGGCTTATAAATCAGGGTGAAGAGTGAAAGTAAATACTTAGAAAACTAAATCTGGGGGGAAAAAACTGAACTCTCTAGCACTTCACCCTGTGATGTCCCAGAGTCAGCAACACGAAGATACTTATTGTTTGAGGAGGGACGTGCCTGTGTGGGGATTCTCCACTTTTACACCTACTAGGTAGCCAGGGGGACATGCCCTCCAGGACACACCGAAAGGATTTCTCCTTTGTTGTTAAGTCCACAGCACTCTGCACCTGTGTGATTTCACTTACTAGTGTTCAGCATAAGGACGCATGAAGAGGACTGGAGTATGTTCACTTCCATGCGATTTACAACACCTCGCACCTCACCAGTAAGAATGGATGATTGCACAACGCAGAAAAACTGAGGATGTTTCCGACTGGAGTTTTTCCTGGAAAGGAGAGTCAGACGCCTGTTTCACAGGCACTCACATAAGCACGTGTGGAGTGATCGTGGGTCAGGGTGATTAATTACACTAGAATTTTCCCACCTGCAGGAGCCAGCCCCCCCCAGTGTCCTCATCCCCCTTTTCCCCCCAGTCATCTCAGCAGGAAATGACTACACTATGTCTCCCACACGGATGATGACTATTAGAAGCATTCTTCAAGACTGTGGCAGGGCCCGGGACCGGGTCAAGTAAAAGTAAAGACCTGCCCTTATAAGGCGATCCTGGCCTCCTGCGGTGCATTTGCCCTGGACACAGCAGCTTCTGGCTCGGTCACAGAAAGCAGACCCCAGGCCACCGCCTCCACGGGATGCTTCCGGACCTTCAGGAACTTCTTACCTCGTGCACCACTTCCTTCCTCGCTCCTCGTGATTGTTTTGGAGGATTTTACCCCAGGGGCCCATGCTCACTGCTCTGCCCCGGGTGGAGGCAGGGCGACCTCCTCAGGGAACCCAGCCAGCCTGAGGTCACTCTCAAGGACTGGTCACACCTTCATCTTCTAATTTGTCAGGCGCCAAGCAGGAGCAGAGGAAGAGGGATGGACTAGTGGTCACCCACCCACGAAAGCTGAAAGAACCTGACTTTCCAGAAACGACCTTCAAAGGCTGTGGCTGTGGGGGTATGAGCTGAGGTGCGAAGAGATTCATAGCACCTATTTGATTAGTGACTCCAAAGATTTAAAACTATGATCCGTATTTAATGACTATTAAATACTCAGAAACGAGTGAAGGTGTCATCTTCTGAGTCACAATTTTTTACCATTCTCTTTGTTAATTTCATGTCTATCTACTAGGGGCAGTAAGCTGCCTGAAGTGGAGAAAAATGCTTTATTTCGGGGCTTCCCATAACAGGGACCAGAGAGTCATGTGCACGCTTCCTGAATGAAAGAACGAAACTGTTGGGAGAACTACTATGGGATCCCCGATTTGCAGCAAAAGACCGGACAGGTCATGGACTTGGCTGACCCTCTCCTTGGTGGTACCCACTGTTCCATGCTGCTTGGGACCCTCATGGCCCCGGCTCCCTGGTCTAAGCCTGGACCATCCAGGGGTGCTCTTCTCCTAAGCAAAGGCCTTCACCGACTGAACGTGAAGTGGCTGCTATCACTGAGGCCATTTTAAGGAATACAAAGCAAGCTCTCCCGGTGGTTATGTTAAGTGAAGTATGATTAAAGAAAGTGAAGTCACTCAGTCGTGTCTGACTCTTTGCGACCCCATGGACTGTAGCCCACCACGCTCCTCCGTCTGTGGGATTTTCTAGGCAAGAATACTGGAGTGGGTTGCCACTGTCTTCTCCAGGAGATCTTCCTGACCCAGGGATTGAACCCAGGTCTCCGGCATTGCAGGCAGATGCTTTACTGTCTGAGCCACCAGGGAAGTTGAAGTATGATTAAATTACACCCAATAACATTCACCCTTAAAAAACATGGTGCTCTATGAGTTTTGACACATGTACACGTGTCATGGAACCACAGGTAAAATACAGAATATTTTTATCGCCCGCTAAAAAGTCCTTGGAGTCCTTCTGCAGTCTGTCCCCTCCTCCTCTCTACCCCGGGTCCACTGATCCGATTACTTTTTACCATCAGCTGAGCCTTTTCCAAGATACCACTCAGAACCTGTTTTCCTTGACCCCTTCTCCCTCTTCCAGTGCTGGTGTTACCCCTCCTTCAATGAGAGACTCCATCACCAGCTCCTATGTACCCCGTGGTCTCCCTGTGCCACCTACCAGGGGTCTTCCCAGACTCCCGGGGGCTCCTGCTATCCAGTCGGCTCTGTGAACTTGGATGTCTTCCGAGTATCATCCTCTCCCTCTTCTCATTTCTCTCGTGCTGGTCTTTGCTTCTCCCCAGTATCCACCCTCATGCATATTCGTAAAATTCTCGGGACTTTCTTCCTGCCTGTTCCTTTCTCCTGGTTGTTGTGTCTGTGTTTCCAATGGATTCACAGATCATGTTATATAGACTCTATGAGCCCTTCCAGCTCTCTGTCTCTGGGCCAGATGCATTTCTGGCCCTGTCAACCTGACTTCTTGACTGTTCCTTCCACACCCAACAGCATCACCATCTGTGGTCAGGCTGGAAGTGACCCAACCCCCAAGCCCATGAGCAGGTGGTTACCTTCACAATACGTCTGGAATTCACTGCTCCTCTTCTGTGGCTGCTGAGCTAGCCTCGAGCACCTCTTTACTTGGCTGATGTCTCCCTCGGTCTGGTTCTCTTCCCTCTCAACACTCTCCCACTGTTACCAGAGCTATTTTTTAAAAATATAAATCGGACATTTTCCTTTTCCTTATTATAAGAATAAAAACCAGGGGAATTTCCTGGCAGTCCAGTGGCTAGGAATTGGCGCGTTCATGGCCGGGGCCCCCAGGGCTCAATTCCTGGTTGGGGAACTAAAATCCTGAAAACCAAGCAGCATAGCCAAGTAAATAAATACATAAATATAACAAAGAAAGAAAGAAACAGAATAAAGACCAGGTGCAAACCCCACCTTACTGCAGCTCTCCAGTGTGCATGAGATCAAATCCAAGGTCTTTCAGATGGCAGCTCAGATCCTTAACAGTTTGAATCGATCTTGCTACTCTAATCCCATTTCTCAACCTCTCAACCCCTGTCCAACTCCAGGCATACTGGATTAACCCATGAAGGCTACCATGTATCTCTGTGCCTTTGACTCAAAATTCACTGTTTCCACAGTTGTTGGAGGTTGATTCTCTTTTTCTCCCTCACAGGCCCTGCCTACAACCAGTAAGAAACAGCTGTTGTCTCTCCTATGCCCTGAGGGCATTAAGATGCTAACACCAAGTCAGAAGCTCCAATACTTAAGCCACTAGATGTGAAGGGCCGATTCACTGGAAAAGACTCTGATGCTGGGAAAGACTGAAGACAGGAGGAGAAGGGGGAGGCAGAGGATGAAATGGTTGGATGGTATCATGGACTCAAAGGATATGAGTTTGAGCAAACTCTAGGAGACAGTGAAGGACAAGGAAGCCTGGCGAGCCTCAGTCCATGGGGTCACAAAGAGTCAGACACAACTGAGCGACTGAACAACGTCATCATCATACTTTTTACACACCTCTGTGCTGTTCAACCCTATGCATCTCACATTTACTCTGTGTAGTATCTCTGTGCCTCACAGGCATTAAGAATTCAAGAAACACTTATTGAAAACACTTTGCCCAATATCAGATGAAACAGGCAAATATGAAGGCAAGCAACTCTGTCCTCGTTACGCATATTTTACCCATCCATTGCTTAAACAACAGAGCCACCTGGCTTATTTTAAAAAATTGTTATGTTCCCCGCTTGGACTTGGATCAGCTTGTAACAACAACAATGATGACAACAGAGACAATTGAGAATTTTTCTGCTGAATCTAATCCAAGAGCACATCCCACGATGAGAAAACAAACTTCAGTCACTGACGGTTACCAAGGGAAGCCACCACATCACTGAGTAGGTCTAATGAGGCATTTTATGTATTAAGGCCATCATCGTTGGTTTTAAGTACTTTGATAAATTTTCACTTCTGCACTATCTCCCTTCTGTCCAAAGAGAAGCTTTGAAATAACAATAACCATCCCATAGCAACAATGTCTCCTCAGAATAAGGTCAAAACCAAGAACTGGTGTGATTCATTCATTTTCTAAGGCAGTCCTGACAGAGGTGGAGGGTGACTGATCTCCCATTCCTGGGGCAGGAGGCTGGTCCTGTCTCTTGGACTTGGTGGTGGCTTCCATTTATCCCACTGCAGTGAAGTCTTNGGAGGGGAAGTCAGGCAATATACAAGTATGCAACAAAGAGAGCAGGCAGTCTGAACATCAAAGATCAGGTATCAAGTTAAGGAATTCAGCATTCTGTGTATGGGAAGGTGCAGGCTTCTGGGCTCACTGAATGCATTCCTTTCATAGGCTCCTCAGCTATCTGGGGCCAATCCTGTTTCTTTGCTCACTTTGCTTCTTGCATGTCCCCAGCTCCTCAGCAATCACGGGGTGGAGATGGCAGCATCTGCTGAATCCCAGTTTGGGGAGCCCTCCTTCACATTTGAAGGCCATAAATCACTGATGGCTGTGACATTTCTTATTTATTGATGTGGCAGGAGATATTTTCATTTCACACAGCCAAATTAATTAATTAATTAATATAATTTTTGAAAGGATATAGTCAGATTTGGGCTTCCCTGGTGGCTCAGCAGTAAAGAACTCACCTGTCAGTGTAGGAGACTTAAGAGACACAGGTTCGATCCCTGGGTTAAGAAGATCCCTTGGAGGAGGGCATTGCAACCCATTCCAGTATTCTTGCCTGGAGAATCCCAAGGACAGAGGAGCCTGCTGGGCTTCAGTCCATAGGGTTGCAAAGAGTCGGACACAACTGAAGCTACTTAGCATGCACACACGCATCGTCCAATTTTCATTTTAAAAAGATCACTTGGGGAGTTCCCTGGTGGCCGAGTGGTTAGGATTCCAGGCTTTTAGTGCTGTGACCTGGAGTTCAACCCCTAGTCGGAGAACTGAGAATCTGCAAACATAAGTTAGAACAGATCAGAGTGAGCCCAAGGAATCTGTTAGGAAGGTGTTGTTTGAATTTAGATTAAAGCTGAATGTCTGTTAGGAAGAAGAGAAGTGGAGCTCTTTTAGAAATCTTTAGGAGGTAGAAACTACAGAATTAATATTATCAGACATGAAAAGTTTAAGAATACAGGAAGAAGAGGCCAATAATGAGTGGTCAGAGAGGTAAGAAAATGGTGAAAGAATCAATACTTGCAAAGAGAGAAGATGACCAGGGAGAGAGCATTCCAAGAATTAGAGAAGGTCAACAATATCCCATGCTGCCAAAAGGTTCCAACTATAGGGATTGGGAAGTGGGCACCGGGTCTAACTCAAAAACAACGGATGGTGCCCCTGATGGGCAGTTGTTTGTGGGTGGAAAGGGCATGAGATCTTATGCAGAAGACAGCAGTGATATGGGAAATGAAGGGGTGTAGTAAGAGGAGGAGACGTGAATGGAGACAATTCAAGAAAATTGGCTAATGAATAAGAGAGAGACAGGGTGGCAGATAGAAGAAAATGCTGTATTGAAGAATAACTTATTTCTTAGGATGAAGGAAATATGAGCATATTTATACACGAAGAGAAGAATCAAGTAAAGAGCAAGGGATTGATGATGCAGGAATTGGGGGATTAGTTGATGGAGAAAGTTTCTGGAAGAGGTGGGAGTGAGAATCAGTCAGCAATTAGCTGTGGACACTGCTGAGATGGGAGGAAGTAAGAATGAGAACAAATGTGAGCAGGTTTCTACTGGCAGGGGTTTAGGAAGTTGAAAGTTTTGCTTCTGGTGGTCCCTCATCTATTTATGATCTCTGCAAAGAAAGAGGTGAAATGATGTTCTGAGAGTGAAGCCAGTGGGTGGTGGAGATGTGGACAAGAGAGTTGAAGCAGCTGTTATGGAGAATGACTGGAAACTGACTGGGGGCTTGTGAAAGGCCTTGTGCAAGGCTGAGGCCCAGATGACAGCTTACCAAACATGCACTCCCAGGATAAAGTCCTTCCTCTCCCCGAACTCACCGTTTTCATCACCCACATGGGGACCCACTACGCTCACTTGCAGGGCGTGCAGCAGTGAAACCAGGAAAGGAGAAAGGGCCCTGGGGCAGCTGAGTTTGAGCAGACGTCCTATGAGATGGTTTTTTTTACAAAATATTTATTTATTTGTCTGCGTCAGGTCTTAGTTGCAGCAGGTAGGCCCTTGCGTTGTGGGTATGGACTCTCCAGTCACAGCATGCAGGCTTAGTTCCTCTGAGGCCTATGGGATCTAGTTCCCTGGTCAGAAATCGAACTTGCATCTCCTGCATTGTACAACGGTTCTTAACTACTGGACCACCAGGGAAGTCCCCCTATGAGATGTTTTTGATGACTATGGCATTGGCCTGAGGGCTGAAGGCTCTCTGAGGACAGGAACTGTGGTTCAGAGGATCCTCAGCTTCTGCTCAGGGACATGGGAGTGCAAACCCATGGGCATCTGGAGAGAGACAGACAAGGAAGGAGAGGAAAGAGGTCTGTTCTTCCAAACCTGCTTCTGTCTCTCTGTTTCCCTGCCTTGGTCCCAGACAGATTGATTCTCTGCTGACAGGAATGCCTTGGAGCAAAGCAGCAGATTGGTGAAATCATTTACTAACTGAGAAGTCCTCCTTCGGCTCTTGGATGCTGAGTGAACTCAACCCCCCTCAAGCAAGAGGGCTCTTTCTTTCAGCAGACATGTGTGCCTCTGTGTGTGTGTGTGTGTGTGTACTTGCACATATGTGAGCCTAAGTGGGCATATGTGAGTGTGCTTGTATGTGACAGCATGCTTGTCTGTGATAGCGTTCTTATGCACTTGGGTGTGTGTGAGTCTGTAGAGCAATGTGGTAGACTGTGTGTGTGAGCCCAGATATGTCTGTGTAGGTGTACAGGGGAGTGTGTGAGTGTGTCTTAGTGGATTTGTGGATCCATGTGAGCATACATACTATCACTAAACAGTGTGAACTTATGAGTCTGGGTGTGCAAGGCTGATGTATGAGGACCTCAGTGTCTTCATAGACTTACGTATGTGTATGTTCTCAATAATAATACTTGCTAATATTTGTATAGGGCTTCCCAGGTGGGAAGTCACTAGTGATAAAGAACTTGCCTACCAGTGCAGGATGCAAGAGATGCTAGTTTGATCCCTGGATTGGGAAGATGCCCTGGAGGAGGAAATGACAACCCATTCCAGTATTCTTGCCTGGAGAGTTCCATGGACAGAGAGAGGAGCCTGGTGGGCTACAGTCCATGGAGCTGCAAAGAGCTGGACAAGACTGAGTGACTGAGCACACACACGCACAATAATTGTATTATTCATAGTTTTATATCACATTTACTTGATCCTCACAACCTTTTGAAGAACATAAAATGGAATATTCAGCAAAAATCCCAGATACAAGAGTTATATCTATTGTGTACCGGCCTTCCCAGGTGGCGCTAGTGGTAAAGAACCCACCTGCCAATGCAGGAAATATAAGAGATGCAGGTTTGATCCTTGGTCAGGAAGGTCCCCTGGAGGAGGGCATGCAACCCACTCCAGCATTCTTGCCTGGAGAATCTCACGGACAGAGGAGTCTGGCAGGCTGCAGTCCATGNGCCAATGCAGGAAATATAAGAGATGCAGGTTTGATCCTTGGTCAGGAAGGTCCCCTGGAGGAGGGCATGCAACCCACTCCAGCATTCTTGCCTGGAGAATCTCACGGACAGAGGAGTCTGGCAGGCTGCAGTCCATGGGGTCGCAAAGAGTCGGACACGACTGAGGCGACTGAGCACTCACTGTGTACTAGTAGAGTGTTGGGAAGGTATATGTAAGTCTGAGTGTGGGAGTGAGGGTGTATGTGGTCAGCCACATGTGTAGCCATGGACACAACCACCCTTTCACAGTCTTGACACAACTGCATCTGTTCATGTCGAAGAACAAAGGGGCACCCTCTCGTCAGCACGGGTGGAGCTTGAATTGGTCTTGACTCTGTCATTGCACATGAAGTGTGGGCGGGGGATGTCCCCAGGAAGTCTGGACATATCTGGTCCTCGGCCAGTCCTTTACCTTTCTGTTCCTTAGAACTGCGTCTTCACTTTCTACTGCCCCTTCTTTAGCCTGTACACTTGCCTAGGTTTTCTCCATTGCCAAACAGGCTTATCTCCTCAAGCTGTCATCCAAATCCCTCCTTCCTTTTGCTTCCGAAATTCTTGCAATAATAGTTGAGGTCAGTGGATACTTTCTCCCCTTCCATTTTGCCTTCCACGCCTGGCTCCCTGGCTTCTGCCACGCCACTCTTGGGCCTCTGTTGCAGCGCGCAGCCTTTCTCTAGTTGCCGCGCGTAGGCTTCTCTTGTTGCGGAGCGCAGGCTCCAGGGCACACAGGCTTAGTGGTTTCCCCCGGGGCATGAGAGATCTTAGTTCCCCATCAAGGATCGAAGCCGCATTCCCTGCATTGGAAGGGGGATTCTTAACCACCGGACCACCAGGGAAGTCCCCACCCCACCAGTCTTGACAGAGTTACCAGTAAATGTAAATGTCAGTCCCAACGGCCTTTCTCACCACTTGTCGGAAACATTTGACACTGTGGACAGTGTTTCTTCTGAGACCCTCTCCTCCCTTAGCTTCTATGACAAGGCTCTGTGCTCACTCCCTTCCTCCTTTGTGAGGTCTCATTCTTGGACCTCTTCTCCACTTCCTCCACCCACCCTTCAAATGCTGGGGCAGGCTCCAATCTGCTTCTCCTTTAATCTATAAATCTCATCTGTGTCCAAGTCATGTTCTTCCAACTCACTAGTCTGTCTCCTGCCCAGATGTCTCACTTGCAACTCCCACACTTTTATCCTTTCCTATTGGACTCCCTTCCCTCTTCTCACACTCACATTGTCACGTAACCATCACCACCACCAGCTCCAGAACTCTTTTCATGTTGCTTAAAAACCTCTGTACCCGTCAACCGTAACTCCGCACCCTCCTCAGCCCCCGACAGCCACCATTCCACATTGTCTCCTTGGATTTGCCTACTTCATATAACTGACTTGTTTCACTTAGGTGAAATATCCTTAAGGTTTATTCACGTTGTAACATGTGCCAAAATTTCCTTCCTGGGACTTCCTTACTGGTCCAGTGATTAATAACCCACCTGCCAATGCAGGAGACACAGGTTTGATCCCTAGTCCGAGAAGATCCCACAGGTCACAGAACCACTAAGCCTGTGGCCACAACTCCTGAAGCCAGAGTCTCTATGGCCTGTGCTCCAACCCACAACAAGAGAAGCCACCACCACAACTGGAGAGTAGCCCCTGCTTGCTGCAACTCAAGGAAGCCCACTCGAAGCAACAGAGACCCAGCGCAGCCAAAGATAAAGTAAAAAAATTTAAAAACATTAAAACAATTTCCTTCCTTCTTAAGACTGAATAACAGTCTATTGTATGTATATACCACATGCAGTGTATATTTTATATACTTACTCAGGGCTTCCCTGGTGGCTCAGCTGGTAAAGAATCCACCTGCCATGCAGGAGACCTGGGTTCCATCCCTGGGTTGGGAAGATCCCCTGGAGAAGGGAAAGGCTATCCACGCCAGTATTCTAGCCTGGAGAATTCCACGGACTGTATAGTTCATGGGGTCTCAAAGAGTCGGACACAACTGAGCGACTTTTTTTCTGTACTTACTTAATCTTCACAATCCTGTAAGATAGAGATTACTGTCCTAATTCTTCAGGTGAAACTTAGAAGTCAGTTGAGACTTGGGAGCAAAGTGGCTTTCCCTAAAAGCAGAACCAGGACTGGAACTCAGCTTCCTTCCTGTTTCTCTCCTCACTGTTCACTTCATTTATAAGGCCCCAGGCACAGGCCTCATGCTCACCTGTGCTTGAGATTCTAAGACAGCTCATGGTGGGGGTCTGCCCCACCCCCCTCCCATCATGTAAATCATAAGCTAGGTTTAGTTACAGGAGACCCAGACTGGAACAGGTACACAGACCCCATCCAGACCTGCGGGGACAGGATAGGGTAGCCCCCAGTTGAGGGTAAGGAGGGAGCTTATTGAGCAGAGTCTCTGGCTCTGATAGAAGGCAGTGAAACCTGGTTCTGACTTTAGGGGTGAGCGGTAGGGGGATTTCCAGTATGAAAGAGGAGGGAAAGAAGGTGTAGGATTGGGGCGGGAAGCTCCCTATGCATTTGCCAGACAGACTAGCAAGTTACTCAGTTAACATTTCTATGAAGCTAACTGTTCCAGATGGGACTTCAGAGGTGGGTGGGAGGGGGAGGAGGGGAGCACACAGAGTGCCTTTGCCAGGGCTGGCGCGGCTGCAGGCAGATGTGTACGAGGGTGGATTCAGGTACGAGATGTGTCAGAAAGCATGATTCTGGGCACAGAGTGCTCAGTCGTGTTCGACTGTTTGTGACCCCATGGACTGTACCCCGCTAGGCTCCTCTGTGGGATTGGACATGGCAAGAATACTGGAGTGGATTACCATTTCCTCCTCCAGGGGATCTTTCTAATCCAGGGATCAAACCCACATCTCCTGCATTGCCACGGATTCTNTTCACTGCTCCTCTTCTGTGGCTGCTGAGCTAGCCTCGAGCACCTCTTTACTTGGCTGATGTCTCCCTCGGTCTGGTTCTCTTCCCTCTCAACACTCTCCCACTGTTACCAGAGCTATTTTTTAAAAATATAAATCGGACATTTTCCTTTTCCTTATTATAAGAATAAAAACCAGGGGAATTTCCTGGCAGTCCAGTGGCTAGGAATTGGCGCGTTCATGGCCGGGGCCCCCAGGGCTCAATTCCTGGTTGGGGAACTAAAATCCTGAAAACCAAGCAGCATAGCCAAGTAAATAAATACATAAATATAACAAAGAAAGAAAGAAACAGAATAAAGACCAGGTGCAAACCCCACCTTACTGCAGCTCTCCAGTGTGCATGAGATCAAATCCAAGGTCTTTCAGATGGCAGCTCAGATCCTTAACAGTTTGAATCGATCTTGCTACTCTAATCCCATTTCTCAACCTCTCAACCCCTGTCCAACTCCAGGCATACTGGATTAACCCATGAAGGCTACCATGTATCTCTGTGCCTTTGACTCAAAATTCACTGTTTCCACAGTTGTTGGAGGTTGATTCTCTTTTTCTCCCTTACAGGCCCTGCCTACAACCAGTAAGAAACAGCTGTTGTCTCTCCTATGCCCTGAGGGCATTAAGATGCTAACACCAAGTCAGAAGCTCCAATACTTAAGCCACTAGATGTGAAGGGCCGATTCACTGGAAAAGACTCTGATGCTGGGAAAGACTGAAGACAGGAGGAGAAGGGGGAGGCAGAGGATGAAATGGTTGGATGGTATCATGGACTCAAAGGATATGAGTTTGAGCAAACTCTAGGAGACAGTGAAGGACAAGGAAGCCTGGCGAGCCTCAGTCCATGGGGTCACAAAGAGTCAGACACAACTGAGCGACTGAACAACGTCATCATCATACTTTTTACACACCTCTGTGCTGTTCAACCCTATGCATCTCACATTTACTCTGTGTAGTATCTCTGTGCCTCACAGGCATTAAGAATTCAAGAAACACTTATTGAAAACACTTTGCCCAATATCAGATGAAACAGGCAAATATGAAGGCAAGCAACTCTGTCCTCGTTACGCATATTTTACCCATCCATTGCTTAAACAACAGAGCCACCTGGCTTATTTTAAAAAATTGTTATGTTTCCCGCTTGGACTTGGATCAGCTTGTAACAACAACAATGATGACAACAGAGACAATTGAGAATTTTTCTGCTGAATCTAATCCAAGAGCACATCCCACGATGAGAAAACAAACTTCAGTCACTGACGGTTACCAAGGGAAGCCACCACATCACTGAGTAGGTCTAATGAGGCATTTTATGTATTAAGGCCATCATCGTTGGTTTTAAGTACTTTGATAAATTTTCACTTCTGCACTATCTCCCTTCTGTCCAAAGAGAAGCTTTGAAATAACAATAACCATCCCATAGCAACAATGTCTCCTCAGAATAAGGTCAAAACCAAGAACTGGTGTGATTCATTCATTTTCTAAGGCAGTCCTGACAGAGGTGGAGGGTGACTGATCTCCCATTCCTGGGGCAGGAGGCTGGTCCTGTCTCTTGGACTTGGTGGTGGCTTCCATTTATCCCACTGCAGTGAAGTCTTCTTATTCTGAGCACAATGACACGAAGAACCAGCAGTCCTATACTAAGCCACCCCCCGCCCCCATCTCAACAGCAGACTGGATTCTCCCAAGTTATTCTCTTCTGTGTTCTATAAGGGGAGAATCAATTTCATGACTCAAGGAGTCCTGAACACATGATCTAAAGAAAATAAAAATCCAAACCACAGTGGCAGGTGTGTTCTTTCAGTGTGGAAGAGAGTACTTAGGAAAATAGCAAATCCTGTTAATTACTTTCCAATATCTGGTCTGTAAGGCATTCACACAGCCTGAGGATTTTAGGAGTTATAACAACACAGACTGGGGAAGGTTCTGGGAGGATGTTACGCACTCACCGTTCCAACCAATGGGTAAATGAATCCAGCGCCTATGCTGGCCCGGACGTCACTAATGGGTAGAATGAAACCCTTGGGTACGCCTTTCTTATCAGGTTGGTGAGACAGGGAGAGGTGGGTCTTTGCCATGCAGATGGGCAAATTTCCAAACCCCTGTAAGAAAGGCAAGAAAAAGTGTTCTTAGAGCAAAAATGTTCTTTGTACTTGTTTGACCTGCACCGCGCCCCCCAGAAGCCCCATGGCTCAGATCCACACACACAGTAGTGCTTGTTATTGCTCGTTCACTGAGCAAGAAGATGGAAACGAAACTCAGCTACACCTGATCATCACCTGGCAGGCTGAGGGTGTCTATTACTTATTTTGGATAATTCTTGTTACAGAAAGACACTATTATGTGTGTGTTTGAAGGGAGGGTGGCTCCTTGCTGGCAAGGCAGCAGCAGCTGTAGAAACCACTTTCCAAGAATATTAATATCCGGGACTCAGAAAGGTAATCTGGAGAAAGGCTCTGTAATGAGGCTTTTAGTCCCACTGTTCACTCATTCTTGGCGGCTGTCAGCAAGCAAAGGGCCGCTTTGTGTTGCTTTATGAATCACGGCTATTTGATCTGCGATTACATTATATGAACTGAGATGAGGTCACTATTTAAGCCTCTTATTTTTAAGGACCAAAGGCAATGACTGACCCAGAGTTTTCCAAGGTGAAAGGGCAGGAAGTCACATGTGGGGTCTCACAAAAAGGACAGTGTCTTTGCAGCCTGGTCCCGATTAAGGGTGCACAGTGCCGCCTCAGAGACTTGGCTGATTAATTGCAACCACACACTTGATGCATAACTTTTAAGGAACATTCTCTGGGTGGACAGACAGATAAAAGGAATGAAATCTCCAGAGGTAACCCACACAGAATTTCTTATGATTCAATCTAGGACTATTTGGAAAATTTAATCAAAGTGTCAACTGAGGGGTGGGGTGGGGCTATTCTCTATTCTCTTAATAGATGTTGAACAGAAATCTGCTGGGGTAATCAAGATTGCTCTGCAGAAACAGTGCCCAGAATTTGGTGTTTCAAAAATCAATCAAACATTGAAACAATTTTTGTGAACTGATAAGGGTTTGCCAATTTAAAAGTCTGCCAGTTAAGAATATATTAAAAAAAAACACCCAGCATGCTATGTACTATCACCCTATTACTTTCTAAGTTTTTAAGCCTGAGAAAAAAGTCAGGAAGGATCTAATATTAGAATTAACAATAGTCCTTAAATAGCATTATTAAAAACTCATAGGGGAAAAAAAAAACCTTCATGACAATGACCTTATTTTACTCATTTAATTGCACATGAGTGAAAATTTCACTGCAGAACAATGTCAGTGTGTACAGCAAATTTTAGGAATCATTTATTTAAGAAAAAAAAACAAAAAAAAAAAGTCAGGAGCATTCTAAGCTCTTGGAAAATTCTAAGAAGAAATGAATTGCTGACTATCTTACCAAATCTGAAAGAATACTCTGGTTAGAGTTGGTAGCAAAGGACAAAATATTAAATATGCATTAAAAGTAGAATTTAGGAGCTGGGGGGATGAAAAAATAGATCAATGATACTCCTCATGAAGCTCTTTTGCCAGCAAACTCTTGAAGTGCTCTGAGTTCTATTGATCATAGTAAATAGGAGGGGACGTTTGAGGCACACGGCCCCTTTGGTCGGGGGGCTGAACACACTCCAGAGCCTATCTGACATGACCATTATGGGGCTAGACTCACCCTGCTGCATCTTGTCACCTGCACAGCAGAAAGAAGAGAGCCTTCACCCATGGCGGACAATCTCAGCCAAGAAAGCATTTGTATAAAAAAGGACACCAAGCACCCCCCATCTTTTTGCACAGCAGTCTTATTTGACTAACCTGGCACTGTGCTAACATTTTTAAGACAGTAAGAGGAAGCACTACAGATCATTTAACTGACTCCACAGCTGCACACCCAAGAACAGTTTTAGTGTTTCTGGCTGATAAGTAGGGGCTAAAGATCACACACCACAGATAAATGTGGATACAACCTGTATTAGACACATTTATAACCACAAAAGTCAATGATGTGTATGTCAGAGGGTATATCCTCTCAACATAATTACAATCAATATCCTATCCAAGGATATTAACTTAATTTTTGTAGACCACACAGTAGATTAAGCCAAAATCAGCTGGTGGAACACACGCCAGCTCTCAGTTCAGGGTGAATAATTTCAAAAGCGTAAGCTGGATTTTTTTCCCAAGAGTACAACTTCTACCTGTTCCGTGTAACGATCTATTTTGGACTGCGCTTCAGGAGAGAGTTCAATATCTTTGGCTCCATAGACAGACTGGGCAATGGTTCTTATCTTTTCCACAATTGGAAGCTGGAGAAACACAAATGACAACAAAAATGTTGTTTCATCTGCTTAAAAAATTAATAGAAAGCCTAGTGAGATTTTCTGTAATTGCTTAAAATTCACCATCAGATTCCCTTCTCATCAACTGTAGTATTTGAAGCAACTTCTTTCTCTTCTTTCATCCTTAATGTACTGAAATCAGAGATTAACTCACAAATAACAAGCCTTAGGTATTCAGCCAGTCCAGAGGCTACTTATCTGGTTAAATCACTTTCATCCATTACATCTTTACAAAAAATGTACCTTTACTATGTTTTTTGATGGTTTTTATGTCAGAATGAGTCTCCTGACTAAACAGTGCTGATGTTTAAGTAGGTCTCAACTTGGGTTATATGGCAGTTAAATGTAATAATACTAAGGAATAAATATGTGTTTTACGAGTAAGAATGGGTTGAGATTTTAATATAAATGCTGGAGTGATTAAACACTTTATTGGAAAACTAGAAGTTGAACCTAATGTCACTTTAGCAAATGATGAGACATCAGGAGAGGGGGGTAATCCGAGAAGACTAGGTATGGGCAAATAAGTGTGTGGGGAGGAAATGGAAAGATTTTCCATAATGCTGGATATAGGTTGCTGGTAAAATACTAAAAGTGTTCTTAAGAAACAAGAGGGCTTCCCCGGGGGCTCACTGGTAAAGAATCTGCCCGTCAGTGCAGGAGACAAGGTTCAATTCCTGGCTGAGAAGATTCCACACGCCTCGGAGCAGCCAAGCCTGCGCACCACCACTAGCGAGCCTGTGCTCTAGATCCCACGAGCCGCAACCACCGAGCCCACGTGTCCTAGAGCCTGTGCTACGCGAGAAGGCCCGGCAATGCGGAGCCCATGCACTGCAACCAGAGGAAAGTCTGTGCAGCAAGGAAGACCCAGCACGACCAAAAATAGGTTTAAAAAAGAAACAAGGATAAATCATTAGGAAAGGAATGTCCCACAGATGAAGTGATTCTTGATTCAAGCAAAGCATCTGACGAAACTGCTCCCAATTTTACTGCGGGTAGGAAAAATGCATAGGCGTAATGAATGTAGCTGGTGGATTACTGTTTGGTAAAGTGCTGCTGGCCCGAGTGCTGACTGAATGGACACCAGCCAAGGGGCAGGAGCCTCTTGTGGTCCATTTCCAGGACTTTGCTGGACAGTGGCAAACGATGAATCTGCATGAATCACTGTTGATATACACAGGAGGAAGAGTTACCTAGCAGGAGAAAACAAAAGCTTGTTCTACTTTCTCAATAGGACAGAATCCCAAACTGCTTTAAAATGTGCTTTTCATTACCACAGTTTTTATTACTGTAGAGGTGCTCTGTGGTCTGGAGCTGAAATGTTGAATATTTCTACAAATAAAGAAATTAAGGTGCAGGTCATTATGATCTTTCACTGAAGGACATAAAAGAGGATCTGAATCAAAGGAGAGAAACTTCCTTCATGGATGAGGAGATGCAACACTGAATAGAGGACGGGTCTCTCAAACAATCTATTAGGTCAATCCAACTCCAATAAAAATCCCAAAAGCACTTGCATTACTTGGCCAACCAATTTTAAAATTGCTAATGAAGAGTAATGGCATAAACAGGTCAGATAACTTCATAAATAAATAAAACTGAAAGAATTAAGGTACAGGAGCTGCCATACCAAGTATCGATCACACTAGAAAACTATGCTAATGGATTCCATGTGGTATTGGCACAGGACGAGATGGTTAATCAAGCTGAGATAAGAAAGAACACAGGAGGACACCTCAGCAGGTGTGGGACAGCATATAGTAGACATGGAACAAAACAGGGCAAGGGCGGACCTTGCAACTGACGTCTGGCTGGAGAGAAATACAGTGAAATCCCTACCTCACACCAGGCCCCCATGTGAGTCCAATATGGAACAAAGGCAAAGCCTTCTAAATTAAAATTTTACATACTAAGGGAAAAAACTGGGAAATTTTATGATCCTAAAGGAGGGAAGGGTTTCTTCAATAAGGTAACGACAGAATATACCTTAAAGCAAATGACTTACAGATTTGACATCAAAATTTTAAATTGCTTGTATTAAAAAAGACATCAGGAATAATAACAAAGCATAAAGCACAGTGTGGGAGGAGATACATGCTAATACTTAAAAGACTGGGTACTAGAATACATAAAACTTCCACAAATTCAGGAAAAGACAGACATACATAATACTAGTTGACAGAGTAACCAATAACAATATGAAAAACCCCCAATCTCATTAGTATTCAAGGAAAAGCAAATTAAAATGATGAAAAACCCATGAGATGAATGAAACTGAAAGTCTGTGACTGTTAAGTATAGGGGAGGCTGAGGGGAAGAGGATCCTTCCAGAGTTCTTGGTTGGGATGTTAATGGTCTCGCCTACCACGAAAGTTTCATTACTGGCCTCTTCACTCTTAATATACCCTCTACAGTAAGTCAAACCTTCCTAGCAAGTCTAATCTTCTGCTAAAACTCCCTGAGGGCTCACTGTAAGATCTGTCTCAAAGACCAACATCTCCAGGAAACTTACACTGACCTTCCTCAAGCACACGTGGGAGCTCTCTTCTTTGCCATGGGATGGCCGTATAACACACTGACCTAGGTGTCATACAGGACCAGAAATTCAGAAGGGCTTGGCAGCAAATAGCCACCAGCAACGTCCACACTCTTTTGGGGTATACCAACGGACCTCAAATGGTAACAGTGCTAGGATCAAGCTTACTCAACCTGCTGGATGGCAAAGGGCCTTTTGTAAACCATGTCATAAGAGAAATGAGAAAAGAAATATTCACCTCTAGATGGAACAAATCTAGAAAGAAATGATAATTATTTGCCAGGAAGGCAGAAGGTAAGGAAACGACAGAAATGATTAAGGGAAATGGGAAAAGCTATAATAACCAGAGATGCCTTCCTCGCTCTGAGTTCAGGGTAAGCCTGGGATGGCTCCAGGCTTGTTGCAGAAGAATGACCACGAGAGTGTCAAGTTGAGACTGGGTTAGAGAAAACTCGAGGGTAATTTTTAAAAGATTTCACATTTATTAGCTGAAGAATTGAGAATAGCCTATAAACTCTTTGAGGTCAAGGACCACTTCCTGTTCACCTAGAGGTGGGATTGAGCCCTCTGGGGTAGGGTCTCAATACATAGTTGAATAAGTGAGTAAATATTTTCTGAACTTCGTGTTGATGAAGCAAGGATTCCAGGTGGTGCAACAGTTATAAAAGATTATGTGTGTGTGTGTTTAGTAGCTCAGTCATGTCCCACTCTGTGATGCTATGGACCGTAACCTGCCAGGCTCCTCTGTCCATGTGATTCTCCAGGCAAGAATACTGTAGTGCGTTGCCATTTCCTCCTCCAGGGGATCTTCCCAACCCAGAGATGAAACCCGTGTCTCTGTTAACACAACTTTTGCATTTAACAAACTAAAAACTGCGCCAAGAAGGCAGCTCCACTGCATATAATCTATTTATGTTGTTTCAGCAGGCAAGGAACTTCCTGCTGTTTCTCTGCTTGACTTGGGAGGGGGAAGTGTAATCTTTAAAGATAAAAGAAAGTCAAGTTTAGTCTAATGATCTTGATCTGAACTTGATATTCACTTGTATGGCTCTGTTTTCAGTGATACCTTTTATAAAATAAATAAAATGATAAAATAAATAATACATGGATATGTATTCATCCAACTCCCTAAATACCTACAAATTTATCTGTTCATCGCCTCTTCTCTCTTCATATCCCTGATGTCTAAGATAGTGACCTGCAACCAGAGCCACTCCACAAACATCTGCCAAATGAACAGCCAGCTATGCCAAGTACTTTTGAGATATCATGGTGCACAAATAACTTCAGGGGTTTTGTGTACAGAGAATGCCTGTTGGGGTGGGGATGATGACACCGTAAAATATGACAGATTGGAGCAGCTGATCAAGGCTCTGCATATGTGTTACTAGGAAACCCAGAAGATCATAGACTGCAGGGCAAGGCATGGAGATCAGCATGAGGAGGCAGGGACTTGAGTGGTGCTTAAAGGATGTGAAAGATGTTAATAAGCAATAAAAGGAAAGATAATTTCACACAAGCTGAAAGGCACACCTCAAGGTAGGAATGGTGGCAAACACAAGGCTTCTTCTGGAAAGAGTGACTATTCTATTATGCACAATTTCTCAACATACTCATAAGCTACTTCACAAAGTCTGGCGTCTACACCACGATCTTGGATCATTTTGAAACTAAGACTATGTTAAATCTCTATCTTCACCAAGAATATAACTCTGAACATATTCTACAAATTTCCTCCCAAACCTCTATTCAACCAGTATTGCAAATAGCTGAAATACTCTAGAACAGAGTATTCTGTTGGAAATTTCTATAAGGATGGCAATGGTCTACAACCACGCTTTCCAGGCTGGAAGGCACCTGCCTCATGTAACTATTAAGTAGCTGAAATGAGGAAATGAGCTCTTAATTTCAGTTAATTCAAATTTCAATAGCTTCCTGTGACCAGTGGCGATGGCTTGGGCAGCACAGCTCTAGAAAGAAACCCTAACTAGGGGTCATGTTGTCTACAGTTTTTCATTTAGAGTCTGCCCACCTGGAACCCTGGCTGAGTGACATCGGGAAGGAAGCTGGAGGCTTCACCCTTCACCACATAGTGTTGGTGGGGTGATTCAGGCTCATAGAAGCTGAGCTACTCAAAGATAGATGACATTATCTTTCTTGAAAAGACCTCTGGAATCACTGCTGCTAAGTCGCTTCAGTCGTGTCCGACTCTGTGCGACCCTATAGACGGCAGCCCATCAGGCTCCCCCGTCCCTAGGATTCTCCAGGCAAGAACACTGGAGTGGGTTGCCATTTCCTTTTCCAATGCATGAAAGTGAAAAGTGAAAGTGAAGTCACTCAGTCATGTCCAACTTTTTGCAACCCCATGGACTGCAGCCTACCAGGCTCCTCCGTCCATGGGATTTTCCAGGCAAGAGTACTGGACTGGGATGTCATTGCCTTCTCCCTGGAATCACTACCTTGTTTAAAACCTGCTTTTCAGTGGTATGAAATCCAGAAAAGCAGTGGCTTAAATTTTAATTTTCTTTTCTTTTTTTTTTTTTAATTTTTGGTGAGAAGAAAATGGACAAAAAGTTAAAAATGAAGCTGCTGGCCACTGTGGAGAACAGAATGGAGATTCCTTAAAAAACTAACAAGAGAACGACTGTCTGAGCCAGGAAACCCACTCCTGGTTGCATATCCTGAGAAAATGCTAATTTGAAAAGATAAGTGCACCCCAGTGATCACTGGGGCACTGCTGACAGCAGGACATGGAAATCACCTAAAGGCCCATCCGAAGACGAATGGGTAAAGGTGTCACAGACCCACAGTGGACTCTCACTCAGCCACAGAGCGACTAAAATAATGCCATTTGCAGCAATACGGATGGACCTAGAGACTATTGTACTAAGTGCAGTAATTCAGACAGAAAGACAAAAACCGTATCACAGATGTGGAATCTAAAAAACTGATGCAAATTAACTCATGTATAAAACAGAAAGAGGCAGAGACAAAGAAGACAAATTTATAGCTATGAGAAGGGAAGGAGGGAGGGAATAAATTAAGAGTTTGGGATAAACACACACACACACACACTGCTATTTATAAAATGGATAAATAACGAGGTTCTACTGTATAGCACAAGGAATGATATCCAACATCACATGTGTGTGTGTATTCAGTTGCTCACTCATACCCGACTCTTTGTGACCCCAGAGAAATGATTCTCAATCCTAAAGTATTGTTTTCTCTAATCCTCTCAGGTAATCCTTCCTCTGGTTTCAGATAGTTCCTTCACATGCATGTACTTAATCATGCTAAGTCGCTCCGTCGTGTCGACTCTTTACAACCCCATGGACTGTAAACTGCCAGGCTCCTCTGTCCATGGGATTTCCCAGGCAAGAACACTGGAGTGGGTTGCCATTCCCTTCTCCAGGGGATCTTCCCGACCCAGGGATCGAACTTGCATCTTCTGCATTGGCAGGAGGACTCTTTACCATTGTACCACATGGGAAACCCTCAGCATCGTATGATAACCTATAATAGGAAAAATTCTGAAAAGAAATATATATATATATATATATATACACACACACGTGTATATATTTGAATCACTCCACTGTACACCAGAAACTAACCTAACATTGTAAATCAACTATACTTCAATTAAAAAGAAAAACATGAAACTGCTAGACTTGGGGAAAATAAAGCGTAGTGTGCTACATGGCCTTTCCTGTACTTCAATAAAAGTAAATAACATGAACCCACCTTACACCCGGAGCTGCATTACTACACTCCCCCTGGTGTCATGGGGGCAGCTCTGCGTTGTGACTGAGAACAACAGAGCTTTTTATCTTCAACACAAAGCATGTCCTTGGCTGGAAACCAGCACATCTGAGTTACCCAAGGTGTACGTGCTGACTGCCATGAGCCAGCTCCCCAAGTGGCTAGCCTCACCGGCTTGTTGGTCCCGAGCAACAGGTCAGTCCAGAAGAATCACAGAGGAAACTTGCTCTCCTAAGAAAACCAGGATGCAAGGTAGAGATAGCTGGGGTCTGAGAGAGGCTCATGCCAGAAAGCCCACGTTTGTCCATATGAAATGATGATGATAAGGAATTCATATTCACATCACAAGAGTGACTTTGTATACTCTTTTTTGTCTGTTTCGCTTTCAGTTTTGATTTATTTCAGGTCACAGGAATTCTGACTGTCCAATTTACTGTAGATGGACATCTTGAGGACGATATTCCATAAAACTAAATATGCAAAGGAGTCAACATAGTGTCTAACAGCGCAAACTCAAGTGATATTAATACAGCGTCTTGTTTTAAAATATAAAATTATTTTTATATTTTAACTGAATACTGATTTGAATTTTGCTTCATCTAGTGGAAAATTTTATATTTTTACTACTAGTTGATTTTTTCCTCACTATGGTTCTCTTTTATTAGTCCTTAATTTACCTTTATTTGAACAATTAAAAAATTTAAAAATAAAGTGCTTATTTCATTATTTTGGTTTTGTTTTGCTTTTTAATTTTTAATGTCCAACTCTGTGACTCCATGGACCATAGCTCACCAAGCTCCCTCGTCCATGGGATTCTCCTGGCAAGAATACTTGAGTGGGTTGCCATTCCCTTCTCCAGGGGATCTTCCCAACCCAGGGATAGAACCCACGTCTCCTGCATGGCAAAGAACCTCTAGGTAAAGCACTGCCAGCACCATCTGGGAAGGCCCATATGCTTATTTACATTGCTGTGCTGGTTTCAGGTGTACAGCGAAGTGATTCAGTTATACATATACATATTTCCATTCGGGTTACTGAGTAGTCTCCTGGGCTTGTATAGTCTTATGTAGAACATAACAGTAACACCAAAGGAAAATAGAGGAACATAACGATTTTAATGATCTCACCCACAGGAGGAGGAAGGGCTGGTAGTGGCCTGAGCACTTGTTTGGCCTAATGATGTTCATGTATTTTTATGCCACACTTGATGTTCCTCCTTGCACAAAGTTACTCACAAACCTCAGTGTGTTGAGAGACTCATACGAACGGACATGAGGTGAAGCTTCATCTCCTTTTCATGGGAAGGAGTCATATTTCCCTAATTTATCTACTGAAGCTGTGATGCCAAAGAAAAATCTTCTAGTCTAAGCTTAAAAGTTTCACTCGAGGGGGGAGTAAACTACTTTCATGAAAAGAAAAAGAAATCATTTTCTGAAATAAAATGGTGGCTAAAACAAATCCCTAACCTCTCAGATTCTAGGTGACGCCTGTGCTGTTTTGAGTGATTTCCTCCCCAAATCCTGAAGTGGTCTTTAATACACTTGTGATGACATTTAAATAATGTTGCTAGCTTTTCAGGCTGAGAAAATGGATTCTGTACCTACTGGGCTTCCCAGATGGAGCACAGGTAAAGAAGCGCTTGCCAATGTAGGAGACACAAGAGATGTGGGTTCGCTACCTGGGTCGGGAAGATCCCTTGGAGTAGGAAACGGCAACCCACTTCAGTATTCTTGCCTGGGAAATCCCACAGACAGAGGAGCCCGGCGGGCTATAGCCCATGGGCCCAGAGTTGGACACAACTCAGCGACTGATCACGCACCTCTGTTGGGTGGTCTCAGGCCATCTGAATTTAGGTCATAAAATTCAGGGGATGAGTGGAGTGTGGCAGAAAGTGACTGGCTAGCTGGAGGTGGGACACTGATGATCCATTTCACACGCCTGTCTTTCTCGCGTGGCCCATAATTCTGGATGATATAATGCAAATCTAGAAGCTGCCACCACAGTGACATTCCAATTTTTCGTGTTACAAGGAAGCACTTAGGTGCAATTACAGGAATCCTTGTGACATAAACAAGTAAAACGGGTACAGACCACTCTTTTTCATCAGGTGCTATTTCTAGCCTCAAGGGGATTAAGCTGGGAGATGCCTAGCAGAATCACAAAGCCTGGAGTAGACGCATCGAGAAAAGTTGGCCTGTATCTAACAACAGATTCAGATCTGAAGCGACATGTCAAACAAAGATGGGTGTGGCAGCTGGTAGGCCAAGGAGGTAAGTGAGACCAAGGGAGACTGGACAGGGAATCTAGAGGCCAGTGCTGGGGAAGAATCTAGCTCTGATAGAGGTCTGAGGTGTGTCTGCAAAAGGGTGTGGCATGGAGGGGGTATGGGAATTTGGAACTGAATCATGAAGAAGAGGTAAGGGGAGAAGAGGCTGATGAGGGAGGGGCTAGAAGCAGTTCAGGCTGGAGAATCAGAAAAGTGAAAGTGAAGTCGCTCAGTCGTGTCCAACTCTTTGTGACCCCATGGACAGTAGTCTGCACCAGGCTCCTCTGTCCATGGGATTTTCTAGGCAAGTGTACTGGAGTGGATTGCCATTTCTTTCTCCAGGGAATCTTCCCCACCCAGGGATTGAACCCAGGTCGCCTGCACTGTAGACAGATGCTTTACCAATCAGAGCTTCACCATAAATAAGAAAGCAGAACATGAGAGCACAGGGAGAGATACAGACTCTGAATGAGATACTCAAGGGACTGGAAATACAGGGGGCAGCTTCCTGTCAAATGTGCCAAATGTTCAGTTGCACATAAGGGATATAAAGGAGAGAGCTGAAAAAGGTCTGGTGGGAAGAGGCAGACCAAGGGCAGGTCTGAGGACAGGGAGGAGAGAGCCAAGGGAGGCCAAGGCCTTGACAAGGAGGTAAGAGTACAGGGACAAACAAGGGCATCAAAAGAAAGGCCATCCGTCTCCTTAAAACTTGCTGAGCAATTACTGTGAAATACACAAGGTACAGAGGGATGTACATAACGATCATTCTAAACATTAAAATTTTATAAATTAAAACTCTATAGTATGAATGTATACATTTTTATATATTCTAAATACACAGAATGGTACATTTTAAAATGATAAAAAACAGGGAATTTCACATTAGGAATATATATATATTTTTACCATATTAAAAATAAAACACCACTACCATATGCACATACATTCTATACACATATATACAAGTACTTATACACATGTATTTTTATTCATTTCCTTAAAATTTGAGGTTCTGGCTGCAAATGCCCAGTGTCCAGGGATACCTGTCAAATACCTACCCCCAAACTGATCTGAATCCTTAAGATATAGAAAATACATAATTCCTTAATAACCAACCAATTCCTCTACCCCCAAATGCATACCAGCAGGGGAGAAAACCCTCATAAACACACAGGCAGTGCAAGTGCAACAGGGCGGAAAACCTTGGTGCTGGCATGGCCCTAGACAGTCTTCCTGGTCTGTTTTGATCTCCCCTGATTTCAGCCCCGCTGTGATCAAGAGCATGGCTTCACACAAGGAACAGGAAAGACCTTAAACAAAAACAAACACCATCTTCTCTTGGTGTCAAGGCTGCACCTCACGGTGTTTGTGAGGTTAGAGGAAGGAGGCGAAGGGATGTGGAGACAGTATTCAACCCTCACTCCTGACGTAACAAACAAGATTCAGACAGACTGTCGGTGCCATGCATCCTTTGCAAAAGCGACTGAGATTTTATTAAATCACTAACAGCTCTCAATTCTAATGGAGAAAGATGGCTAAATGTCTGGCTTTAATTAGGGAAGGCCTTTTTTCCCAGTGCTTCTAACTGCTGGGTTTAAACCACTTGGAAAGGACACCACCCCTGGAGTTTGACAAAGTTACCTGAGTTACAAGACAAGCCCTGAAAGTCAATTCAGAAAATGCCCTCTGAAACGAAATAGACAGAAGGAAGAGCTAACTTAGATCCCCAGCCTCCCATGTCCCAGCACTTTACTCTGGGACATTTCATTTTGTTCTCACAGCAAATGGGTGAAGTTGATGTCAATATCAGACACTTTTATAGATAAGAAAGCTGAGACTTGAAGAACTGCCCACGTTTACATCCACAGTAAGGCACTGCCAAGATTTAAACTCAGTTCTAGTGTGCTCAAAGTCTTACCCCTTTAACTATAATGTAATGTCTTTCATCAAGTGTCCATTTTGTCATGGGGCAAGTCCTTCACCTTCTCTAAGATCTCGTTTGCCCATTTACAAAGCAGGATTGAGCTCACACATCCCACAGAAATGGATTAGATATACTTGAAATAATGCATGGCAGAAAAATTTGTTAGCTTATAAAGTGTTAAATATAGATTCCTTTTTCATCTGCTATAGCATTTCCCTTGGAGAAGGCAACGGCACCCCACTCCCATACTCTTGCCCAGAAAATCCCATGGACGGAGGAGCTTAGTGGGCTGCAGTCCATGGGGTTGGTGGGAGTTGGACACGACTGAGCAACTTCATTTTCACTTTTCACTTTCATGCATTGGAGAAGGAAATGGCAACCTACTCCAGTGTTCTTGCCTGGAGAATTCCAGGGACGGGGGAGCCTGGTGGGCTGTCGTCTATGGGGTTGAACAGAGTCGGACATGACTGAAGTGACTTAGCAGTAGCAGCAGCAACATACCATTTCCCTGGGTGCTTACAGATATAGAGACATTATANGAAGGAAATGGCAACCTACTCCAGTGTTCTTGCCTGGAGAATTCCAGGGACGGGGGAGCCTGGTGGGCTGTCGTCTATGGGGTTGAACAGAGTCGGACATGACTGAAGTGACTTAGCAGTAGCAGCAGCAACATACCATTTCCCTGGGTGCTTACAGATATAGAGACATTATACTGTAAACTGTAAAGATAAACTGTCAAAAGCAACAATAGAAAAGAAAAAGTCCAAGAGAAGATGCGTTTTGGTGGGGATTTCTAACAGCTTCTTAAAAGGACAGGATACTGTGATCATCCTTAAGGGGTGAAAGGAAATGATGCAGTATATTAAACATCTTAATTCTTACATGATAAACTTCCTTTGAGCAATTAGGCCACTGCCCCTTATTCTATATTTTAAAAGACTATAATTTTGAATTAATCAACAGCTTCCTCTGTAACGGGAACAACTGTTGCCTGCTCTTAAATTAGAAGCTACTCCGGTGAAAGACATGCAGAATCGTTCTGTAAAGAACAGTGGTTGCATCCCTCAATTTTCGACAGGTTGGCACAGACTCGAGTCCAAAGAGCAGCTTGATTCTTGCCTTAACTAATGGACAGGTCATCAGAAAGCCACAGACTCAGGGAGCTGTCTGGCTTCACGGTGTCTCTGAGGCCGGGTATTTCTTTTTCTTTCGAGCTGTTCCTCTTTCCATTTGGGGTTTTGAGATGATTTCTACTTCCCCAACGAAAGCAGTCACGCCCTGCGCTCCTACACTATTTCTGATTCATCAGTCAGCTCAGCTGTCTTTCTTCCTAACACAAGACGGGGGCGGGACTGGAGCAGGAAACGAGACGCCATCAATCCTGCACCCAATACATTCTAGGTGGAATAGAGTCTGGGATGATACACAGAAACTCCGTTTGTACAAAGAAGCAAAGGCAGCCGGGTGTTTCTCTTATCAGGCTGTTTTATCCAAAAGTATTTTATCACTTCCTTTTTTCCTGTAAGGCAGTCTCATACCTCCCTATGGAGCTATCAAGCATCAAAAGGGTTAGTTATGGGGGGAAAAAAAGAAAGGAATTAAAAGGGTTTAAAAAAAAACCTATTACTTAAATAAAACTTAAAAAAGAAAAGCATTACTTTTAGTCCATAAAGGTTCACAACACTGATTATGCAGGAAATCTGGTGGAAGGCAGGTGGGGGAAGCTTAAATTCTGTTACTACCTGCAAGTGTGACCTCAGATTTCTACACTGTTACAAGATTGTAAATGGTCTTCTATGATCTAAAAAGGACTCACCAGCATGAGGGACAGAACTATTAGGGGGAGAGTCTCTTTTCATAAACTGTCTTGAAGCAATAAAAGGCTAAACTGCACAAGAAGCAATTATCCAGCTCAAATCTAGTTTCTGTGTTATAGAGTATGTGGGCAAAGGAGGCAAGAGGCCTATCAAATATTGAGGCAACACTGTTATAAAATTAATCCACTTTTCACAGAAGAGCAGACATTTTAACAGCATCATCTTCACAATGAATGGGAATTTAGAACAAAAATTTTTAATACTGGTGGGAAAGAAAAGGGTTCATCTTAGGGTGAGTGCATGTCGAAGACAGTGTAACTCACAAAATACTGCTTCTATTGATTGACCTTTTTTCACCTTGGATGGTTTTCCTGAAAGAGCCAGTTTGTGAAATCATTAAAATCTGCCATTGCCACTCAGTGTGGTTCTCGATCAGAGTTGGGAGATGGTCTGTTTCCTGACAATTGTTTGGTTCCTTATATGTAAAATGAGGGGAAAGCAGAGAAGTCAGGACTAAGAAGTTAACAAGTACAAAGTGCCCATATGCCAGGCACGCGACAAGCCCTCCTCAGCCGCTGAATTATCATCAAACTCTTGATGATTTAACTCTAGACTCAAGACCAACAGAATTTGTGAGGAATGAAGGGATGAGAGAAGGCACCAGTTAAGGCTGAGGACTCCAGCAATCAAGGACTACCTAAGAGGACAAGTCCAACAGCCAGAGCTGGAGCCAGCAGATTCGGAATGGAGATGTTGGGTAGAAACAAAGATGAATGGAGAAGACTGAGATCCTGGGGAGTTTAGATATGCTGACTGGTGCTCATTATGAAGCTGTTTTTAAATAATTACTAGACAACCCAGCAACTCCTTTTCAGCATATGTACCCCAAAGAACTGGAAGCACAGTTTGACATGCATGTCCACAGCAGCAAGCAGCATTATTTGCAACAGCCAAGAGGTGGAAGAAACCCAACCGGCCACTGACAGACACGAGGGCATAAACACACAATGGACTATTGTTCAGCCTTAAGGAAGGAAGTCCTGACATACGCAATAACATGGATAAACCGTGACGACATTATGCTAAGTAAGGGCTATAGGCTGAATGTTTCTGCCCAAATTGGTATGTTGAAGCCTAATTCTCAGTGGGATGATGTATTAAGATGTGAGGCCTTTGGGAGTGATTGGGTTGATGTTACTAGAAGGTTAGGCCCTGGGGTAATTAGGGCATATGGGTGCACCCCTCATGCAAGGGATTAGTGCTCTTATAAAAGACAAGATCCCTCCCCACTTTCACCACATGAGGATACAGTGAGGAGACTGCCATCTAAGAAACAACACGAAGACCCTCGCCAGATATCCAAACCGCTTGTGCCTTGAGCTCAGACATCCCGGCTTCCAAAAGTATCAGTGATAAATCTCTGCTGTTTACATGCCCACCCAATACTATGATATTCCTCATAGCAGCCTGAAAGAACTTACAATGAATAAGGCAGTCAAAAAAGGGACATATTCTATGGCTTCACTGGCATGAGACAGCCAGGAATAAAGGGGAAGGAAAAATGAAACGTTAGTGTTTGAGTTTGCAAGACGAAAAGACCTATGGAGAGAGACAGTGGCTGTACAACAATGTGTACTTAACACTAGTGAACTGTTCACCTAAAAATGGAAAAGGTGGTCAGTTTTACGTTATATGTGTTTTATCACAATCCAAAAATTAAAAATATTTATATTAGACATATTTAATAGCTCAAGAAAACCACGATGCAAAGGGGCTTTAACAGAAACAGACAAAGAAAATACTGCCCATGATTTCCCAAGCATTATGAGACCGGAATTTCATGGGGTTGCAAAGAGTCGGACACAACTGAGCGACTGAACTAAACCGAACTGATGAAAGCTGAAGAATTGATGCTTTTGAATTGTAGTGCTGGAGAAGACTCTCAAGAGTCCCTTGGACTGCAAGGAGATCAAACCAGTCAATCCTAAAGGAAATNCATTCCATAGTGGCTGCACCAGGTTACATTTGTCAGTAGAGTACAAGGGTTTCCTTTTCTTTATATCCTCACCAACACTTGTCATTTCTTGTCTTTTTGATAACTGCCATTCTACCAGGCATGAGGTGCTATCTCCCTGTGGTTTTCACTTATATTTCTCTAATAATTAGTGATGTGGCACATTCTTCCATGCACCTTTTGGCCATCTACATATCTCTGGAAGGAGTATCTGTTCAGTTCTCTGCACATTTTTTGAACTAGGTTGTTTGTTTTCTTGTTGAGTTATATTGAGTTGAGTTCTTTGTATTTTTTGTATTTTTAACTCCTTATTGGATATACCATTTGCAAATATCTATTCCCATTAGGTAAGCATGCTTCTTCCTAACACATTTTTTAATTTTCATTTTAAGGCAAATGTCAGACATGTTCTTAGTTTGCCTATAAATGCCAGGATATATTTCTCACTAACATGCGTAACTGCACATGATCTAACTCTNCCATTTGCAAATATCTATTCCCATTAGGTAAGCACGCTTCTTCCTAACACATTTTTTAATTTTCATTTTAAGGCAAATGTCAGACATGTTCTTAGTTTGCCTATAAATGCCAGGATATATTTCTCACTGACATACGTAACTGCACATGATCTAACTCTAATGTCAAGTTTTTTGCACCTAATTTAACAATATCATCTGCTGCCCAGTCTACATTCAAATTTCATGCACTTTAAAGACTGTTCACATTGTGAAAGTTGGTTGGCCACTCCAACTGTTTGCATTCATTTAGCTGGCACCATGAAGTCTTTGGAGAAGGAAATGGCAACCCACTCCAGTACTCTTGCCTGGAAAATCCCATGGAAAGAGTCGGACACGACTGAGTGACTTCACTTTCACTTTCATGAAGTCTTTAATACGCTTTTTTGTTTGTATTTTTGTTTTGGGCTGCACTGGTCTTAGTTGAAGCAGGTGGGATCTAGTTCCCTGACCAGGGATTGAAACCAGGTCCCTTGCATTTGGAGAGTGGGGTTTTAACCTCTGGACCACCAGGGAAGTCCCACATTCCTGGTCTTGATGGAGCTTGTTGTTTCATCAGGAAGGTATCTAACTTCTGTGAAATAGTGGGATAGATGCACTGTAGAAATTGGCACAAGTTCTGCAGGAGGACAGGCAGGTCATGGAGACCTCATAAAGCATGGGGGATCCTGGCTGAAGTTTGAAGGATGAACAGGCTACTGACAGGCAGGTGATGGGGAAGTAATGGAGCTGGAAAGGGAAGGGGTAGGGAGCATGAGGACCTTAGGAAGCACCAGGAAATGTCTCTTTAACTAACACGTGTGCCAGGTACACTTCTGTGCCCACGAACAAAGACAGAAATCCTTAACTGAGTGGAGCCTATATTATTTGTGGGGAAGGACTAACAGGAACATAATAACTAAATATATAAATTCACATATAAATAAATACATGCGATGTTGAAAAGTTGTTGCTGAGCTGTGAAAGATGNTCAATGGACATGAGTTTGAGCAAGCTCCAGGAGATGGTGAAGAACAGGGAAGCCTGGCGTGCTGCAGTCCGTGGGGTTGCAAAGAGTCGGACATGACTGAGCGACTGAACAACAATGAAGTTGCTCAAAAAGTCTTGTTCCTGTGCCAACTCTGTTGAACCCTATACTCCAAAGCCCCTCTGTACTGAGTGTAGAACATAGGCTAGGGGCCAAAGAGTTGGGGTCCCAAGGAGCTGGACCTTGTCAGATGGTTCAGCCTCTTCAACCTCTGTTAATCCTTATCTGCAGAGCTGTCATGACAACCCATGTGAAGCTCTTAGCACTGGCCTGGTATAGCATCATCATTGTGCTGGATCTTACCTGTACGTCATACAGGAACTGGAAACGACTTTCTTTGCTTGCAGCTTCTCTCACAGCCCAAGCCAGGTCCACTGACCCCTTCCCACCAATGGACCAGTGATAGCAGGGGACTGCATTAAAGGCGCCGGCCCGCTTCGCAAGCTCACACACCAAGTCAATCTCTGCGCGGGTGTCGGTCCTGGTGATGAAAATGTTTGTGGTTTTGCATCTGTATTCATTTAGAGATGTTTTCAAAGAAAGACTAACTGCTTATACAGAACTTTGCTCCCAAACACTGAATATATTCTAAACATCAAAAGTGGTTACATTGTGCTTAAATCAGATCTTAAGCAAAGCATGGGGGGAAAAATCCTCTCCAACTATTGTCCCAAATATTTCAAGTTTTTAAAGGTTTTATTGAGAAAATTCCATACATATCCCTTTGATCATCCATTGTCTTTCAGTAAGAAATGCTGGTCAGAATTAATAATAATAAAAGCGAAAGAAATGGTAACTTACTTTACAGATTTCATTTCCCTGCTAATATTTGAGAACACATCTGCTAAAGTGAAACCAATCCAAAGAAATCCAAACAAACAAATAGAATGAGTAGTGTATTTCTCTATACTTTAGATGAAGCACAGAAAAGCCCAAATATCCTCAAAACACAAATGCACTTCACAGGGTGGCCCAGTGATACACCCACATTTAAAGTAGGATGCTTGACTTACTTGAAGACATTCAGAGCCACGACAACAGGGACCCCGAAGAGCTGAGCGATCTGAATTTGCTTCTCCAGGTTACAGCAGCCGTCTGCCACCAGCTGGAGGTTCTGTAAGAAAACCAGACCCCTGCATAGTATCACTTCCCATTAAACCTGCCAAGCGACAACAGCAGGCCCACTCTGGCAGGTTTTGTTCCATCTATGCTCACTCTAGCTTCCCTGGTGGCTCAGTTGGTAAAGAAATCTGCCTGCAATGCAGGAGACCTGGGTTTGATCCCTGGGTTGGGAAGATCCCCTGGAGGAGGGCATGNCTCTGGCAGGTTTTGTTCCATCTATGCTCACTCTAGCTTCCCTGGTGGCTCAGTTGGTAAAGAAATCTGCCTGCAATGCAGGAGACCTGGGTTTGATCCCTGGGTTGGGAAGATCCCCTGGAGGAGGGCATGGCAACCCACTCCAGTATTCCTGCCTGTAGAATCCTTATAGACAGAGGAGCCTAGTGGGCAGCAGACCACGGGGTCGCAAAGAGTCAGATATGACTGAGCAACTAAGCACAGCGCATGCTTACTTTACTGTCCTGGAAGCTATGCAAAAAAGCCTGTCTTTTTTTTTCCTCAAGAAAAGATGGCTGCATAAGGAGGAGGCTCATTTTCCAAATAAAGTCTAAAATTATTCTAGATCCAATGGCATATTTGGGTCTCCAGCCAGGCAGCTATTTCTCCTGCTGACTAGCAGCCAACTCATCAGCAACATGCCCACGCTCTGTGGGCTGGTGGACAAGAAGGCATAAGGTCCCTGGAGGGTGACAGCCCTGTCCAGCTACTCTCTGCTCAAATTCATGGTGCCACCTGTAGGAGCTAAGAGGTATTGCTGCCAGTCAATCAAAATCTGCAAGTTGTCAAAAGAATACATGGGTATAAGCTTCATACAGGCTTCCTTGGGCTCAGATGGTAAAGAATCCGCCTGCAATGTGGGAGACCTGAGTTCAATCCCTGGGTGGAGAAGATCCCCTCGAGGAGAGCATGGCAACCCACTCCAGTGTTTTTGCCAGGAGTATCCCCGGGGACAGAGGAGCCTGGTGGGTTACAGACCACCGGGTTGCAGAGTCGGGCACGACTAAGTGACTAAACCCACAAGCTTCATTCACCTTTATGTGCTGGAGACCATGAAACCTGCTCTGATGACTGCTCAAACAGAAAGCCTACACCCATCTTTTCTTAAGATTGGAGAGTTAACTGAATGGATATTTATCCTTTCCTCCACCCATTAGATTATCAGAGAAGCAGTTTTCCAAGAGGACACTGGCAGAGAACCAGTTTCCTGGCTGAGACTCAGCAGCTAGCCAATGGTTAACTGGATTTGAATAATTCTCCACTCTTACCTCTTCCGTATATTCCTTTTTAAGAGGGACCCCAGCAGTTACCTGAGATAAGAAAAGATAAAAATTAAGAATAGTCCTGTCACACTGTTAACTCTGATTAAAGATCTGAAAGAAAAACAAAGCATGGTCCCTTTCTGGGAAGGTTCACTTGAAAAGCACATTTTGTGCTTTAAACCAATCATTGGTGGCCCTGGAGGAACAGTAAGCCTTTTGGGTGCTTTTAAAAAAAATCACTGAAGCCTGAGCTCCACCCTGACCAATTAAACCAGGATTTCTGGGAGTGGGACCCATGGTCAGCAACAGTTAGAAAACTCCTCAGGCAGTTCTAATTTCATACTGTTGCCTATTATCCTAGCAAAAAAAGCGAACCCACAATATGATTTATACAGAGTGTATCATCATTCTAAATAAATTCTAAAACATTTTAAAATAATTGCCATTAGTTTTTCCTCTTTGAGCCTAATTTCTCACAGAAACCAATGGGGTTGGCAGCTTTAAGATAAGGAAACTGACGTTGAGAAAAGGCAGGTGTCTTGCCCACGGTTATACAACAAATGAGAGGCAGAACAGGAGTATGAATTATTATAATTGGCTTCTGAAACCCCAATTTAGTGATTTTTCACAGTTCCACATTTTTTTCCCTTTTTTTTTTGGCGGGGGGGAGGGGGGGAGTCTATACCCGGCAACTGGTTTCAGTGAGAAACCCTGGCCATTTTAACTCACCAAGGATGTGGTGATCTACTCTCCTCTCTGCAAAGAGGTCTTGAGAATATTAGAAATCCTTTGAAAAGTTACCTTTATGACAGAATATTTTTAAATTGTGAAGGAACATGATTATTCCAGGTATTTCTATGAGGGTATTTTTGAATGACACAGTGTAGGTAGGACACATCCAAGCAGTTGAAGGCCTGCTAGAACAAAAAGAGGCTGTGCAAATTTCTCCAGCAGACTGGGACTAGGATATTGGCTTTTCTGAGTCTCCAGCAGTTGCCCACTCTGTAGATTTTTGGACTTGCCAGCCTCCATAATTGGGTGTTAATAATTCCTTACAATAACTCTTTTTAATAAAAATACACATCCTATTGGTTGTGGAGAACCCTCCTTATGACGCGATGTTTAAAAAACTAATTATGAAAGAAATATCTGGATCCAAAAGTGAACGAATTCTTTTACTGTATCAAGAATGATCAGCATTTTGGAAGATGAGATATGACTGGGGCTAAAATGGGCAAGTTCAAGGGTCATGGGATTTTCCACTGCACAAATTATGGGGGAAAAAACAAGCTGAATAAACAGAAGAGGCAGCTGTGGTTATCTGTGTAATGATATCAAAAGGAAGTAGAAATGATAAAGGATCAAAAACATTAGTGACAGAGTTGATTCAAGTACGAAGGAATGAGGTGGATAACAGAGATTAAGGTGGATAACAGGATTACGAAGATTAAAGTTCATTTATTATTCAATTACTGGAAACATTTCCTTGATACAGACTATGCCAGGCATGAGGAATATACAAATTAATAAGACGCAATCCTTAATTCCAAGGAATTCAGAGTTAAGGAGGGAGACAGACCTACAGACATTCATAAAATAATATAAAGTAGAAGCAGTACAGGAGAGGAAAGCCAAACTTCATTTGGCTTCCTGATCCTCCCCTTTATCATTTTCCAACTGTATCTGCGTCTATTATTCTCGAGTCCTGTTACAATCATCACTAGCATGGAACCATGACATTAAGTAGAAGTGGACGAGGTACCAAGGATTAAGGTGAGCAGAAAGTGCAGTCATTGTAAAACAGCACACACATTATAAGATGAACTGAAATAGGATTATAAACAGGAGTGTGGAATTAAAGTCAAGAGACCTTGATTTCATGTTTGATTAGTCCCCTAAATACATTACTAAGCTAGACCTGGAATCCTGGGGCTCTGTAATTTTATCTGAACCAGACTAGACAGTGTCTAAGCCCTTTGAGTATTAAAGCCCTTTGATTTTATAATTTTTAGGTTGTAAAACAGGGAGGGGGAATTTCAAATTTATTTCTGGTATCAATGAATGGATTAGGGATTCAAAAAAGTTTCCCCTTTATTCATGTTCAGCTCTGTCTGCTGGACAAAAAGTGGAGGATCTGGATCTCAGCCATAGACTTCAGATCTGGTGATACTGCTCACATCCCCTAAACCCACTAAACATTAGTTTCCTCATCTGTAAAATGGTGTAAAATAACATCTGCCCCTCCTAGGACAAAGAATTGCTAAGACAATTAAATACTACATATTATGGTGTTTCATCATGGCAAACTTATTTCTTTATGCTATGTAATTGATCATTGTGTGATGCTTGCATACAGAGCATGCCAGTTAAGAGATCAGATTTGGCAGTTTGTATTGTATATCAAGATTTAAGTGATAAAAAAAAATGCCAAATCATTTTATTTCAAAAATGATGAATGAGCATGAGATTTCTCATTCTCCCTTTGGAAATATCTAAAAACAAAACAAAACAAAACACACCTTTGCTATGGACAAGACAAATTTCCCTTTCAATTGTGTGTGAATTCTACATGTGAGACTTTTGATAGTCTTTTAAAATGTTAAAACGGAATTTGAGATTTCTAAGCAAAGCTCTCTCAGAAATAAGCCAGTGCTCTAACAGAGTTATAAAGTGAAATCATAATAAACAGAAACAGGAGGAAAATAGTGCTAGATGAAATCTGATGAGATGTAGCATCAGTGAACCAAAAAATGATCCATACAAACACTGAACTACCCACCCACAAAAGCCATCACTCTTACCCTTCTGTTCTTCATTCAGAAAGCAGAGCCTCTATTCTCCCATTAGCATGGGGTTATAAAATGTTGACACAAGCTTCAGTTTAGCCTCTTAGAGGTTACATTATGCTCCTTTCCAAAATAGTGTTTAGAAATAACTTTGTGGGTGTTACTAATTACTTGATCTTACTGAACTCTAAGTGCCCTGAAATGGTGATCTGTGAAAAAAGAGACATTTTAGAAAACCGTAGTGATGAAGCAGGTTTGAGTGTTTTGAAGACTCAATTAGGCTTCATTCTGTTTTATTAGAAAGGAAGCATGGAACTTACGCTTGGCCCACCTCCGTGCATCTTCAGAGCCCTCACGGTCGCCACCAGAACCACAACGTTGGGCACCAAACCAGAAGCTCTGCACTTGATGTTGAAGAATTTCTCCATGCCAATATCAGCACCAAAGCCCGCTTCAGTCACTGTGGAGAATTGAGTTGGAAACCTGCTATGATCTTCTAAAACAACGGTAAGTTTAGACAGTCATTGGTATGGTTCAAATTCAAAGGATGACAAATTCCTCTCCACGTTCAAGGCTACTATACACCATGGTATCCTGTTCACGCTACTGCTAAGTCACTTCAGTCATGTCCGACTCTGTGCAACCCCATAGACAGCAGCTCACCAGGCCCCCCCGTCCCTGGAATTCTCCAAGCAAGAACACTGGAGTGGGTTGCCATTTCCTTCTCCAATGTATGAAAGTGAAAAGTGAAAGTGAAGTTGCTCAGTCGTGTCCGACTCTTGGTGATCCCATGGACTGCAGCCTACCAGGCTCCTCCGTCCATGGGATTTTCCAGGCAAGAGTACGGGAGTGGGGTGCCATTCCCTTACACAAAGGTAAAAAGATGTTCCCCTGGTTTTAGAAAATGTTCTGCTTCTTTATGTTCCTTATGTTTACAACGTTCAGAATTGTAAAAATATGACTCGTGACTCGGCTTCACACCACTGCTCCTTAAGGATTCACTGTCCTGGCCAAGATTTTTCTTCCAGTGTAGAATGTCAAGGCAAAGCTTTTCTTAACCCAGATGGGATTTTCAAGTTTTTAATCAGGTTCCATATAGTCAATCAGTGTCAAACAACATTGCTAGCATGATTACCATAGAAAATCTTTTCTTACTCTTTATAAGATACACACAGAATCACTTATATTAATGCCATTTCTATTAGGGGACAAAGTTGATTTTAGTTAAGTGGCTTAAGCTTTATCATCAGGCTCAATAAGATAGCAACTTTATTTCATAACCACAGAAGACAGTCATCTGTAACCATTCTTTCCCTGCCCCCAGACTGCTAGAAATGTTACTGAGGCAGTTATGGCTATACCAGGGAAGCTATCCCAACACTGCCTTCCAAGAGGATAACCCCTGACTCTGGGTCAGCAGCAGCATCTTCATACACAGAGCAGAGAGCAGGACCAGACTCACGAGCAGCCCCTGGGGGCTTAGAAACACAGACTCATGGGTTCTGTCCCAGAACTACTGAACCAGAACCAGCATTCTGACAAGATCCCCCGGTGAGATGAATGCTCATTAAAATTTGAGAAGCACACTGCTCTAGGAAAGAAATACTATCAATGTAAATAGAAGGTAAATATTTATGGAATATGTACTACATACTCACAGTACCACCAAAGCCATAATTTATGGCAGAAATAGGAATAGACAGTAAAAGAATTTACTAAGATAAAATAAAAACTATTTAACCTGTGAACAAATGAGGATATTTGTGCCCAGCATTCACTGAATACACATATTTTTAAAAAATTAATAAAAATAAAATACCAATAATTTCAGATCCTTTTTTTTTCAGACTCTTTCTGACCTTTCTTTAGTCAACCAGTTATCCTAATTCTTTATGGTTTCCTTTTAGTGCCTCATATGACTATATAATTTTTATAGAATAGGTAGAATTTTGTAGTCTGTTCTTTTAAAGTTATCAGTTTTCTTACTGTACTAAAAACTTTCAAAATTTATGATTATAAGTGGCAGCTTATAATTTTGTTAAGTTGATGTACCAAGATTTGCAAAATTCTTCCGCCTGTTATTCAATGTTTGAGTTGTCTCCAATATAAAGAATCTGCAAAGTATCTGTGCATATGAGTTTAACTTGTTTCAAATTATATTCTTGGAATAAATTCCCAAGGGTAAGAGTATGGTGCCAGAGGATATAAAATTCTTTTATGACTGTTGATATGCTTTTGACATATTGAAAAATATTCCTTTGAAAGTATTCAATTTGGAATGAACATAGCTACAAGTCATTTTCTTCCCCTTTACTATATTTCCTTTGAACAAGAGACATAGCAGGACAATTTGAAGAAATAAGACATTCCTTTTAATACATAATTTAGGACAATTTTGGTGATTTGATCACTGTAGCTGACCCTCTGCATTCACGGGGGACTAGTTGCAGCCGCCCCTGCGAACACCATAATCTGAGGATGCTTCTATAAAGCTCTTTATATAAAATGGAGCGGTACATTGAATGTAGTCAGCCTTCCGTATCTGCAGATGCAAAGGGCTGATTGTAGTTAAAGGTCAAAACCAGAGGAGATTGTTGACAGCAAAAATCCCTATCTCAGTGGTACCCCTGGTATAACAAGTAACCAAAGTTTTACAGGTTTTATTTTTAAATGCTAAGGTATTTAAAAAACTGGTTAATGTTATCCTATTGTCAGAAGTAGACTATTATTCTCCTAACAGTGTTTGATCAAATGATCTCTAAGGTCTTTCCAGTTGAGTGCACGTTTCCACATGAAGCTCCCCTATTAAGACTATAAACTCCATAAGGATAGGGACCATGTCTGTAGGAGATTAACACTGCAAGGCGCACATGTATGTGCCAAGTTGCTTCAGTTGTGTCTGACTCTTTGCGACCCTATGGACTGTAGCTTGCCAGGCTCTTCTGTGCATGGGATTCTCCAGGGAAGAATACTGGAGTGGACTGCCATGCTCTCCAAGTAGGCACCTCTGATCCTCTCAGGAAGAGGAAGCTGCTCTCTGCCCCTCCTAGCCTTCTGGTTTGCTGCCCCACAGACCCACACCTATTTTTGCATGTAGCATCCTAATTAGACTTATGTGTCATCTCCGGAGTGGAGGAAGGGACCATATCTTAATCATCTTTGTATCACTAGTAACCAACATAACACCCAGTGCAAAAAAAGAAAAAAGAAGAATTAATTAACAAAGAAAAGAAGAAACTATCAGAGAAGGAGCCAGTGGTGATCTAAAGTAAATGCTATCATTCAATGAAAATGGTAGACAGACACATATGGAGGTATGGGGCATTGTAACAAATAGAACTTCAGCTTGGGAAGGAAATAGGATGCCTTGGTAAAGTTTCAGGACTGTGGCTTCTAAATGCAAAGGAAATATGGAGGCAAAGAATGTGAAGAAAACCCAAACAAGGAGGAAGTGCCAGATTCTCATCCGTTGAAAACGTCTGAAATACTGTGCTTTTGCTTTCAAATATCAGACTGCTATAAGAAAATGGAAGGTATGCTGGTGGGTAATTCGAAAATTAAGGACCACTTCATAAGGTGTCATCAACAAGAACCAACTTGGATGTTTCACAATGCCGTGCTGTATATCTGTGTCTTCGGCCCTTGGGAAGGGGGGCACGTTATCTGGCTGTGAGTGGGGGCAAGTTCCCTTTCCTAGCCAATTCCTGGGACTTGTCGACATCGAAAACCTGTAAGTAACATTTTCTTAGTGATCTGAAGAAAACGTTAGTGATCTGAAATAAGCCATATATTCCCTTCCTGTAAAAGTCCTCTCTATAATTTTAAAAACAGATACAGGTGAAGGAATTAATTAATGAGGACTGTAGCTCAGACTTGGTCTTGAGTCATGAAGCAAATACATTTATGATTTAGCCTTCCTGAAAAGCACACAATGTAGACTTCTGAAAGCTGCATGTTTTAAAAAGGTTTGCGAGAAACTGCCCATGTCACCAGAATTGTTTGTCTTGGCAATCCCTTTTCTTTGGGGGGCAGAGCGGGGAGGAGTTTACAGCTATTCAACTTACAGCATAAACAGAAACAGGAAACATTGATACTCTGATTATGTGAGCACGGAAGCTAGTAGATAGCCATTTTGTAGCCTGCTTTGATTCGAACTTTGAGACCCATAATCTTCTCAGAAAGGAACTGTTGGTGGGTCTGCTTTGGGAAAGGACAAACACTGTTAGTAACCTCACAGGAAACAGAGCTCTGCACAAAAGCCAATAGTGGACAACCAGGTCTCTCTGTTCTTATCTGCTAGGACACTGTGAGTCACATGGTACAAACGGAATAGAAAAAACAGCAACAAAAAAGCCACTATTGGCAGGCACGCTTGCTGTCAATGAAATTATTCAGTGAGGCAGAGAGATGATGCTTATATGTAACTTATTTTATCACATCCCTACTTGCTCTGTACACAGAAGTTGCAGGGACAATTAAGACTCACATTTTACAGTATCACTGATCTGCTATCTTAAAAAACAACACAAAAACCCTGCTATGATCATGACATCATAGGTAGACCCTATGAAAAGTGAAACTTGCTCAGTCGTGTCCGACTCTTTGCGACCCCACGGACTATACAGTCCATGGAATTCTCCAGGCCAGAATACTGGAGAGGGCACAGCTTTCCTTCTCCAGGGGATCTTCCCAATCCAGGGATCGAACCCAGGTCTCCCGCATTGCAGGCAGATTCTTTACCAGCTGAGCCACCAGGGAAGGTCTGTCTAAGCTATGGTCTCATAAAAATTCTAGGGCTATAAGGGACCGTTAGGGATCACACACACTGACCTCCTTGGGGTGCCTATGTGCCAGGTAAGCTCTTTTCTTGAGATAACAATGCAGAAGTTACGATGGTGTCTGAGGTCCCTCTGATGCGCGGGGCAGAGTTCGCCTTTCTGCATTATGTGCTCTACGCCACTCTGCACAAACACACTCGACTAAACACACACAGCCCAGAACTTAGAAACAATCTTTGTTTCTCCTCATTCAATAATTAATGAACTTCTATCACCCTGCCAGGCATCTAAACATTTATCAACATGCCCTTGTCTTCACTTAGTGAGCATACAGGGCTGTCTGCACATATTCAACATGACAAAGATGCGAACGATTCATTCATTACTTAATGGCAAAGGAGCATCTTTCTGATCTTTCTTTTCATTCTTTTTTTCCTGTTTGAACTCCCTTTGGTACTTTTTTTGGTTACTCTAACTGGCATCAAGTAAGTGGGAGCCAGGGATAATGCTAAACACCATAGAATGCAGAGGACAGACACTCACCCCCTTGAAAAAACCAAAAATACAAAAAATCAACCACCCAGAATTATTCACCCCATATGCCCAGAGGTAGACATTCTGCTCTAGTTCAAGCATAAAAAAGGAGCCTTGTACTTTCTAGACACTCTTTTTGAGAGTGTTACAAATGTGTTCCCTGTGATAAAAGCTTGTACAAAATCATGCTAACAATAAACTTATATACCATAAGACCTGGAAATATGAATAAAAAGTCCACTAAGCAAAGTCTGATGTTCTGTGTCAATGATGTGTTTACTACAACACAGCAGTTCCTGGTGATGAAAAGTAGTGTCTCACTGATGATGGATGCACCAACTTCATAGGAAAGCAGGGAATACAGAACAACACAGGTGATGGCCATGATCCGTCTTACTACTAAGAAGAAATATATATAGCCGGGAAAAGCTGTTCAGAGACTGGGGCTCAAGAGAGGCAGAGATGTTACTATTTACTGACACTTCTGTGTGCCCGCCAATGCATTAGACATCCTCCACTTTTCACCACCTTGATCCACTGCTTATAGATTATGAAGTTAAAGATTTAAGTAGTTTTTTTCCAAAGTCACACAGTAAGGGAATAGAGCTTGGATGGAAAACTATGGTCCATCTGACTGCAGGCTACGCCCCACCCCATCCTGCCTTGTCTGTGTATAACTGATTCTGCAGCATTTCTCTAACTCAGCTGTTTAGCAAGTTGTGCAACAAGATGAAAATCTCAACACCTTGTACTTCAGTAATAATCTGATATCTAAGACGTAGCTCTAGATTCTTCTCCCGAAGTCCAGACTTGTTTCCTAATCGCAATGTGGTCCCGCTATGATAAAAGAAAGCAAGTCACCTGCAGTCTCCTCCATTACGGTATTTCCTCCCTTCCTCCTCTTGCCCTCTTTCCTTCCATCCTCTTTCTCTTTATGCAGAAAGCTATTTTCTCTCTTGGAGCAGTTCATTTAGGGATAGGGAATCACGTCCTCTCTTAGTTCTCAGCCTATAGTGCTGAGTCCTGGGCAGCGAGCAGCAGGCAGTGTTAGTGGTGAAAAACAAAGACGCCCCAGAGAGCAAGCTGCAAGGACCAGCTCCATCTGGGCTTGGTACCTAACACCAGTTGAAATGGGTCACAGGCAGAGAATACTCCCTCTGCAGGCTGGCCTCTTGAGAACCTAGTGGTAATCTGGGGGCCAGGGAGTCACCACCTCTCACTGGATGAGTCAGGTCCCAGGACCTGTCTTCCCAGCCTCATTCAGCCAGGCATCTACCCTCCAGCACTGGCGGGGGAAATGAGCAACCACAGTCCTCTAGCTTAGGTTTTCTTCTCCAAACAGTACACCATGGTGGGAGAAACAAAGCAGCAAACATGTTAGATCTGAAATTCTCCTTTCTGCTTTTACTCTGAGGAAAACCCTCCTTGCACTCAGATAAAGAGTTAAAATTGAGGCACCAAAAGTTGTCCCTGAGTTTCTGGCTTCTCAATATGCTCGAATGTTATCACTATCATAGTAAAGTTGAATTTCCATCTTGCGGTGTCACTAAGGGCTCTTTATTCTGCGTGTGCTCAGAAGATTAGAATTTTCGTATTTCGCAGCCACTTTATAATGGCAATAATTTTTCTCTCCATGATACATGCAACCAACATGTATATCAAGTATACAACACAGTGAGTCCCCATTACTCTGGGACATGAACTTGAATTTATAGACTCCTCTTCCCTGGTGGCTCAGAGGGTAAAGCGTCTGCCTGCAGTGCGGGAGACCTGGGTTCAATCCCTGTGTGGGGAAGATCCCCTGGAGAAGGAAATGGCAACCCACTCCAGTACTCTTGGAGTGTACTGGAAAACTCCATGGACAGAGGAGCCTGGCAGGATATAGTCCATGGGGTCGCGAAGAGTCAGACACGACTGAGCGACTTCACTTTCACTTAGAGGTCCCTCAGAAAACCTAGCCTTTGCAATGAGTTTAGCTCAAAACAGGTTGAGATAGGAAATACATCAGCACAGCACAGATTTTGCTAACTTAATCCTAAAAAGAATTTCTTCTAAAACAGAGGGAGAAATCAAACTGTAGCTTTCATTCAGTCAGCACTTAACTTTCTCGTGACAAATCAGAAAATAAACAAAACCTTTGCATAGGAAGAAGTAAGGTATATGCCGGATTAGGTTTCATTCTGAAGCACTGTGGGCTCTAATTCCTGAACAAAGCTAAAGGAAATGGAAACTGGACTCTTCAAATTGCCCTTTTCTGCCATGTGCAAGGTCTATTCAGCTGCAGCTGAATAGGGAAAGTGGAGGTCAGAGTCACAGAAGCACATAAATTCTGAATTGGAGCTCAAGGTAGGCTGGCCCTCGAGGATTTTAATTACTTTTTCAATGATTAGAAGGAGACTAAGTGAACAAGGATGAATCAGTAAATGACAGAGAAAGCTCTGTATTATGACTACAGCTGGGGGAAAAAAAGGAGGAATTTGCTTAGAACTTATTAAACATAAAGGATCCAACTCATCTTAAGTCTTTGAAATTTTACAAAAAATTAAATCACTTCTGCCTTCTTGGATTTGTCTTTGCTCTTGGGTTTTTAAAATGTCTTAGAGTCAAATTTCCGTCAGCTGTACAGATTCAACCAGGCATATATTAGGAAACTTACAGGGGAAAAAAAAAAAGCTAAAAAGGTGGGGGCAGGGAGAATCCAAGATTAATATTGTGTGTGTGTGCTCAGTAGCTTCAGTCGTGTCCGACTTTTTGCAACCCCCAAGGACTGCAGCTCTCCAGGGTCCTCTGTTCATGGGATTCTCCAGACAAGAATACTGGAGTGGGTTGCCATGTCCTCCAGGGGATGGATCTTCCCTACCCAGGGATCAAACTCACATCTCCTGCATTGCACACAGATTCTGTTCCCACCAAGCCACCTAGGAAGTCCAATATTAATATTAACTTGTGCTTTTTTTCTTTCTTACCTTTTGGCGATGGCAGCACTTACACATGAGGAGAAGTCTGGTAGTTGTATGGAATGCACGAGAAGGTTACAGGCGATTTATCAGGGAAAGGGAAAGAGAAGACATGGAAAGTACAGAAAGGACATGAAGCGAAGTCACTCAGTCGTGTCCGACTGTTTGGGACCCCATGGACTGTAGCGTACCATGCTCCTCCATCCATGGGATTTTCCAGGCAAGAGTACTGGAGTGGGTTGCCATTTCCCTCTCTAGGGGATCTTCCTGACCCAGGGATTGAACCCAGGTCTCCCACATTGTAGGCAGACGCTTTACTGTCTGAGCCACCAGGGAAGTCCTAGAAAGGATATAGGTCCCCGTGAATAATCTACTTCAAAAATAAAAACTCTGAAAATACCAGTAATGCTACTTAGATGTACTCTGTTATCTGGACCCAGAATTTCCTTCCTCCAGAGAATTAATTAAGCACAGACTTTGGTTCAATTATTTGAACTCATCATTATCGTTAATCATCCTGTTTTGTAAAATGATTCTGACCAAAGTGTAATTTGATTTTGGGAAAAAAAAAA
>SJYV01024926.1:494836-521923 GCA_006410875.1 Neotragus pygmaeus | reverse complement strand
AAAATGTCTTAGAGTCAAATTTCCGTCAGCTGTACAGATTCAACCAGGCATATATTAGGAAACTTACAGGGGAAAAAAAAAAAGCTAAAAAGGTGGGGGCAGGGAGAATCCAAGATTAATATTGTGTGTGTGTGCTCAGTAGCTTCAGTCGTGTCCGACTTTTTGCAACCCCCAAGGACTGCAGCTCTCCAGGGTCCTCTGTTCATGGGATTCTCCAGACAAGAATACTGGAGTGGGTTGCCATGTCCTCCAGGGGATGGATCTTCCCTACCCAGGGATCAAACTCACATCTCCTGCATTGCACACAGATTCTGTTCCCACCAAGCCACCTAGGAAGTCCAATATTAATATTAACTTGTGCTTTTTTTCTTTCTTACCTTTTGGCGATGGCAGCACTTACACATGAGGAGAAGTCTGGTAGTTGTATGGAATGCACGAGAAGGTTACAGGCGATTTATCAGGGAAAGGGAAAGAGAAGACATGGAAAGTACAGAAAGGACATGAAGCGAAGTCACTCAGTCGTGTCCGACTGTTTGGGACCCCATGGACTGTAGCGTACCATGCTCCTCCATCCATGGGATTTTCCAGGCAAGAGTACTGGAGTGGGTTGCCATTTCCCTCTCTAGGGGATCTTCCTGACCCAGGGATTGAACCCAGGTCTCCCACATTGTAGGCAGACGCTTTACTGTCTGAGCCACCAGGGAAGTCCTAGAAAGGATATAGGTCCCCGTGAATAATCTACTTCAAAAATAAAAACTCTGAAAATACCAGTAATGCTACTTAGATGTACTCTGTTATCTGGACCCAGAATTTCCTTCCTCCAGAGAATTAATTAAGCACAGACTTTGGTTCAATTATTTGAACTCATCATTATCGTTAATCATCCTGTTTTGTAAAATGATTCTGACCAAAGTGTAATTTGATTTTGGGAAAAAAAAAAGTTTAGATGAAAATTAAATTATACATGCTATATTTTTACCTCCCTTATAAAAATCCAACTGAATTAAATTTATAAATTCATTATTGAAATAGATGTCATCTTCTTGTAGGGATCAGGAGCATTTGTACAAGGTCACTGTTTTGATCAGGGTTTTAACCCTTCTGTTTTTAGCAAGCTGTGGTATCCCAAAGTTCTGGACTTCTGGATGATTGCTTGAGGCAGAGCTGTTCTCTTGCAGCTCCTGAGAAATTGACACTAGGAAACTAACTTGAAACAAATTCTAAAAGTCTGTGCCAACACCATGCTTTAATCTAAAATAATGAAAAGATGAAAGAGAACATTTTGCACTGAGCAGTTTATGAAAATCAACCCAAGGAGGAAAAAAACTATAAATGTCAAAAGGTAAATATATTTTGTCTTAAGGATTCCAAGGAAAAAAGAACACCCCCAAACCTCTATTGGCTTCTTCTGCAAGTGCAAGAAACCCAGCAAGAGAAACCAAGATTCCTAAGCTTGAAAACAAATTAAATCTATCAACATTCCTATTATAACAATTTTTATTATAGAAAAAGAAACGAAGACAGAAGGAAAACATTTCAAACTTGAAAGTTGGAAAATTCTACAATGTATTTAAATAAAAGCAGGTTGGGCAGGAATTTGTGAACTGAGGGTAGAAATCTATTAGTGTTTTACATAATCAAATTATTGGGTTGCAAACAGAACTTTTTCTAAAAACAAAGAAATAGGATAGGAAATACTAGAAATGTTAGGATACTCTACATAGGATAAGAGGAAGTAATCTTAATTCATAAGTCACTGATTCCCTTTTTGCACACGTGTGTGCATGTGTGCACATGCATTTTGTATATAAAATATACTTTATGCTCTGGCTTTCAGTCAAAAAACATCCAACAGCCCCCTGGTCCAGACTCTACTTCGTACATTTCTTATCTAGGAAGGGAGACAGACTGGCTGGTTCTACAGGCTTGTAGAGGCCTACTGGTTTCTCCCAAGGTCACTGTGATGATTTTCCAGGCTTGGTCCCACTCTAACCAGCACTGGAACAAACAGAACAGGCAGCTCAAAAGAATGAAAACGTGGCCTCAGTGTAATCAGCCATTATCATCATATTTAGAGGCACGTATGCGATGTCACTCTCATGGATCCAGGGCCGTGTAGGGAGGAAAGGTCTTCTTGGATGTGTGGAGGCAGGAACGGTCTCTCTCCATGGTCCTTCTTTCAGTGTTTCCTTAGTGGTCTGCCCTGGTCACTAGCACTAGCTAAGCTCCCCCTGCCTGTCCAGTGAGATCTTGAAAGGACTTGATATAACTGAGCAATGAGGGCACACTGAAAAAGCCGGCATTCCTTTCTGTGTCTAAGAAACTCAAACTGAAGCTAACTGTCCCCAAAAGGAGAGCTTGGCATATTTTTTCTTTGGCTTATTTTAAAAATAATCCTTTGTGTACAAAGTGAAAGTGACAGTGTGAAATGTATATATGATTATAAACATATTATTGATATATTGTTGGAATATTTGATGTGAAGGAGAAATGTATCTGGTGTTTTAACCATTTCACTGTAATTTACATTCTTGGATCTCTCCGTATTGTTGACAGAGAACATTCCCTTGAGAGGTCCAAGTAAACCCAGTTTATAAAGGAAAGGTAACAAAGTGTTACCTCAGATATGCAGATGACACCATCCTTAGGGCAGAAAGTGAAGAGGAACTAAAAAGCCTCTTGATGAAAGTGAAAGAGGAGAGGGAAAAAGTTGGCTTAAAGCTCAACATTCAGAAAACGAAGATTATGGCATCCAGTCCCATCACTTCATGGGAAATAGATGGGGAAACAGTGTCAGACTTTATTTTTTGGGGGCTCCAAAATCACTGCAGATGATGATTGCAGCCATGAAATTAAAAGACGCTTACTCCTTGGAAGAAAAGTTATGACCAACCTAGATAGTATATTCAAAAGCGGAGACATTACTTTGCCGACTAAGGTCCGTCTAGTCAAGGCTATGGTTTTTCCTNCCTTTAGGATGGACTGGTTTGATCTCCTTGTAGTCCAAGGGACTCTCAAGAGTCTTCTCCAGCACCACAGGTCAAAAGCATCAGTTCTTCAGTGCTCAGCCTTCTGTATGGTCCAGCTGTCACATCCATACATGACAACTGGGAAAACCATAACTTTGACTAGATGGACCTTTGTTGGCAAAGGAATGTCTCTGCTTTTTAATATTATGTATCTCCAGAGACACGCAAGTCTCTTGATGGAAGAAGACCGTACCACCTACCAAGTTTTCTTGTCCCAAATCAGATGTGAATCTCAGGCAATACTTAGATCTAAGTACCAGTATACCAAAAGTACAGGGAGTGAGGGAGCATGGTACAGGGTGCTGAGACTGGGAAATCACGTGATAAAAAAACTTGTTTCCTATAAAGTAAACTGCACAGGGGAAGAAAGGCAAAGAAGGGAGCAAGAATCAGAGGTTAGGGGGATTTAAGAGGCATATGAGCCAGCTCCAACGTGTGGATATTACTTGGATCCTGATTTTCACAAACTAAAATTTTTTTGAGACAGATAATTGAACTCAGATTGATTATTTGATTTTATTGAGAAATTACTGTTAATTTTCTTGACATAAAAAGTTTTATGGGGTTTTAATTTTTTGAGTCCTAATCTTTTAAGTTATATTCTGATATATCTATAAATGAAATTATATGGCCTATCATTGNAGACAGATAATTGAACTCAGATTGATTATTTGATTTTATTGAGAAATTACTGTTAATTTTCTTGACATAAAAAGTTTTATGGGGTTTTAATTTTTTGAGTCCTAATCTTTTAAGTTATATTCTGATATATCTATAAATGAAATTATGTGGCCTATCATGGGAACATATGATATAGAACATAGATAAAAATACTTTTAAGACTAGAATAACTTATATTTTTATGATAATACTCTGGATATAAAGATATCATTCAGAATATGTAGGACTACATAAATTATAATGGCTACATACTGTTCTATTACTTATATGTCCTGTAGCCTATTTAAAGGTTTCCTGTTGAACATTTATGCTCTTTGCCATTTTTTCCATGCCTAATGCTCTGGTGAACATTCACATGTACAGTGTGTTTTGTTCAGTTAATTTTCTTAGGATAAGTTTATAGATATAATGTTTGTAAGTAAAAATATGCTTATATTTCCAGTATCTTTTATTAGCTTCCTATTGCTGCTCCCCCAAATGACCACAATCTTAGTGGTTTAAAACAACACACATTTGTTATCTTACGGTTCTGGAGATAGGAGACATGGGTATCACTGTGCTAAAATCCAGGTGTTGGCTGGGCAGTGTTCCAGCTGTATTCTGGGGGCTTTGGGGTACCAGAGAAACTGATGGTAGTTATTTGGGGGGATGAGAGTGAAGGGAAGGGAATGGAGCCAATTGTTTTTCATTTTAGGCCTTTTTGTAGTTTTAAAATTTTTTATCATGTGAATGTATTTTTACTTTGATCTTTTTCTTTTTTTAATTAAAAGTCAGCTTTTTATGACCCAATTGCCACAATTCAGATCAGATCCAGNCATTCTGAAGGAGATCAGCCCTGGGATTTCTTTGGAAGGAATGATGCTAAAGCTGAAACTCCAGTACTTTGGCCACCTCATGCGAAGAGTTGACTCATTGGAAAAGACTCTGATGCTGGGAGGGATTGGGGCCAGGAGGATAAGGGGATGACAGAGGATGAGATGGCTGGATGGCATCACTGACTCGATGGACGTGAGTCTGAGTGAACTCGGGGAGTTGGTGATGGACAGGGAGGCCTGGCGTGCTGCGATTCACGGGGTCGCAAAGAGTTGGACATGACTGAGCGACTGAACTGAACTGAACTGAACAAAGTATTAAGAGTAATACTCCTATTCTCATCTCTCACCTCTACCCTGTCTGCACAGCAGAAGGAGCTGAAAGTAAAGACTCGTGTCATTTTTACTTTGTATGAACAAAAAACTCATTTTGCCATCTCTCTCTCTCTCTCATTCTTGGTATGTTCCAAGTATGGCCTCATATCTAGAAGTGGGTCCAACTTGGGTAAAGTACCAATAATAAAAATATGATTATTTGTACTGCACAGGAAAATACTAATCTTTGATATACTTAAGAATGAAAGTGAGTCAGTTGGTTTGGCTGATTCAGAAGATAACTCTAAGTATGTTTGTGTAGAGAAGTGAAAGGTCTCATTTCTCTAAACCATGGCTGGCCACCAGGCAGATGTTGGAGAGAGAGACAGATGGTTACATGGATGACTCGGCATTAACTCAATTCCAAGTCTAGGAAAACCTCTTGAACTATGCTGACCTCACCTTTCCATATAAAGGAGTCCACACACAACCCGAAAATGTCTTAGCTCCTCTTGCAGCTAGGTATGGCTATGAGACCAAGGTTGTTTAGTGAGATGTAAACAGAAGTGCTATGTGACTTCTAGGAAGATCCTTACCAGCAATATGGTGATATGCCTCTCATTCTTCTGGTTGGCTGGGATAGAGATTGATGGCTGGGGCCTGTGCAACCATACTGGGCTACTAGGCACTCCCTGATGACTGAGTAGATGACATACCAGTCCAAACTGCCTACCCTGGATTTCTCTTAATTGGCAGAGAAATAGACATATTTGTTTTGGGTCACTTTTCTTTACTATTGCTGCTATGTGTGGGTGAACCAAGGGATTCCCTGATGGCTCCTGACAATCCAGGAGACACAGGAAATGCAGGTTAGGTTCCTGGGTCAGGAAGATCCCTTGGAGAAGGAAATAACAAACCACTCCAGTATTCCTGCCTAACAAATCTCATGGACAGAGGATCCTGGCAGGTTCTAGTCCCTGTGATTGCAAAGAGTTGGACACAACTGAGCAACTGACATATGCATACAAACAACAACAAAAAAACACGTGGGTGAACCTAATCCTAACTGATTCTTTTGTGAAAATAAAGCCTACTTACAAATATGATAGCGTTTTTCATTTCTATCATTTCAGTTTGCACATAATTTAAACATTATGCAGTGTTTTCTTTCTTTGCACAACAGTAACTCTGGGACTAAAGTCAAGGTTACATTTCTAATTTAGAAAAGATGTGAGATTTGCTCAGAGTTTCTTGATGAAAAAGCTACAATTTGGGAGGCTAAGAGTGGCCGTAACTCTTTGATAGCTATCCCAAAGCTATACCACTTAAGGTAAGTGAGAGAGGGTCTAACGGAAAGTTCCAGACACAGATTTAAATCAAGACAGCAGAAACTAGTATGTCAGTTTGCAGTATAAAAGGATATATCTGTAAGTTTCCTGTTCATCTGACTCTAAATTCTATCTCTTCTGTATACATACTAAACAAAGAAATGTTTTTTAGAAGGAAAACAAAGCACTGCTGTTTTTATAGTTGCTTTAAACACTTTCAGAATTTATCACTAAATTACAGCTTGATCTTAAAAAATATAAACAATCCAGTCGACCAAAACACTCATGCAATTTTATAAAAGAACTAAACAAGATTCTGGCCAGGTAGGGTGGAGGGCATCAAAAGAATGTACTTCTATCACTGGCATCTAAAATTGAGAATGTCTGCATGCATACATACTTGAATATACGAAAATTAAAAAATCCTATCTCATTTGTTAGGATATAACTGAACACTACAGTGGGGAAGGAGTTTTTAGCGGATGAATAAGACATCCTCACGCCTCTGGACAGCAGGCTACGATGGGTCATTTCTCTCTGTTCAGTCCGTAGAGAGAAGTTTTGCCAGGGTTCAGGCTGCCTGATCACTCAGGTCAGCTATTGCCCACATCTCTGCCATTCCCGTTTCCAAGGGAAACGAAGAGCATGGATGTCTCTAAATAACCATCAGTCCTGCTGTAAAGTAAGGTAAAACCCCCGACTCACTATAAAGAAGGTTGAGTGTTGAAGAATTGATACTTTTGAACTGTGGCGTTGGAGAAGCCCCTTGAGAGTCCCTTGGATTGCAAGGAGAATAAACCAGTCAGTCTTAAAGGAAATCAATCCTGAATATTCATTGGAAGGGCTGATGCTGAAGCTGAAGCTCCAATACTTTGGTCACCTGATGCAAAGAGCCGACTCATTAGAAAAGACTCTGATGATGGGAAAGACTGAAGGCAGGAGAAGGGGATGACAGAGGATGAGATGGTTGGATGGCATCACTGACTCAATGTACATGAGTTTGAGCAAGCTTCGGGAGTTGGTGATGGACAGGGAAGTCTGGCGTGCTGCAGTCCATGGCGTGACAAAGAGTCAGATACGACTGAGCGACTGAACAACAACATCCAGTAAGTAAAGACTTGATCATATACTAATGAGAACCGCCAATCCTCTAGCCTCAGCCTCTCCTAAATTCTAACCTGTATCTCCTCATCCACACTCTTCACTCCCAATGCATAAATAACAAATTAACATTTTGCCACGACAGCTTATTTTCCTTTTACAAAGAAGTAACACAGCACGGATAGAGTTGAAGGCTATCTTCATGTACGGGTACCCAGTTGGGCTCATTCCCGTCTTCTCATAGTCAGCAGTTCTTATTAACTTGGCACTTATCTGGGTCATGCTTTCATTCTCTTACACATGTCTAAAGGCATAAACAAAATATAGTGCTGTTTGTACGTTTTTTAAAATACGCTAGACTGTATTGACAATTCTACTACCAGCCTTTTCACTCACCATTGTTATTTCTGAGATCTTACCTTCTGGGAAAAATACCCAGAATTAATGCTGCTGGTTGCATGGTACCCATATCTACAGCTGGTGACGAGTCCTTTCCTGGGGAGGGAGCCCCATTAAATAAGGCTTCAACCTCTCATCCTCACTTCCTTTCTTCAGGAAGGTATACTGACTTATCTGATGGGAAGGGGTGGTGGAAAGGGAACCCCATCTTCAAGTGGAATTCTTGTAACAATAATTCTACAAAATCATTCTGGAAGTTCTCATGGATCAGAAACGATATGCTCTTCTCCATATTTAAGGAGGTTGAAAATATACTTCCAACCTGTTTTGTCTGCCTTATCTTGGAGCTACCTGAACTATGGTGATTCCTTGAATACATACCCTCCTTTCTCCCCACTGTCTTATTTTACTGGATTATATCTCAATTCTTCTTCAAACCAACCCCTAAATGCCATCTTCTCAGGGAGTCTTAAGGACAGGGAACCACTATTTAAGAATTGTGCCTTTATTTCCACCGGTATTGAAAGTGTAACGTTTCAGACCAGCATTTATTCCCTCCAATGACCTCTTCTGACTGTCATTCACGTCCCCCATGTCTTATACTTCAGCTAAACTATCCTCAGAACCCACTAATGCTTTCCTATCATGTTCTTTTGTCATTCAGTGTTCTAAGCACTCTGCTTAGATACTACTTCTCCATAACTCTGTATGTGAAATAACTTCAGATTTTAAATCAGCTTTTCCTTTATTAAAAATAAAATTATGAAAGTAACACACACTAATTGCAAAACTTTCAAAAATACTAAGATATGTATTCTGCCTGCAATGCAGGAGACCCAGGTTTGATTCCTGGGTCGGGAAGATCCCCTGGAGAAGGAAATGGCAGCCCACTCCAGTATTCTTGTCTGGAGAATCCCATAGAGGAGCCTGGCAGGCTCCATGGGGTTGCAAGAGTCAGACATGCCTTAGTGACTAAACCACCACCAAAATATGTAAAGAATAACATGAACATCATCATGACCCCATTTCCCACATGTCAATGACAGTAATCACTCGACATACTTCATTTCTACCTTTTCATTGAGTGTAAATATTTTATAATTTTTACAATACAAGAAATAGGAATACTGTTTGGAAACTTGATTTATTTTACTGTGAACTTCTTTCTAGATTCCATGTATATCTATTTTTTAAAACAACATTGACATTACACCAAAAATACCATACTTTTTGCTTTTTTTCTTAAAGGTTTAGGTTTTAATTTTCACATTAAATTTGGTATGTCTTTATGCAGAATAAATTGATGCAAGACTTTAATTTGAAAGTTCTAAATATAGTAGCATAAGTCTAATTAAGGACACTCTGGGGTCTCCTTTGATATCAGTTTTATTCCTCTTTATTGTTACGGCAGTATTATCTTGTTTTGATATCTAGAGTTAGGTAAATCATCCATCATTGTTCTTTAAAACTTTTCTGTCTTTCCTCATGATTTACTCTTTCAGAATCCAGCCAAACATTGCTGTTTAACTGTGATGCTCATCTTCCTCTGTATACCAAGTCACTTCAGTGTGTCTGACTCTTTGCCACCTTATGGACTATAGCCCACAGCCCACCAAGCTCTTCTGTCCATGGGATTTTTCTGGCAAGAATACTGGAGAGGGTTGTCATTTCCTTCCCCAGGGGATCATCCTGACCCAGGGATCAAATCCGGGTCTCTTGCATTGCAGGTAGATTCCTTACCGTCTGAGCCCCCAGGGAAGCCCTCAGATATATAAAGAGATCCTCAAACTCATGTTTTCTTAGATTCTTTATTTGTCCCTAATCCTTAATCCAGGATGGCACATATACCTCATTTTACCTGTCTTTGGAATCTCATATTCTGATTCTCTGTATTTACATAATTAAATTTGGGTTTTCCTGTGTTAATTTGTCTGATGTCACTGTAACTATTAGGCCATCCAGAAATACCTACAAGGGTAGGGGGAAATTTTTTCTTTCCCCAACATAACTATGCACTCTGGCAATATGTAGCAACTTTATAGTAATTTACATGCTAGTTTGACGGAGAAATGATGATTTATACTGATTATTCTCTTTCAAGAACATGGTTGTATGTCTCACCAATGATTCAGACTCAAGAGTCTTATTTTGTGACTTTCAGTAAATTTTTATGATTTTCTTTCTATATTCTCATTTCTTGCTAAATTTATTCCCAGGAATTTTATAGTTTGGTGACACACATATAAATAGAATATTTCCCCGTTTACAGTATCTCCTTATTGCTGATAGAAAGGGAACGATTACATATTTACATTGCATCAAAACAACCAACCAAAACTCTTATTACTTAAAATAAATTTCTTGAACTTTCTATTATACAATCATACCGTATATAAACAGAGGGAAATTTATCACTTTCTTTCTAATATCAATACTTTCATATTGTTCTTGTTTATTACATTGGCTAGTACCTGCAGGATAATGATGAATAATTACAGTGATCATATAAGTATTTTCTTTATGGACTCAATACATGTGTGCATCTTTAGGATTTTACCATTTAATATGAGGCTGTTAGTTTCTGTCTTTCAAAAATATTCAAATTCTTCTATTGCATGAGATCTTTATCATTCCATTGAATGTGTTTAAGTAAAGAGTTACTTTCTCACTCTGCTTTATTTTGAATTGGATACCCAAGCACTCTGTAACTGGACGTGGTTCTTTTAAACTTCAGGGAGTTTTTAAAATTGGTATTACTTGCATTAAGACATCAATGGCTGGGACTTTCCTGGTGGTTCAGTGGCTAAGCCTCTGCACTGCCAATGTAGGGGGTCCAGGTTCGTTTCCTGTGCAGGGAACTAAATCCCACATGCTGTATGTAACTAAGCATTTGCATGCCACAATGAAAAGATTTCGCATGTCACAACTAAGATCCCATGTGCTGCAACTAAGAGCCAGCAGACAAGCCAAAAAAAAAAAAAATAAATAATTAATGTCTAAAAGAACAATTATGGTCGAAGCTAACAGGAGGTTGAAACTTTTAGAAAGCCCTAATAATCCAATTTTCTCTCCCCTCCCCGAAAAAGACATAAAAAATTGGACATAAGAATACACTATTCACTTAGTGAGGGCCAGTTTTCTTCTATTTCTTATTCAAAATTCTATTCGGTTTTCTTTGCATGAGAACAGCACAACGCTGTAATAATATCAAACATGGGTATGAATGAAAGTTTACGAAAAACCTCATACAATTGCAATTTTCTAAATTTATACATGAGGTAAGGGTAACTGGACTCTTTTCAGCATCCTCCGGCAGAAAGTTCACAGCCAAGATGGGGCAAGATAGCAGCCATATAAATTTAAATGTTATTGCATAGTGGATATTTTTACTTTTAATCCTTATAAAGTCTATGCATTTAAAAATCATTTTATGTTAACATTCGTAGCACTAATCCCTGCAAGACAGTGTTTTGACAGGGGTCTTATTTTAACTCCATATTTTATGATGTTAGGCAGAACTACATTAGGAGCGCATTATTTAGCATACACATAAATCCTAAGTAGGGATGGGCTAGATAACGCATGGAAAATAAATTTGTATTTTGCAGCACATAAAGAAAAACAGTCGAGGTCAGGTCAGACATTCCTAAAGTTCAAACTCCTTTTCAAACTGTTTACTCTTTTTACTTAATTACTCTTACTACCTCAAAACACCACCGCACAAAGAAATATCAGAGTTTACCATAAAAAGCCTAGAGAAAATTCAGACTTTTGCCAGTAGATAAAGCTATTCAGTAAACTGATGTCTATTATTCATTGTTTATTTAAAAAATCATTTATTCAGTGCTGGTTATGTGCTAATAAGCACAGGGCTATGTGATGATGACGATATGGAAGGAAAACAGATCTTTAGGAAGCAGTAAAGCACAGTGATAAAGCCAAAGTTTTAGACTGGGGCTTAGACTCTGCCTCACCCCTCCCCTCACCTCGCTTGCATTAGCTGTTTGTCTTTGGGTACCTACTCACTCCCTGGGGTGCCCAGTTTCCTCAACTGTAAAACGGGAGTATTAGGACAACTTATGTTGAGGGCTCGTAGAAGACATTAAAGATATACATGTAACACAGAATGCCCCCAGCAAGATGCCCAGCACACAGCTGGTCTTCAACTTGTGGGCAGGGCCAGGATACAGGAGATGCTGCATTGAGCAGGACAGCCCCACAAAGATTTGTCCACTGTCCCTTCACTCCTGTGTTGGGAAAAGCTGACCGTGATTACATGAACTTAGAGCCCTCCTCCCAATTTGCTTTACATAAAAACTCCAAGCTATCAATGTGTACCCCATTTTTAAGGAATGTAAACAAGAGTGCAAAATGAGAGAAGGTAAACTTTATTTTCTTTGGAACTTTGCAAAGAGATACTCACTTTTGCAGAAAACTGCATCGGTGCCAATAACCACCTGTGACATCTGACTTGCCAAAACACACCTAATCCTTCTGCACTCGTGATAGTCGCATAAGAATTCTGTGTATACGCAAGCATCTGACCACTCTAGTGTAGTCAAAATATTTCTTCTAATTAATACATCCTGAAGGGCTTCCCTGGTGGTCTAGTGGTTCAGAATCAGCCAGGGCAGGGGACACAGATTCAGTGCCTGGTCTGGGAAGAATCCACATGCCACGGGGCAACTAAGCCCAGGCACCACAACTACTCAGCCCAAGCACCCTGGAGCCAGAGCTCCCCAACTAGAGAAGCCACCGCAAGGAGAAGCTCACAATGGAGAGTGGCCCCAGCTCTCCACAACCAGAAAGAGCCTGCACACAGCAACAAAGACCCAACACGGCCAAAAGAATAAACCAATTAAACAGTACATATTGAAATACATAACATGTTACCATAAATACTTTTTATGGCTCAACTCACACATTACGTTATTTTTTGAAATTATCTGTAGAAGGTTATAGTGCCTGAGTTTTACTTCAGGATAGTCAAGTGTTTGGTATAAAAAGAGGGAAGGGATGAGTTTGAGAACACGGGGCTACATAACTTGTTCAAGTCACAGCTGATAAGAAATGGGGCTGGTATCTGCGCCAGGGCTGTCCTGAGGATGCATCTGCTCATTCTTCTGCTTCTGCGGTGGAAAACTTAGGATGCTCCTGACCTCTCTGGAGTTCTTTGACCTGGGAAATCATTTGTTAGATCATTTACTCAGAAGCTGAGGATACAGCACTGAACAAAAGGGACAAATCCCAGCACCCTAAAGGATTTATCTTCAGGGGAGGGGCAGACGGTGTTCTCATAGGTGCCTGCATGGCTAGCAGCAACACAGGGCGTGGGGGTGCTCGCGAGGGGGGCCAGGGCTGCTATCGATGGGATGGTTGCTTTCAGTTGGGACACATGCAGAGGGCCTCCCTGACATATAAGCTGAAGACTGAGTGAGGCAAGCAAGCAAACCATGTACTCATGAGGGAGCTTGGAGAGTGAGAGCCCGTCCACAGAACCTGATGTGGAAGGCAGCAGGGAGAAAGAATACGTGCTGATAATAGCACAACCACCGGAAATAACCTGAATACCTGCTGATAACATAAGAGGTGGCATATTCACAGTTGCCAGATGAAACCGGTTACAGAAAATACACCGCCAATATTTTTTCCTGTTATTTCAGTAGTGAGCAAACGAGTTTCAGGTGTCAAGAAGGAAATGGACTGGAGTGTGGTCATATACCTGTGAATGCAGAGTTCTAGAGCATCCTGCTTTCTCCCTGGTCACTACACAGCACTGTAAACAAGTCTATCTAGAAGGATTCTTCCAACCTAAAAGAGTCAGCACATCCCCTCAGATCCCTGCTATGGACATCGGTCCTGAACGCCTCTGTCTGAGAAGGGAACAAGCAGGAGTGTTTTCTATTGTCAGAACACACTCATCCCTCACTTGCAAGAATGCATTAGGGACTTCCCTGCTGGTCCAGGGGTTAAAAGTCTGCTTGCCAGTGCAGGGGGCCCAGGTTCCATCCCTGGTCAGGGGAACTGGAGCCCCCATATTACAACGACAAATAAATATTTAAAAAGCTGTTACCCCCATATTACAACTACAAATAAATATTTAAAAAGCTGTTACCACTGTTCAGTTTGGGCTTCTCCAGCATTACGGCACTTGAGAATAAGCCTTGAGTTAGGTAAGGAAAAATCAAGATTCAGGGGCTTACTCAAACTACCCAAGGTCATAGTCAGCACACAGCAAAGAGCAACTCAAATCCAGGCAGTGAAGACTGCAAACTAACGTGTGTGGCTGCTCCAAGGAAAATCACCTCATTACCTGGAGTGGCAGTATGAGAGCAGAAAACGATCAATGAATCATATGGCATTAAAATGACCCCATGAGTCTAACTTAATATTATAACTGCATTTCACTGAAGCATTTGAAGATCAGGCTGTAAAATCTGGTGACCTGTAATTAAGATATTTTACTTCTAAATTTAAAAAAAAAGTTTATGCAAATACTTGAAGAATATATATAAGTTAGCAGCAATAACTAAAAATTTGAGTGTTAATTCCCAAAGTCCAGGATGGTGGTCACTTCTAGTGGAGTGGCAGAGAAATGGGACTGGGGTGAGGGGTGCAGAGCATGACTTCTAATACCTTTCCCATCCCCAATTAAAAATTCCCCAAACAAAAGAAACCTGGCTCCTAAAAGAACAAGTATCGAGAATGCCCAAAAGTGGACTACACACTTGCAGTGCTGAGCGCCTGGGGTTCAATTTCTGGTTGGAGAACGAAGACCCTGCAAGCCACACAGTGTCTAAAAAGAATAAAATAAAAGACCAGGTACCACTGCTGAGTAAAGTTCACCATCAAAAGATGAAGAGTTGGCAAGAGATAATGCTTGAAGCTCTTCTAGAAGAAAGCCCTAATCTCTGTAGTGACAAGCAGTGCTGGAGAAAGCATCTTGTGGCTCCTCTTCCTTGGGGACACAGAGTGCCAGGATAAATGGGCTGAAAAGCAGCTCTAAGGCAGATTGCAAAGCAAACAGCTGACCAGCACATGCACGGCCTTGAGTGCTGACTTAGGTTTGTTGAGACTTTTTGGCTATTTGTTTCTTCTTCTTCTTTTTTTTTTTGAGTCAGAGCTGACAAGCACCTCTGAAAGAACTGCAGAGGAAAAAAAGTTTCACAAATTTTATGACTAATGAAAAGGGGATGATGTATACAAGCATAAGCTCTGAAATGATTAAAGGTTTATGTATAAGAACCAACATTTTATGAACCAATACAGGTGATCTTTATAAACTCAAGTGGATGGATGGAATTCCCTTGTGGTCCAGCGTGGTTAGGGCCCCAGGCTGGCAGTGCAGGGGCACTGGTTCAACCCATAGTTGGGGGAACTAAGAACCCACATGCCCTGCAGTGTGGCCCGAAACAGAAAGGATGGAAGGGGAAAAGCTACAAGGAACACGCTGAAAAGACAAGTCACACGTGGGAGAATACATTTGCAGCACAGGATGGCAAATATTCATATTTGGAACATATAAAGGATATTATAAATGAATAAGAAAGAGGTAAATGGCCTCAAAGAAAATAAGCAATTCACAAATTGATAGACCCATAAATATGTCTATACTCACAACTACAATGAACTACCATTTCACTACCACTAGGTTGGCAAGATTTAAAACAGCCTAACAATATAAAGTGTTAGTCACTCAACTGTGTCCAACTCTTTGTGACCCTGTGGACTGTATCCTGCCAGGCTTCTCTGTTGGTGGGATTTCCCAGGCAAGAACACTGGAGTGGGTAGCCATTCCCTTCTCCAGGGAATCTTCCCAACCCAGAAATCGAACCTGGGTCTCCTGAATTGCAGGCAGATTCTTTACCATCTGAGACACCAGGGAAGCCCATAGAGTATAGATGTTGGGAGGGGTTCCCAGGTGGTGCCTGAGGTAAAGAACTCACCTGGCAATGCAGGAGACATAAGAGATGTGGGTTCCACCCCTGGGTGGGGAAGATCCCTGGGAGAAGGGCATGGCGACTCACTCCAGTGTTCCTGCCTGTAGAACTCCATGGACAGAGGAGCCTGGCTGGCTACAGTCTGACGCTATTGAGTGCACACACCCGCGCGCGCGCACACACGCGCGCGCACACACACACACACACACAAATATTGGGAAGAATGTCTGCCAATGGACACAGGTGAGGGGAGCAGTGAGTAGATCAGAATGTGACTCAATAAAACAACCTTTAATTAGCAATATATTCAGGGAAAAGATCTTTTAAAGTAGTCAAAGAAGAATTAAAAAAAAAAACAACCAAATTTATTCCACTACTGTGTGCCCACATTATTCTGTATCAGAATAATTATATTGGTACTCCTTTTAAATGTGACCATCCGCTATAAACTAGGCATCTGAAACAAATGATGATCGGTTTAATGAGAGTGGACAGGAACCAGGTAAAGAGATGAGACTATCACCATAGGCAGAAGAGCTGGCTGATCATCTATACAGGTTTGAGTGAGAGCAAAGTTGTACCCTCCACCACTTACGGGCTGAGTGATGGCAGACAGGTTTCATAATTTTGGTAAGCTTCAGTTGTATCAGCTGTAAAACGGGGATAATCAGAACCGTTTAAGGATTAAGTGAGAACGTACATGACTGCTTCAGCACAGGTCTGGAGCTTGGGAACAACTCAGAGAATGGGAGCATTTATAATGAAAATATTGCCAAGGCTTTGCTTCCTAATCGCACTCAGTTTGTCTTGGAAACGCCACAGCTACGTGTTCTAATCTCTAAATCCTAACCCTGAAACGTTGGCGGCCAGCCAAGTTCCAGCGCAGGATTTAACTGGGCACGGGTCTAGACCTCCTCTTCTGCTGCAGTGTTTCTTTAGGCTTATGTTCCCCGGAAGCACCTGGAATGCCCAGCCGGGGTGTGCGTGTTGTTCTGCAGCTAGCAAGGAGAAGACTGACTAATTAGGTGACTTCTTGATTTTGTGGAGTCTGGACGAGGCTGTGAACGGCCAAATGCGGCTGGAAAATCAAAATCCACTGACGCTTCACATGGATCGCAAAAGTGAGTAGACTTAAACCGCGTACAACATCCAACAGGGTACAAGATGGCTCTTTTTCGAGTCACAGACTCCTTTGAAAAGCTAACGAGAATTGTGGAGCCTTTTTTTAAGCACATATACTCCTATATATAATTCTGTATTTAATTATGGGAGGGGTGGCTGTGACTGGCAACTAACAACCGCTGGCTATGAAGCTGTATACGTGGACGCTGCATTCCAGAGAGAAGGCAAGGTATTCATTCGAAAGTGGAATTAAAACCAAATTAAGAGAGGAGAAAACAAATCCTTACAAATAGTTTAAACATGAGATCATTTCTAAAAACCTAGAAACTCAATGCTGTTTTCCTTTACTTTCTCTTCACTTTTTAGAAATAACACGATTGGGGTTAGATGCCAAAAAAATATTTGCCTTTATAGCAATAACTGTTAAGTAAAGGGGACTCCCACAAAGAGTATTGACTGAAGGAGTAAGAGAAGTAGAAATTCCCTGGTGGCTCAGACAGTAAAGAATACCCCAGCAATTCAGGCGTCCCAGGTTCAATCCCTGGGTTAGGAAGATCCCTTGGAAAAGGGAATGGCTACCCACTCCAGTATCTTTGCTTACAGAATTCCATGGACAGAGGAGCCTGGTGGGCTACAGTCTACAGGGTTGCAAAAGAGTCAGACATGACTGAGCAACTAACACTTTCACTAAACTCTCATGAAGCCTTTTGCTCTGGTCTAATGAATTCATGCAACTGATTAAACTCCACTCTCTTTTCAGTCTACATGGAATATTGATTCCATTATCTTAGATTAATCATTTTAGAGTAGATAAAACAATCCCTTCCTTGTGAGTGTTGGGACAGAACAAAAAACTAGACTAAATGTATCTTAGCAAAACCGATCATATGAAGAAAATTTTACTAGCGAGATACCCATTATCTCTTAAGGTTCCTTGTTAATACGGTATTAAATCTCATAACCATTGTACTCACTTCTCAGACTCCATTTATGGACCTGTCTCTCACACCCACATTATAAATTACAGGGGGTAAGAGACATATCTTAATGACCTTTGATTCCCACTTCCTTCCTGTATTACTTGACATAGAGCGGAAGCTCAATAAATGTGTACAAAAATAAGTTCTTTCAAAGGACTTAAATGTATTTTCTTTGGACCAGAAATTCTGTCAAATTGCTGCTTCTCTGTGAATTTCCTTTAAAAAAAAATTGTTTGCTGGGTTTTCTATTGGATTATTCCCTTTTTCTTTTTTAAATCAGTCTGTAGCCCATGGTGGCTAATATATTCTGAACACCAGTCATTTACCTATCATCTTTGAAAATGTCCCCTCCCAATCTGTCAAGTGCTTTTTCAGTCTTGTATCTTTTAAAAATATAACCCAGCTATCAATCATTCTCTTTCAAGCTTGAGCTTTTTTNTCTGTAGCCCATGGTGGCTAATATATTCTGAACACCAGTCATTTACCTATCATCTTTGAAAATGTCCCCTCCCAATCTGTCAAGTGCTTTTTCAGTCTTGTATCTTTTAAAAATATAACCCAGCTATCAATCATTCTCTTTCAAGCTTGAGCTTTTTTGTATCTTAAGAGAGACACTCTCTTATACATAACCACACTTCTATGGATATAAATTCATTCTCAGACTTCAAATAAATCTGTACTACTACATTTAGTTTCAGTAGAAGGATGTTAAAATGGGGGTCTTTTGCATTTCAGTGATGCCCCAAAACCATGTCAACTGCTCACATGCCAAAGAATGACGCTAAACCTAGACGCGCATGCAAAGGAATTGCCTGAAGATACATTTTGTGTTCCTTTGTCCAAGAGATACCTTTCAAAGGGGTTAACAAGGGTAGAAGCTGAGCAAGGGTTGCTTCAAAGAAAGTTATGGACATGCGGGTCTCACTCCAGGCCTGCCAGCTACTCCCTCTTTTCTGGAGCCAGTGAATGAGGCTGTAGCAGAACAATTGCAAAGGCTCAACAGTGATATTGCCCTGGGGGGCCAGAAAAACATCTATGAGCTGAAAAGAAACAGCCCACGGCAGGGTCGTCTGAGAGATGGAACTGCACTCCCACTGATAGTTGTCAAACATCCAAGGGCTATTGTACCCAGAGACCAAGTATGGAACCAGCAGTCGAATTTCTTTAAAGGGAAATACATAGCCCAGAAGTCTTCTGCCTAGAGTGTGGAAGAGGCCAGACGGGTATCATCAACTGGCCAATCTTCAACCCTGGGGGGGCCAGAGGCAGCCTAAGTGCAAGGTGGGTGGGGTTAGAGAAGCAGCCACCCTCCCCCCCGACTGCCACTGTCATCTAGACGCAGACCCAGTTTTTATGCTGGAGAGAAGCTTCCACTGGAATGCAAATTAGGTTTTGATCTTCATGAGACTGGACATGCAGATGTTAACTGGCAGTGAGAGTAATACACTGCAAATTTCATCCAAGTGCAAGGGAAGAACTAGCCCACAGAGCAAGCTCGATCAGGAAACAGGGAAAAAGTGATGATGGTCCCTGTTCCCTGTTTGGGACACTGACTTTGCTCCCAGAGTTCCATGGAGCCACAGCATCAATTTACCGCCTTCCTGAAGGTTTAACAACATTCATCTTGAGTCCTCTAGCTTATACTGATAGAAGGCACTAGTGTTACAGGTGTGCTGTGCGCTAAGTCATTCAGTCGTGTCCAGCTCTGTGCAACGTTATGGACTATAGCCTGCTAGGCTCCTCTGTCCATAGGATTCTACAGATAAGAATACTGGAGTGGACTTCCATCCCCTCCTCCAGGAGATCTTCTTGACCAGGGATTAAATCTGCATCTCTATGTCTCTTGCATTGGCAGGTGGGTTCTTTACCGTCTGAGTCACCAGGGACATATAATGAACTATGATCTTATGTTAAAAATAATATAAAGACAGATATTTGCACTCATATTCACAGCAGCATTATTCACTACAGCCAAAAGGTGGAAGCAGCCTAAGTGTCCATCGACGGATGAATGGATTAAAAAAATGCAATATATACATACTATGGATCACTGTCCAGCCTAAATCAATTAGTAAGGCAATTCTGACAAATGATGACAACATGAGTGAACTCTGTGACATTATGCTAAGTGAAATAAGCCAGTCAGAAAAACACTGATATGAATCATCCAGAATAGTCATGTGCAGAGACAGAAACTAGAAGGGTGGTTTCAGGAACTGGAGACGTGGAGTTGTTGTTTAATGGGTATAGAGCTTTAGTTCTGTGCTGTGAAGAGTCCTGGAGATGACAGTTTTCACACCATGAAAGTATTTCACTGAGTGGCACGCTTAAAAATGGTTAAAAAGATAAATTTTACATTAGAAGCATCTTAAAACAGTTGAAAATAAAACCTAGATAAAGGAAAATTAACCTCCATTAGCCATGTATCAAAAATGGAGTAAATAATAGTGAAAGTGAAGTTGCTCAGTTGTGTCCGACTCTGCGACCCCATGGACTGTAGTCTACTAGGCTCCTCTGTCCATGGGATTTTCCAGGCAATAGTACTGGAGTGGACTGCCATTTCCTTCTCCAAAATAACAGTGAGGAGTGACTAAAAATTATCTGGTCTTACCATGTGTCAGGTACCATGCCAAAATGTATCCATTATCTCACTTAATCCTTATTTCAAACCTATGAGACAAGCCCTATTAAAATCCCTACTTTATAGATAAGGAAACTGAGGCAAACATGGGTTACCATGCCTAAAACTACAACTTGAAAGGAGTTGAGAAAGATTCTCCAACTCTAGGACTTGGCCTTTCAGAAGAGATCACAGAAATAATTCACATAATTATTAATATTTACGTAGTTACTTCGGTTTACAAGGGGCTTCCCAGGTGGTGTTAGTGGTAAAGAACCTGCCTGCCAATGCAGGAGATATAAGAAAGTGGATTTGATCCTGGGTTGGGAAGATCCCCTGGAGGAGGGCATGGTGACCCACTCCAGTAATCTTGTCTGGAGAATCCTATGGGCAGAGGAGCCCGGCTGGCTATAGTCCATAGGGTTGCAGTCGGACGTGACTTAGCAAGCGCGTTAGGCTTAGGAAGCACTTTCTCATGTGTTACTACTCATTAAAAGCTGCAGCATAGGTATGCCCCTTTTGTCAAAGGAGGACACTAAGTCCCAGAGAAGTTAAGGAAATTGCTTCAGGTCATATTAACTGTTAGGGTTCTGATTCTACAGCTTCTAACTCTGGGTCCACAGCTACCCATCCAGATCCAACACCTCATCTGGCCCAACTTCTCATTTTCCAGATGAGAATGTCTATAAGAGACATGCCCAAAGATGCTAATAGCTTCTCCAGGGCCACACAGAGAGCTACCGTGTTCAGTGTACATCATCAACATACACCTTTAAAGATCCTTTGCCACAGTAACATATATTCTATAAATATGTGCTTATAAAGTAAGGGCTGGTACAGAGGCAGAGAGCCCTATCAGCATAAAAGAGAGTGCTTTCTTCAAGAAGTTTTTTTTTTTGTGGAGTTGATGCACTGGAACCTGCACTTCACATAAGTGTCTAACCTTTCAGAGGCTGCCCTATGCAATCTCTTTGTCCATTAGCTCTACAATTGTGCTGTGATCAATCTAGCAAATCCATTGAGACAGCACATCTAGCCACTTTCAGAGTGGATTCGGTACTGAAGCAGCAAGTACATGAGAGCTGTATAATAAGAACTTTGAGACATGAACCATATAAATTCTCATTTGATCCTGACTGCGTGTCTATAAGGAATTCTTAAAACAGTCTAATGACCCTAATGAACTTTGTAATGGCTAAGTATAAAAGTGCAGAGCTAAGCTCGTTTGTCCAGCAGAATCTTTTCTAGTGAAATAATTCACTTCTGAGTTTGATACAAGGCTGATGATTGGTGAGAAAGAAGCAACTGCTAGACTTGATGATTACAGGCTTTCCCATGGTGAATGGAAATTACCTTTTGGCATGTGAAAATCTGCCAGTGGAACACCTCCAATGTCAAATTACAGTGGAATTTCATGAATCTTTGTTTGTGTGTCTTTTGTTTCCTCATGGCCTCAGTATTAGGGGTAGGATTGGGGCTGGCAGGGACTGAGCAAACTCTATGGTGGTTTCCCCCTCTTTCTGGCTGGAATATCCAACAAGAGCCAAAGAAAGTAGATACCACAAAGAGCTTCACAGCAGCAAAAAGTCTTACCAGCAAAAATGTTCAAGTCTGATGGCTGGGCATCTCCCATCCATTAAGCTGCAAAAGCACACATTCCATTCGAGGACGAGCAGACTGATTTCATTTCAAGTAATCAGTAGTGTTCTTACTGCTGATAGTAGCTGACATTTAAAGAGCACTTTCTCCTATTAAACTACACACAGCATGCTCCAAGAGGGCAGGACTAGGTCTACTTCCCTTACTGTATAGCCACAGCTGAGTCACACATGTTGTGTGCGGCAGGCTGTCAATAAATATTTGCTGAATGAATAAATAATCTCATTTGGTTGTCACAATAACCCTTGAAGGTTTGATACGACATTGTCATCACCATTTTACAGATGAGAAAGCTGAGGCTCAGAGGTCACTATACTGCACCCAAGGTCACATAACCAGCAAGTGTCTGAGCTTCTATTCTAAACTCCATGCACCAGGCATCAAAACCTATGGCTCAACCACAATGTCACGCCACTAGTGCAGACCAGACATTAGGGCTCTTTCAGGATTGAGGTCAGCTCTGAAAGGTGGACATACAAGAATATATCTCATTCAGAATGGATCTCACTCTGTTCCAGCCATCATTGGTTAGACTTCTTTCATATTCTGGCAACAACTAAGTTGAAAAGAAGTGACTTACCCACAAATCCTCCTTCACCAACCAGTTTCAGGGCAATTTTATCAGCCAACACTGAAGAGTTGCCATGAGCGATGTTGGCGAAGGGGCCGGCATGCACAAATACAGGCGTCCCCTGTGGAAGCAGAAGAACAAATCTTATAAAGCTATGATCCTGTAATCCCTCGACTGGGCATATATCTGGAGAAAAACAAGATCTGAAATGGTACGTGCACCTCAGTGTTTACTGTGGCATTGTTTACAACCAAGACATGGACGCAACCTAATGCCCATCAACAAAGGAAGGCACAACACACGTGGTCCAACGGAACATCACTCAGCCATTAAAAAGAATGACACAGTGCCATCTGTAGCAATGTGGGTGGATCTCGGGATTATCAAACTGAGTGAAGTCAGACAGAGAAGAAATATACTATGAGATCCTTTATATGTGGAATCGAAAAAGAAAGGATGCAAATGAATTTATGTACAAAACGCAAAGAGACCCACAGAATGGATTTATGGTTGCTGGGAGGAAGGATGTGGGGGAAGGAACAGTGAAGGAGTTTGGGATGGACATGTACACGCTGCTATATTTAAAACGGATAACCAACAAGGACCTACTGTATAGCACACGGAACTCTGCTCAACATTATGCAGCAGTCTTGCTGGACGGGAGTTTAGGGGAGAATGGATAGGTGTATATGTATGGCTGAGTCCCTTTGCTGTTTACCTGAAACTATTTCAACATTGTTAATCAGCTACATCCCAATACAAAATTAAAAGTTAAAAAAAAAGCTATGAGAACCAGTTATTTCCTATTATAAATTTTGATAAGCCACTGTGTTAGCTGCCTCAGTGACCATGAAATAAACCTTATGTCATAGTATTCTGCATTATACTCTTAAAAAGAATGGCATTAAACTCTGATGGGCTAAGAAGCTTGTTTAAATGTTTTATTCCCCATTAAGAAATCAACTCATTCGAGAAAAATATAATCATAAAATCAGCACAATAAATGAATTGTGGGAATCATGGTAGGGCAAGTACATATTATGACTGGCCATTTGTATATTTACAGTAATAATCTTTTGATTTTTGAAAATTTTATCTTTCTCATTGTTTATATTATGTATTAAAAATCTGGTAACTATTAAGACAATGAAAGAAAAATTTCACTCATAGTAAAATGTCAGAGTTACTCAAAAGACAAAAGAAAAAAAACAAAGGAATTCTCAAAAACTTTAGATTTTAATGATTTAAACAAAATTTGTCATGAAATGACATTACTTTTCTTTTACTTTCATTTCTATACTTTTGTCAAACAGAAGAGACCGTAGTCCTATCTAAAAAAATTATGCACATTCAGTAAAATGTTCAGGTCTTATTCAGAGCCAGCCAGGGCCACTGAGGTCTGTGTGTATGAAGCCTTGGCTCCACCTGTGAAAATACAGGCTGACCTTCCACTGACATGGGGGGAGGCAGGGAGCGATGCAGGGGGTGGGGCCATGGAAAGTTCCCATGAACCAGGATGGGCTGTGAGTGAACATGTTTCAAAGCTGAGAAAAATGAACAAAAGCAGGAAGAAAGGCAGTAAAAGAAAACTCATTGTGAAGAGTAAAAATATCTGTGAAATAATGCTGGGATCCATGTTTATGGAAACGAAGACATGTATGTTTACTGTCCAGATCGCCATTTGTCTGTCTATCTGCAGTTCTCACTTCTATGCAGAGAAACCTTTTAAGTGCTCTGAAGAAAACACTGTTTGAGATCTTAATGTCTCCATCACCTCCTAGCCTTGGGCGTTCTAGGATGTAGCACCTGTAGTAAGTGAGTGGAGCTAGTGAGGAAAATTTAAAGAGACAAGGCCACAGGCTCCACCCCTGGGTAGGCAGCAGACTTCACTCCTCTGTGCCCTGAAACTCTCACCCTGGCCACCCGTTTAAGAAGCACTGGACACCAGTCTCCAGGTCGACAGGTGACAGGGTGTGGCTGGATTAGCATCAACACACTGCTATTCCTAGGATAATGACTCTAAGGACTAGATCGGCAGCATTTAATTTTAATTAGATCCATCTACACAGCAGATTCATCACTAAAGCAGCATTAAATATGAGAGCCCTGGTTTTTGAACTCCCAGGATGTGGTTTAAATAGATATAAAAATTCTTAGATCATTGTTGGACATTCAAGCACAGACTCACACACTTAACTTATATGACACAGTATATTAACACTTTGTCTAAGAAATTCTATCACCAACCCAGACACATAAAAATATCTATCTTGAGTTCAATATTTTATTTTATATGCAGATCACTTAGCAAAGTAATAACAGGAACTATCTTGGTTTCTACGATGACAAAGCTGTGAATATTCTCCATAATGGACTTTTCAACCATCTCATAAGATTGACACTTCAACTGTTCCTTGCCGACCAGAGATCTAAAAGAGCATTCATTAGCCACAAAAACTTTCTGCAGTGCTCAAAATATTCTCTATCTGCTCTGTCCAATATGATAACCATCATCCACATGTGGCTATAGAGCACTTAAAATGTAGCTGATAAAAATAAATGAAATGTTAACTAGTATGACTGCACAACTGAATTTTAAACTTAGACTAATTCAGACTGAAATAACCAAGAGGGGCCCATAGGTACCATACTGGACAGAACTGCAGGAAGCAGGTATTTCCCGTCTAAACTGCGTATGGTTAACCCAAGGCTACACAAGTTGCTGAGATGTAAGACATTCACTGAGTTTCTAAGTTTCTGGTCAATTAGTACTTCATTAGCCAAGACAGGAATCATATCAAGAACCTTTTTCTTTCCGGATGACCAACCAGTTATTCTGATGCTCCTCATGGGCTCAGACTGGCTGGAAATGCTCACATGTAGAGATGCAAAAGCAGTCTATTTAATGCAACTCTGTCAACACTTTCTATGAAAACAAAATCACTTACTTCTAGGGTCTGCATCAGATTTGGTTTTATTGCGTCTTTCATCAGAACAGTCAAAGCACCTGTCACTCCCTAAAGAAAAGGCAGGGAAAAAAATACACTTATTTAGGTTATCAACAAAAGATCATTCACATGAGGGTGAATTCTCAGCTGCTTCTCACCAGCCTGCCTCGTGCATGGGTAAACCCACTGGTGGCCGTCACCTCTCAGCTATGGGTAAGACAGTGCTCCCACTTCACCTGAATGGATGCCAACCCTTCCAGGATGCGATGGGGAAGCAGAAGTCACTGCATTTTTTGTCAAGACCTTCCTTGATTGAAATAAGGGGCTTATCATACCTTTTAATTCACCTAAGTTTTTTTCTGGCAATTATGCACGTTATTTTTCATCACCAGAAATTACACTATTGCCCTGAGAAATAAGATGAAGAATGAAAACAAGGCTGGTTAAAGAAAGGGACTGGAGAGTGAAGGGGGTGTGTCTAAAGGCACCCATGCTGGTTTCTATTCTCTCTCGCATCTCATCCCAGATGCAGAAGGTACTCAGGACACTGGAAAGGCACTTTGTTTTCTATCTCTCACTCTACATCTGCCTAAAATGAAGCTGAAGCCACTTGTGGCTGTGGTTGCTTCCTTTCAATCCTATGAAGCTTGAATTAGGCTCTCTTGCAGCTCCCTGTTGCATTCCTGGAAAAGGACGGGATAAGGAAGAGACAAATCAGGGATGAAGTCTGAGAACTACTGGGGAAAGTGTGCTAAAGCAGCCTACAAAGAGAATTAAAAAAATATACTGTTCTATTTCTTTATTTGGCTGGGCTGGGTCTTACTTGCAGCATGTTGGATCTAGTTCCTTGACCAGGGACCAAACCCAGACCCCCTGCGTTGCGAGTATGATGTCTTGGCCACTGGACAACCAGGGAAGTCCTGGGAAAGCATTGAAAAAAAAATTCCTTTCCACCTTTTCTTTTCTTTTTTTTTTTTTTTNTGGCTGTGCATATGAAGTCAGACAGGCCATGTCCCCAGGGGCTCTCAACCTGTCCCCAGGCCTCTCTGAGACTGCACTGTGCCATGTAAACAAACGTCCCATGTGGGTGATGCTGGAAGGAGGACAGTTCGGACAAACAGGACTGTGTGGCATGGGGGGATTCTCCCCCAAAATGTTTACAGCTCCTGTTTTCTCCTCTAGTGCCTCTGGAAAAGGGCAGGGAAACAGTCTCATTTCCTACCACCCACTTTTGATTATTCATAGTCAGGTAGGAGAAGAGAGGCACTGCCAATGACGAATTTAAAGGACAAGTCATCTGAAATCCTGATGCCGCCCTTGACTTGAGTCAAGAGACATCACAAAGCCACCCACTGCTGCCTCCAAGCTCCAATTAGTTGGAATTTCACAGTCCCGGTTCCCTAAGGAACGCTCACACAGATGGGTATTGCTTTCACAAAGTTAATGGGACTTGAAAGGGGAAGAAAGCAATAAAAATTACCGAAATAGCAATTACCTATTCGTGGAGGCGTATCTGCTTCAGCGCTTGTGTGGCCTTTGCCCTCGGATGGAGGTAGGACAGAGGGAGCAGGGAGAGGAGGAA
>SJYV01024926.1:429440-494770 GCA_006410875.1 Neotragus pygmaeus | reverse complement strand
TTTTATTTTATTTTATTTTATTTTATTTTTTTTTTCAATTTATTTATTTTTAAATTTAACTTTACAATACTCTATTGGGTCCGCCACACATCGACACGAATCCACCACAGGTGCACACAAGCTCCCAATCCCGAGTACCCCCCCCACCCTGGGGAATGATCTTTCAACCAACTAGTCAAATTATTGGAAGGCCATATTATGAGCAAATGCATCTGAATGTAGCCTTGAAAAAATGAAGGTGGCCTGCAACAAATCCTAACAGATCAGGCGGTAGAATCTAAGGATTTGTTAATTACTTTCTCTCTACCTCTATCACCAACAATATTAAATGTTTCTCTTATATAATCAATTTCTATTTTTGTACTTTTATAATATAGAATCATTAAAGTGTCTTTAAAAATCAAATTTACTTTCTACTTTATTGGACAAAATAAATGTCACAAGAACTGTAACCTAACTATTACAGGTATATGAAGAAATTAGGTACATTTCTCAAGCAAGAAACACCAAAGAGTCAACTCTGAGTTTTTTTGTTCCAGATCCAAGAGTTTCATCACAAACCAAAAAAAGGTTAAGTTTAGGGAAATATTTGTGGATTAAGCCCTTTCAAATTACTCCTGACATATTACTGATACCTAACATTAAGAGGATACAGAGGAAATATTTATACAGAAACTATAATATACTATTCTAGAAAGAAATGTTGAGATTTGATAATTTTAAAAAAGCAATATCTTTATAGCAACTTGCATTTGGGTTTTCTCTTTTAGCTTTATACTAAGCATTCCATGAGTGGCTGATATAAACATATCTATTTAACCTACTTTACAAGACTTATGAGTCAGTCAGATTCAGCTCTTCAAAAAGAAGCCAAAAGGTAATCAAGACATTTTGGCAAAGGTTTAAAATTATACCCCAAGCCCTTGGAATTAATAAGATAGTTTCTCATCAGTGTTTATTTAAGATTTCGTTATTGTGAATGACTAAATACATGGGAAAGTAAGCTTAAATTTAGAGCAATGGCTGCCTATGTTGTACCAAGTGTTGTGTGCTTATAAACACGTACAAGCAGATGAAATAGCTACATCACTGATGGTGGGGGGTGGGGGGTGAACAGCAAAAGTGGCTATTAAAGGGAAGAGGAGAAAAAGATTAGTGTGCAAATTACAATCAGCGCTAAGCAAGGTGGTGGTGTGCCAGGCTACTATGAATGTTTTGTAAGAAAGCATCATTCCACGCAAAAGAAAGCTACATGAGTAAGAATGGTTTGGGGGAGATCTGTTTTTAAATAAGCTGAAACCCAAGTCAAAGGTACAAAATTAAACACCAGCATGCCCAGGGAGCAGGCTGGAGTCAAAAATGTGCCTCTTTAACTTAATCTTCCCTTTCATGAAGGTGGCGTTGCTTCTTATTCCTTGGAATGGTGATTTGCCCTCAGTTTAAAACAAGCAAAGATTACCTTAAAAAAAAAAACGCCACAGGCTTCCACTCCAGGTAGAGCAGAAATCAGGATTGGAAAGAATTGTGAAAAGCACATGAAACAGATTTCAGGTACTCTGATTGCAGCCGGGAATCATAAGCACGTTACAAATGCCCGTGAGTACCACATTAAGTTGTAGGACAATCGGGACCTCTAGTAGGAAAAGGTGTGAACAGAAATTATACCCAGTGACATGAAGAAGACTCTCATCCTCCTGATTACATGTGGCTCCTGGTGGCTCCGACAGTCATGAATTTGCCTGCAATTCGGGAGACCCGGGTTTGGTCCCTGGGTTGGGAAGGTCAGGGACCTCGAGCTCTCTGGAGCTTCTGGGATGGACGTACCAAGTCATCTGCTGTCACAGGCTGTCCATTCTTGTCACTGGCCACCACCATTCTTCCCAGCCGCTCCTTCATGTCCGCCAGGCTGTCGGTCAGAGCCAGCACTGCCATGATTTCACTGGCCACTGCGATGTCAAACTGAGCCTGAAACAACAAACGTCGAGGTCCTGGTCAGTGGACAGTTTCTATGGAGTGCTATATTGCAGCACTCAGGTCTTGCAGGCCTGGGGTTCAGTCCTCGAAAGGCCATTCTCAGATGCACAAATTTCTAACAATTGCACAGTCCTGAGCTTAGTGCTCCTTCTTTATTTGCTCTGCTGAGCAGAACAGGGCATGGCCAGGCCCCTCCAAAACACCAGCTCGCGGCACTATGAGATGTGCTTTTGAGGCACGTCTCAGGCTTGTAATTGTTAACGTGATGGTCTGATGGATGCAGATCTCCACCGCTGAACCGTAGTGCCACAAAGACAGGGACCATTTGGGGAGGGTTTGTTCCTGAGTCCCCAGCTTGAGGGACTGAGTGTGAAATGAAGCAGGATTCAATATGTGTAGGCAAAATAAAGAGTTGGCCCACTACCCTCTCTGTCACTTCTGTGTGTTGAGGGGGCTGCATGTGTTTGCCTCATTAAGACATGAGCAGCAAACTGTGAAAGAAGATGGTCTGAAGCCAGTTTTGTAGACTTAGAGCTTGGCTCAGCAGTGAGGAGGCCACCAGCTTATGTTCTCCACGCCCACTCCCCAGTCACGAGGTGACGTGGAATCCATTCTGAGCTGTCCACCTCAGATGGTGAACCGTTCAGCCACAAATGTGGAGAGTGGTTACTTTCTGAGAAATGCCCCTGGGCCTTCCTATTCCTTTTCTTGGCTCTGATTCCACCCTGGACACAATCCAACAAGAACACAAGGAATGATCGCCCTCTTCCTCCTCCTAATTCAGCCACTGGACAAAACCACTTCATTACCCTCTGTCCCCAGGGGCGTGGGAGTCAGACAAGTTCAGTGTTACATAGAAAATAGCTGCGCCCTGGCAGGATCACCACAGGAGATATTTTATTGTCTATTTCGGTCACCAACAGAAGAGGAAATGAAGGAAAAAAGGAGCTTTCTGGCTACTTCCTGGTTGAGACTTCAGTAGTCACTGATTTAGTGAAAATATATTACCTGAGAGTCAAATGGATCTATACTCAATTATTACATTCTCAATACAAGCCATTCCAAACATAAGTGGTTTTTCATTGTATGAAATTTAGGATTTTCTATACCTCCATTCTATTAAAAAACAGTGCATATGAAAAAAGACTAAAAATAATGAGACTTTCTGTACAAAAAGGTTCAAAATATCCTTAAAATATGAACTGTGTAAGTAATAAGTGGAATATATAACATTCCTATAGGTTCTTCAATTGTAATTGTTACAATTTCAGAATTTTGTATCTCAAGCACAATCAAAAACGAAGCAAGAATCAATATAAGAATAGTTACTCATTTTTATGCCCAAACAGTGTAGCTATTAGAGGGCTACTTGTTTCTGTTTTGCAAATAAAATATTTCCAAATCACATTAAGGTATAAATGAGATATCCTTATTGCGTATCACATGTTTACACAAAAGACAAAAAGCCATGTTGGCAAGGATGTGAACTGACATAGCTTTCCTGGAATGTGATGGGGAAATGCACACCAACATTTAAATCTGTATCCTCTGATTCTGCAGTTATGGATCTGGAAATTTGTCATAAGGATATCGTCAGGCAGGATTACACAAAAATGTGTGTATGTTGTTGTTCAGTCACTAAGTCTCGTCTGACTCTTTGTGACCCCATGGATTGCAGCCCAGCAGGCTTCCCGTCCCTCACCGTCTCCTGGACTTTGCTCAGATTCAAGTCCATTGACTCAGTGATGCTATCTAAATATCTTATCCTGTCGCCCCCTTCTCATCTAGCCAAAATCAAGGTCTTTTCCAGTGAGTCAACTCTTCACATCAGGTGGCCAAAGTATTGGAGAATCAGCTTCAGAATCATTCCTTCCAGGGAATATACCCTTAGTACTTACTAACAGTAGATCTGATCTTAATGTAAGAAGTGCATTAAGTACAATACACAAAGTAACCTATAAAACAAGGGGCTGTCAACATCCTCAAGATCCTGGCCTTAATGATATTATGTTGTACAAGAGATGACACAACAGTAGTAGTAGATATAATGGTCATCTTAATTAAATTCACCCATTCCTGTCCATTTTAGTTAACTGATTCCTAAGATGTCACTGTTCACTCTTGACCTCTCCTGCTTGACCACTTTCAATTTACCTTGATTCATGGACCTAACATTCCAGGTTCCTATACAGTATTGTTCTTTACAACACCAGGCTTTACTGTCACCACCAGACATATCCACAACTGAGTGTTGTTTCCACTTTGGCCCAGCCACTTCATTCTTTCGGGAGCTATTTGTAATTGCTCTCTGCTCTTCTCTAGTAGCATACTGGACACCTTTCGACCTGTGGGGCTCATCTTCCAGTGTCTATCTCTTTGCTTTTTTCATACTGTTTATGGGGTTCTCATGGCAAGAATATTGGAGTGGTTTGCCATTCCCCTCTCCAACGGACCACGTTTTATCAGAACTCTTCACTATGACCTATCCATCTTGGGGGCCCTGCATGGTATGGCTCATAGTTTCATTGTTACGCAAGTCCCGTCACCATGATCCATGAAGGAGTCATGTATTTTGTGTTGGGATAAAATAAATAAACTGTAACACAGCTTATTTATTTTATCCCAACACCCCAAGTTACACTAACAGTGAACTGGTTGAATCCAGTTATGGTACATCTACAAAATGTGATGTTATGTAGCCATTAAAAAATGATGATCTAGATCTACTTTTATTGACATAAAAATGTGTTTCAAGGTTAAAATAGCTTTAAGGTTAAAAAAAATCAGCTAAAGTTCTTAAATATAATTCTTTATAAATTAAAAATATGTATGCATAAAGCAATATAGAAGACAACCTTGGACAAGCGACCTAATACAAAATGCCAACTTTTCTCATTTGAAAACTAAATGTACTCATCATGCATGTAATGGGCTTACCAATACAAAGGCACCAAGTGAGCATCAGATCACAGCCATTGTTTATCCTGTATCTCTCTAGTGCCAAGATATGGTATAAAACTAAGCACAGAAAATGTGCACCTTAATGGAAAAGCCAGGAATCTAAAGCTATCTTAAGGCATAAAGTTTACTACAAAAAATAATAATTTAGAGGCCTGCTGTGGCTGGATGAAAAATCATGGAATGAATTTATATTCCCTAAGCCCCGTTGCTTCACACCAGAGTCCTATCAAAATGAGGATGAGCATTGTAATTTACCTTCCACACTTTCTGGGTNCACCCTCTCCTGTTGTATGTCTTAGGAAACTCAAACAGGGGCTCTGTATCAACTAAGAGGGGTGGGATGGGGGAGATGGGAGGGAGGTTCAAAAAAGAGAGGAGATATGTATACCTATGTCTGATGCATGTTAAGGTTTGACAGAAAATAATAAAACTCTGTAAAGCAATTATCCTTCAATTAAAGTGAAAGTGAAAAAGTGAAAGTGAAGTCGCTCAGTCGTATCCAACTCTGCGACCACATGGACCGTAGCCCACCAGGCTCCTCTGACCATGGGATTCTCCAGGCAAGAATACTGAGTGGGATGCCATTTCCTTCTTCAGGGGATCTTCCCTGCCCAAGGATCAAACCTGGGTCTCCTGCATTGCAGACAGACGCTTTACCCTCTGAGCCACCAGGGAAGCCCCCCTTCAATTAAAAAATTAAAAACAAACAAACAAACAAACAAAAAACTGTGTAGAAATGGAGAAAGTTGGTGAGAGGGGAGCTCTGAGAAGAACAACGAAAGAAGGATCAGGAATACACACTATCTGGCTCTTCTATAGGTTTTATCAAGTGCTGTTACCACATGCCTGGAAGTATATATTATCAACTCCATTATCATCTGCCAGAACAGGCATGTGCTTTGCTCAGGGTCACGCAGTTAAGTTAGTGGCAGGGGAGACATCCCCTCAAGGCTCCTGACTCCACAATCGGTGCCTTCCTGCCCACCCCACCCACATCCCACCCTTGCAGACAGCAGGGTGGGGTGGCAGCGGAGAGGGGATGTCACAGCAAAGAGGGAAACAGGGAGGCTAGGGCCGAAGTCCCTTCATGCCGCATTTGAAGTATTAGAGAGGATTCTCATCAGTGGCTGGAAGCATTATACTCAGAGAAAAAAATTCCTCACTGAAAACAGAAATTTCTGAGAGGCTCAGACCTGGTTGGTAAGGGAAGAGAAAGGAAGAAATTAAAATTAGGGTGCCTGGTAGAGAGGCAGTAGGAGCCACAGATAGTCCTCCCACTAACAAAAGACAGAGCCCAGAGAAGAGACAGGAAGAAGGTACTTTTCCTGGGAAATCTGGTAGAGGGGGGTGATTGGGATGAGCTAAGGGCACAGATATTTCTCCCAACGAGGAGACGAGGATGAGAAAGGCTGGTAAAACAACAATGACTGAGTTAATGGAGCGATTGTGCAATGTAAGCTGGGAAAACAGTGGAAGAAATACAATCGTGCGTTTGTGAAATCAATTGAGGGGCACCCGCTGGAGGACGTGCCACCCTCCCTATCCGGCCACCAGCACCCACCTCTCTGCCACGTGATGGTGGAGGGGTTGATGTCAAGACGGGCAAATTTCCTCATTTCCTCTTCCGTCAGTGCACTCGGATCAGTCTTATTTATTCCCAGTCTCTAGTGGTTAAGAAGAAAAAAATGCGATGGGTTTTAGAAGGAAGAGAAAGCAAGATGCAATCAGATTGTCTCTACGTTTACTTCCTCCATAACTAGGACAACCTTTTTAAAAACTAAGCTGAACTTCAAGTAAATTGCAGGTTGAAAGTGAAAGTGAAGTCGCTCAGTCGTGTCTGACTCCTTGCGACCCCATGGACTGTAGCCCACCAGGCTCCTCCGTCCATGGGATTCTCCAGGCAAGAATACTGGAGTGGGTTGCCATTTCCTTTTCCAGGGGATCTTCCCAACCCAGGGATCGAACCCGAGTCTTCCACATTGCAGGCAGACGCTTTAACCTCTGAGCCGCCAGGGAAGCCAGTAAATTGCAGGTTAGGCCAATTCATAAATAAATGTCAGAATCCAAACATGCCCTAAATGGAAGATATTTCTAATTGTTATTGCTGTTTAGTCGCTCAGTCATGTCCTAGTCTTTGCGACCCCGTGGACTGCAGCACGCCAGGCTTCCCTGTCCTTCACCACCTCCTGGAGTTTGCTCAAACTCTTAACAGGTGACAGTGCAGGTGACAATATCCAAAGAACAAGTGTCACGTAGCCTGTTGTGACCTCAGGTTATGTGGTCACCCCATCCTCTGCTCAGAAGGGGCATAAACTCTCCATCTAATTGATGTTTGAGTTCATTAATTCTTCTTTTCTGATACAAATCCAATTTATGTCTATGTTTTCAAGTCATTTCTATTTCCATTAGAAAAAAAATTAAACTTTAAATGCATCTCTTTCTCCAAAGGAAACATTTTAAGAAAGTGCTTTTTGATAGTACATAAGAGTGTCTGCCACATGCTAGCCACCCTGGTTAGGTTAAGAAGAAATACTGGGAGCTTAGTCCTGACTGCTGAATTTAATCTCTAACCAGAAGGATAAGAACCTGAGTAGACTGGTTCCGGGCTGAAGAACATTTTGACTTTCGCTTAAGGGACACAGTCTAAGACTGCATGTCTTTTTATTATTTATTGTGATAAGCCTTTCTTAGGGCCGCCCCGGTGGCTCAGTGCTAAGAACGTGCCTGCCGATACAGAGATGCAGGTTTGATCCCTGGGTCAGGAAGATCCCCTGGAGAAGCATATGAAAACTCACTCAAGTATTCTTGCCTGGGAAATCCCACTGGACAGAGCAGCCTGGTGGGCTACAGTCTATGGGTTTGCTAAGAGTCTGACACGACTTAGCGACTAGACAACAACAAAGTATAAGAAAAGAATGTAGGAAACAGAAACTATATAAATGTTGGAGTTGCTGAGGACAGTATATTGTGTATTCTCAACAAACTGAACTTGGTTTAGTAAGAAGCCAGGGGATAAATTTTTTAAACCAATTCCACCAACTCATGGTTGTAAATTAAAGTTATTTTTTTCATTTCTGAAAAAAAGCAAGGGGAAAATCCATGTGATTCGTAGGATGTTAAGTAGCAAATAGCACCAGAAAATGGCAAAATGGATAAGAATTAAGAGCACATCCACAAATACAATCTTAGTATCTCCCTGCAATAAAAAATGAAACAGATGAATTTTCAAAGGCTTCCCTAGAAAGTTAAAACATGTTATGGAAAAGACTCTTGGCCATTCTCATTTGTTGTTTGACAAGAGTTCTCAGCAAAGTTCTTCATTTTATAGATGAAGAAGCTGACCTCTACAAGCGAGAACTAATTTGTTCACCAGCTTTTTGGTGCAGGATCCAGGCCTCAGGCATCTAGCTCCATGCAATCGTTGCTACACTGTTCCGCCTTTTTAAGAGTTACATATATATAACACCTATTGTATATGGTATATATATAAAACACTATATATATATATGGTATCTGAAAACCAAAACTCAAATCAAGTTCAAGATTTCTGATTTCAATTTTTTGACTTGTTTCCAGGGTATTTTTTTGTTAAAGAACCATTAACTGGAAACTTACTTTCAGTCGAGCAAGTTGAATTTTTGAAAATTCTCGAACACCATTCACTGAAGGAACCAGTCGATTATACAGGGCCTAAAAACACAAAACAAAAACAAAACTCACACAAGTTTAAGGGCCAACCATGAATGTGGACGATTTACAGAATATAACAAAGTTCATTACATTTATTACCAAACTGTTTGGATTAGAGACCCTATTAAAATTCTTGGCTAATGTAAACAATTTAGACTTAAGCTTTGTCATTTTACTAAATCTGAACTAGATCTGAAATAATGCACATTGTAAAGAGCTTGCATGAAAATATATTTCTTGATCTACAGCCTTTTAACTATCAAATTAAAATTTATCTCTATAGCTGCCTTCAGCTTCAAGAACTCACAAGGGAGTGGGTTTAATTGGAGGATGTCAGGACTTTTGAGAAATAAGCCAAAAATTCCCACGTTTATCCACATCCTATATCTATGAGGGAACTAGCATCTATGAGGAATTAGCATCTGGTACTGTGTCCCCTGTGTGAGCTACATCTCAGACTGTACACCCTAATCCAAAAAGGAGGTCTGACATGTTTAGTAGGGCATTGAGACTAGCTGCCTCTAACATAAGAATCTTAAAAAGAATCCAGTTCCCTTAGTATAGACCAAAGATTATATCCATGGGCAAAACGAAGAGAATTTGGCTTAAAAAGTACAACTAGTAGAATTCTCCCATTAACTTGGCAGTGGTCAGAAACTCATTTGAGAATCTGACTGAAGTAGAGATTCTCTCCTTGAGAAGGATGGACACATATCTAATTCACAAAATTTTGAATAGGATTTCAGACAACTTGGAGACTCCAAAAGTTTTTCCATGAACGCCTTAATCTAGAACTCCCAGGGTAAGACGCCAAAAATGGCCAATAAGGGGCCTGTCTCACCTTATCTGTTTGAGTGTTTTCATGCAAAATCCTTGCGTCGATAGCGGCAGCCAGCAAATTATTGGCAGCGGTAATGGCGTGGATGTCCCCAGTAAGGTGAAGGTTGAACTAGAAAATGAAAGGAAAACATCTAACTTGCTTCAAACAACCATCCGCAGTATTGAAGGGCTTTCTGAATAAACAAAAAAATATGCTAATTACACACCCCTACAATGGTTAGGTATGTTTTACAAAGCCTAAAGCAGAAAAACCAATGTCGGGATTTTCCTCTTGACAACGAAAAACAGACTCTCTATTAGAAATCCTTCCTTTTTCAGGCTAAGAGGGAAACAATTCTGGTGGCGTTAATGATTGGTTTCCTTATTTTGGTTTTCTTTTTTTCATGTACTTTTATGTATTGTTTTATAATTAGGAAAATAGTATCATATCAAATGTACTTGGCAAAATGGCAGGGAATAAAACACACAGTCGAAACAGAAAAATACAAAATGAGACAGCCAAAGAAATGGAAAAAAATGTATCACATCGCAACTCTGTATTTCTGTTATTTTTCTTCTAATCTTACATGATTACATGTAGAATCAGCATATTTGTAATGTGTTAACTTCTTTCTTTAAAAAGATATTGTAGAGATCAATATCAAAAGATATTTGAAAACAACCCACATATTTTCAAGTGCAATGTGACATTTAGGAAGAGAGATTTTTGACTTAGCCATTGAAACCTTCAATAAAGTCAGACGACTAAAAAAATACAGGGGGTGATAGAAGAGAACAAAGCTTTTAAATGAGAAATTAGTATCAAAATGAGAAATTGATATCAAAGATACTTTTAAAATCCCATGTATTTGGAAATGAAATGTCTACTTTTAAATAATGTGTGTATCTAAGAAACCATAACAAGGAAAATTTGTCATAGTAGAAAAATGAAAAGAAAATTTGTCAAAATTTGTTGCATGCAGCTGTTTTTTGGGGCTCCAAAATCACTGCAGATGGTGACTGCAGCCATGAAATTAAAAGACACTTACTCCTNTGGCCAGGAAACGGCTAGTCCATCAGGGTGAGAGAATGCAAGAGTGTGTGGGGAAATGGCAAGGCTGAAGGCTTGTTTTCTGGGCAGGACAGAGCCAGTAATGAGACTGGTTATATTAGTCATGGTCCAGGCAAGAAACATCTGGCACACTGAATTCAGTAATTTAAAAATTATTTACAAAGGGATTACATTCAAAGGTGTGGGTGGGATGTAGGGAAACCACGTGGGGTCCTGTTGCCATCCTTAGGCTTGCAGGGTGAGGGTAAAAACACAAACTTGGAGGACAGAGTTGTGTGGAGAAGCCATCTGATAAGAGTTGTGAGTATCAGTTGAGGGATGCAGCCAGTGTTTGGAGACCTCCAGGGAAGCGGGCAGGGGTTGGAGGGAGGTTCAAGAAGAAGGAGACTTATGGAGAGCTGATTCACTTTATCATACAGCAGAAACCAACACAACAATGTAAGCTAACAGATATGTCTGAGCTTAAGAGAACATTTCAGATAACTGTTTTCCCCCTGTAAAAGTAAAAAAATGTCTTTTTTTTTTTTTGAATGTATCTCTTTCTAAAGTGGCTCAATGGTGAAGAATCCACCTGCCAAAGCAGGAGACTCAGGAGATGAGGGTTTGAACCCTGGGGTTAGGAAGATCCCCTGGAGAAGGAATGGCAACCCAGTCCAGTATTCTTGCCTGGAGAATCCCATGGACAGAGGATCCTGGCAGACAACAGTCCAGGGAGTCACAAGGGTCTGACTGAGCAACTGTGCATGCACACGTACGTATCTCTAAATGCCATTCATTTATAAATCAAACACAAAATCTAGCTTCCCTTCTATATAGCTCAAGACTTGCTGCTTCTTACCAAAAGCAAGTTTTCCATTTGAATCCAACTTGTCCCCATCCTCGTTAGTCTAAACCTCTAAGCATAATTCCATCCTTCTTGTTAGAGCTGAAGACTGGCCATGTGACTCAATTCTGGCTAACAAGATGGGAGAGCTAAAAGCTTCCTGGGAAAGGAGGTTCGTTGCTTTTCTGCGGGAAGTGCTAGCAACTAGCTCCCTCTGACTCACACTCTCTGGTCAGGATAAGGGAGCACAAGCACTAATGCGAGTGGCAATCCTTCTGTGCACGTAAGGAGAGCCAGCCTGAGCATCAGGTCAACACTGCACACGCAGAGATGGACATAGCGTGAGTTCTTACACTTAGCACCGAACCACCGGCTCAGGCTTTCTGGAGTCTCTAGATGTCTTTACCACTTCAGCCACTTTCACCTTTTCTATTAACCGCCAATGCAAGCACCCTAACCCATCCAGGTGTCTCCTGATTACCTAGACCCTTCTGGTGAGGCTCCCAGGAGTTGTCATTTCTCGGTGACAACACGACGACATGCCTTAAAGCCCCTAGCACAGAACTTAGCACAGGCGGGGCCCTGGGCAAGTGTCTGCTCCTGTCCTGTTGGCTTGCTGCTCAGCCTTGAGCACTCTCCCATCCAGATCCCCACCACTATTTCTGATATGCTTTGTGTGCCGGGAGCCGGGTCCCAGCAGGCTTCCGGATAGGTGAGACTCAGAAGCCTCATCACTTTGATGGAACTTCGCGACCCAGAAACAGCAGCGAACAAGCCACCTTCCTTATTCAACTGCCAGCACGGCTAGTCACAGAGATTCTTGCTCTTTAAGGCACTCAGATACGGTGGGGTAGCATGAACACCACCATTAGAAGCTCAGAAAACTTGGTTTCTGATCATTCACAGCTAATTCAAGATGTTCACACCTGAGTCATCATTGCCAGTATCAGTCCTCGCATTGCAGATGTGCAGAAAGACTGATTAATAAAGAATTCTGATGACTGTAATGTTCACAGTATCACTAAAGGAGAAGGTTGAAACTCTAGCCAGTAATCTCTTTTGAAAAAAAGTTCTCTGAATTTCCCCTCCCTTCACCCTGAATGTCTAGTTCTGGGATTTGGGCCCATCAGAAGTTGAATAAATCCTCATTTAGAAGGACGTCTCAAACTCCCCTGAGCTACACTGCTCTAGGATAGCCCATGTTATGATCATGCATCCTGAGAAACCTTCACAAAATGGGAAGGTTTTTGTCTTTTTGGTTTTTTGGTTAAAATTCACTTGAATTTGACATGGGAACCTTACAGTACTCTCATACAACACTTGAAGAGTCCTTGGGGTACTGTGGAAACAAGTGCTGAACACGCCGGTCTGGGGACACCAGCCTGGGTGGAAAGTGGCTTCTCCATCTTGCCAATAACACTTTGGCGACTCAGTGCTTGTCACACCAAGACCCACTGCACCTCATCTTCTTCTGCCTCCCTGCAGGGAAAATAGGGATTCGTTGGATCAAGTATATAAAGTGCTTTCAGTTTTCCAGATTGAAGTTAAGTAAATGTAAGGCCTTGTCATCTCCCAGGTGTTAAGGAAGGAGGGTGGGGAAGATAGCAAGTAGGATCTTTCTTTCACAAAAGTGCTAACTAAGCCAAAGGCCCAGACAAAGCCGAGACCCAGAAACTTCTAAAATGGAGAAGATTCTGATAATTGGTTTAAGTATCAAGTTTCTAAATTTCCTGCAAACTTTAAGAAATCTCGATGAGCTAGTCCAAATGTCTCTGTCATATATGTTCAATTCCTTTCTTCCTGAAAGAGTCAAGTATCCAGCAATATTTTAATATTTACATGTTTATTTCTTTGCCATATAATCATATCAACTTGGACTCAATGCAAATATGTGAAGTTTTAAACACAAAGAGAAGCCAGGTTACTCACTGAAGGAAAACCCTGTGTCAGCTTTCATTACCACATGCCAAAAATGTTAGGCAAACGCACTAATTTACTAAAACCAAGACAAAACTAGCCTACCCGCACTCAGGAGTTCCCTCTCAAACATGTGCACTGCTAACAAAACACTGAACCTTAGACTCATTTGGAAAATGAGCTTGTGAATTTTTTCTCTTTAGCAAATGCCACTGGCTGACCCCACCTTCAAGTCAAACAGCTGAAACTCAGCTTGTCTTGTTTCCCTTGAGTATTGAGTTGTTAAAGGCCACTAGTTTCAATGCATTTTGCCAGAAANACAATCATCAGAGTAAAGTGTAGTTTTCTCAGCCACTGTAGAATTGAGGTCAAAGTCTAAAACCTGCATGCGAGCTGTGAAGTACCAGGGCCTCATCCAAACTCTCTGATATTCAAAACCATTCACATGCTTTATAAACTATGCTTTGTTTTGTTCTGTTTTTATTGAGGTAACATTTGTTTATAACATTATGTAAGTTTCACGATACAACATTTAATTCAACTTCTGTACACACAGTGTGCTTAGCACCAAAGTCTCACTTCCATCTGTCACCACACAGTTGACCGCTTTACCATTCTGCTCTCTCCCACCCCTGGTCCCTCTGGTAACCACCAATCTGTTCTTTGAGTGTATGTGTTTGTTTTTGTTTTATTTTTTATACTCTGCATATGAGGGAAATCATACTTATTTCTCATTGCATAATACCTTCAATGTCTAGGTCCAGTCATGTTGTCATTAATGGCAAGATTTCATGTTTTTATATAGCTGAGTAATAATCCATTATATGTATGTGTGTGCATATATATATATATATATATATATTCCCTGGTGGCTCAGATGGTAAAGAATCTACCTGCAATGCAGGCAATCTGTGTTCAATCTCTGCACTGGGAAGATTCTCTGGAGAAGGAAATGGCAGTATTCTTGCCTGGGAAATCTCATGGAGAGAGGAGCCTAGCAGGCTACAGACCATGGGGTCACAAAGAGTCAGACATGACTGAGCAACTAAACACAGCACACACATGTATGTGTGTGTGTGTGTGTGTGTGTGTGTGTGTATATATATATATATATATATATATATATACATATACATATATATACACATCACATCTTTATTCATTCATCCATTGATGGGCACTTCCACTGAAACCATATCTTGGCTCTTGTAAATAATACAACAATGAACAGAGCAGTGCATATCTTTTCAAATTAGTGTTTTTTGTTTTTTCAGATAAATACCCATAAATGGAATTGCTAGGCCACATGATAATTCTATTCTTAATTTTCTGAGGAATCTCCATATTGTTTTCCATAGTGGCAGCACCAGTTTATATTTCTACCAAAACAAAAGGCCAACAGGCACATGAAAAGATCTTTAACGTCAATAATTCTTAGGGAAATGCAAATCAAAACCACAATTGAGATATCACCTCACACACATATCAGAATAGCTATTACTCNCAATGCACTGTGGCGATCTGATTGGAAAGAAGTCCAACAGGGAGGGGATATGTGTAAATATATGGCTGATTCATTTTGCTGTGCAGTAGAAACCAGCACAGCATTATCAAGCAACTGCACTCCGATAAGAATTCTTTCAAAATTTTAAAATAAAATGCTCATGAATTTAAGTACCAAAAAATGTTTCCTAAATAAAATCTACCTGATAAATAGGTTTACATATTATAGACTCTATCAGTTTATTTTAGTTAATAGTATATACGATTTATCATAATGCTTATCCCTCAAAATAGTAAAATTATCACATTAAAAAGACTTCTCTTTCCTAAAACAATACCTTCTGCATCCATTATTTCACAGTTTACCCTATTTTTATATACTATTTGGACCTCACAAATTGGTAAGCCTAGTACTATATGCCTTCTACAATTGTGGCTCAGAGAGGTTATGACTGGCTAAAGGTCACAAAGCAGTAAGGAAGATAGCCACAAATAAAACCCCAACCTTCTTGTCCAAGTCTAGTGTTCACTGCACTACATAATATATGACATTCTAAGAGTACTTAAAGTTAGGAGTTATTAATATTTGTAACAGGAATATAAATATAATACTGCGAAAACCCACAAGTACTGAGAACAAGAATTGCGGCAATGAATGCTGTTACACAGTGAGCTGAAGAATGATTCATGATAAATCGATGAACAAAGATGAGTGAACATGCAGGAGCCAGATCTCAGCACAACCACAGCCACAGCGGAATTTCATCTCACGGCCCAGTCCACAGTCAGCTTCCAGAGCTCCTGCGGCCTCACACGGCAGCTCTGATGAGAGGAGGCTTGCGGGGCAACCTACGGGTCTCTAACTGTTTCGATGGAAAGACTTTTTACCTTCACGGGGATGATAAAACACCAGTATGGATGGCAGCACTTTAAAACCACTTAGCAGAGAAGGAACTGCTGAAACGGAGGGCTTCTGCTCAAGGCTGGAATCCTGAGCAAAAGCTGGATGGATCACTGTCTGAGTGAAGGAAGGGCTGGATTTCCTGGGGAGCTCCACTCAGACCTCCTCCTGCAGCTGTCTTGGTGGGAGGACCAAGTCCAGGAGACCGCCACCTACCGAGTGCAGGGTGCTACGCTGGGGAGTGGGCTGTGCTTGCAGGGATGAAATGTACCAGTTCCACATTTGCTGGTGATGAGTTTTGGTCTGAAAGGTATTTATTGTTGTTGCTGTTCAGTTGCTCAGTGTCTTACTCTGTGACCCCATGGACAGAGGCATGCCAGGCTTCCCTGCCCTTCCCTGCCCTCCCAGAGTTTGCCCTACCTCGTGTCCACTGAATCAATGATGCCACCCAACCAGCTCATCCTCGGTCCCCTCCTCCTTCTCCCCTCAATCTTTTTCCAGTATCGGGGTCTTTTGCAATGTATATACTAGCTGTTAAATAAATTACCTTTAACTCCGAAAGTCGGTCCTTGAGAAGGCTGCCTGAGGCAGGCAAAGGAGTTGACGTTCAGGTGTGCAGTCAAGGCCTGTACAAGACCAATTGTAACCGTACTTTTTCCTTCTCCAAGAGGGGTGGGTGTGATCCTGATTTGGGGAAAGAACAGTAACTTTAATAATGTTTTCTAGACAACCCATGCAAAATCAATCTATGGTACAAGAACCAAACGGAAGGAGACCAGTAGAGACCAGGCCACGCCAAAATCCCTCCGTCACTCAACTTCCTTGGACCTCTGTGGTTCACTTACATCACAAAATCCCCACTTAAAAGTCAAGATACAGATACATCGGTACCAAGAGAGCCAATTAAGAAAAGTCATTTAGCAGTAGTGCCAATAACATTATCAACTTCAGGAAATGGCATAACTTATCTACCAAAGTGATTTTATAATTAAGCTGATGTCATTTCTTGTTGATGGAAAATTTGGCATTTGTTCTTCCAGGGCCATTTACTGAGGGTGTTATGTGGGCACCAAGCCCAAGTCAATGGTCCATTCATGGTGAGGTGTGGCCAGACTTGTCCATTAGATGGGATTCTAATGTCCCCACTCATCTGTCTCCTTCTTGCCATCAATGTCCGTGGCTTTTCTAGCCATGTTTGAACACAAACCAGGCTGGAGGCTCATTACCTCCAGGGTGGCCCATTCATTTCCTGATAACTTTTACGATTAGACAAGTTCTTCATCCTAAAGCAGAGATGTTAGGATTCCTAGAGACACACTTAGCCTACTCCCCTTCCAAACAACAACCCCTCAAATATTTAGAAGGAATAACACACTAAGGTGGTCATCTCTGCTCTGGGTGGGCTCATCGTTGAGCACACACCCTAAAAATCCAAACATCACACGTTCACAACATCATAGTATAAGAAACAGGACAGGTGAGTATTACATTTCCTAGAAAAGACCCATGAAATTGTTCCTAAGTTTTTTAAAAACTTCTTTGGGCTTACAGTTTAGTCTTCTATGAGTTAGAGGGTATGAGCCAAACTGTCTAGGACAGTCAACCACAATAAAACTGATGACAGAGTTTTCTGACCCACAAAATGCAGTGATGTGATCACAAAGAAGCAATGCAACTATCTCAGACTACCATGGCTATACAATCACTCTTTCAGCAAATATATCTTCAGTAGCACTAAGTCCAGGTTATTAGACCCTGGGGACACAATGATAACCATGTTGGATCCACGGCTGACCTCACAGAGCTTATAGCCAATGGCAGATAGTAGCGCAGCATTAGTCGCTCAGTCATGTCTGACTCTTTGTGAACCCACAAACTGTAGCCCACTAGACTCCGCTGTCTGTGGGACTCTCCAGGCAGGAATACTCGAGTGAGTTACCATTCCCTTCTCCAGAGGGTTTTCCCCAGCCCAGGGATCAAACCTGGTTCTCCTGCACTGCAGGCAGATTCTTTACTGTCTGAGCTAGCAGGAAGCCCCATAGCTGATGGGAGATATGAAGAGCTAAACCGGCAATTACAATGAATTTGAGAAATGCTGAGACAGGGGAAATGGCAATAAGACTGTATTTTGAGAGTACACGGAAGGATGATCTAATTAGATTTGGGACATCAAGGAAGACTTCCTGGAGGAAGTGATATCTGAGACCTGACAAATGAATAAGCATTAGTCAGATAAAAGTGAGAGTCAGTTTGGGGTAATTCATATCCTAGGTCCTGTGCTTTATATTTACTGGGCTAATTTTTATCTTCATTTGATAAATGAGGACACTGAGGCACAGCAATTTTAAGCAATCTGCTCAAGGCCACACGGATTAATAAACCAGAAAGTTAAATTCAGGCAAATGGTCTGATTTCACTAGGTTATCTCTATGGATGGAAGTTGTTATTGACAATGAGTCATATAAAGCATGGGAATGGGGATGACCACTCAGTGAACAAAGCACAAAAGGGATAAAGACAGAATTGTTAAGAAAACTGTCTCTAAGGGAACAGTTAGAAGAAAAGAACAAAAGGAAATTAAGAATGATAGGGAAGCCTTGACAGGAGACACAGGTGGGACACGGGAACCAAGGAAGTGGCCACATCCTCAAATGTGGTTCAGTGATAATCAGTCGCTCGATTTAGCAAAGCTTGTGAGCCCACTGGAATGCTGCTCGGAGAAGCAGAGCTCCAGCCAAAAGCCACAGGGGCCATGATCTTCAAGAAAATGCAGGTCACACATAGGGTGGGTTAAGTACTCCAGTGGCCTTGATGGCCTGCAAAGGAATACAGGCTTTACTTGAATACAGGCTTGACTTAAATATGTCACATGAAGGATTATATTTTCATCCCCAAGGATAACTCACATCGCTGCTGGAGAGAGCCAAAAGCAGACACGCCCAGAGATGACCTCCCAAAAGCTTCAGCTAACCATCCAACTCATAATTAGAAACACAAGACTGCTTCGTGTTCTGCCAACTAATACAATTCAGGAAAACCAGAAAGTAGGAAGTATTTATGGGGAGCAATCAAAAGAGGGTTACAATAAAACTTTTATTTTGCCTCATTCCTACATTTGGCATCAAAATTTGGCTTAATTGTTGTCTCACGATCTTTAGCTCAGGTTCCCAATAATTCAGTTGACTTAGGAAAGAACAAGCGCCACGTTAAGCTAATTTCCTTTTCTGTAAGAACTTTATGGAGATGGAACTGTGGGTTTGCTTCATTATCTTCCTCTTCTCCTCCCAGGAGATTCACCTGCTCCCTCCCATGGAAATCATCTTGTGCTTATTCTCTAACTTTTCTGAGGGCATTATTACTACAAGTGTGCTAAAGTGAAGGACTATTTCTATTGCATTTCTGTCAAATGTCCAAGCACAGATGAGCAAAACACATTAGGAAAAGAAATGACACCTTTCCTGAGACAAACTGTTATTCATTGTCAACTACCGGTAAACAATGAACTAAAGTACTGTGTGACAATGTGGTGGTGTTGTTTAGTCGCTAAGTCATGTCCGAATCTGAGATGCAACGGACCGTAGTCCACCAGGTTCATTTGTCCATGGGATTTCCCAGGCAAGAATACTAGAGTGGGTTACCGTTTCCTTCTCAAGGGGAATCTTCCTGACCCAGGAATCAAACTGCATCTTCTGCTTGGCAGGCGGTCTTTTTACCACCGAGTTACCTGGAAAGTCCTTGTGATGTTTTGGACTCATACTAAAAGAAGCTTACCGGTCACTCAAAGGTCAAAGAGATTGCTTTATGCAGAAAGAAGTCATAAAATTGATCCGTTTCTTGAGATCTAGAATCCTGTTGGACAGTATTATTGCCATTAGCCACGGGTTGAACCGTGAACTCCTAAGATCTTTGCTTAAAGAGGATTTGAATACGTAGCACTCATCCCAGGCATCCGCAGGATTTGGAAGGTTTTTTAAAAACCTTTTTAAACCTAATGATAAAAATGGGTAACCGTGGTTCACTTGGTTGTACTTCCCATCACACTTGACTGTCCCCGGTTGCTTCTAAACATTTTGTTCTGCTCTCCAAGCCATGAGAACAGAAGAAAAACTCACAGATCTTTAAATACTTACCCAAAGCTGAAAACCGAAACTTTAGAAAAGTCAGTTGAGTTATTTTTACACTGACCAAAATTGTTTGAAGCATTAAAAGATAAATAAAATCAAATCAGCTATTTAGCACTCTAGAGGAAAAAAATAGTGATGTGAAAAGTTTTCTTTAATGTGAAATTCAGCGTATTCACAGATTTGACATGCTCAGTCCACACGATTCAGAGAAATTCTAAAACTTCTGTATGGAAATCAGTGAAGGACGGATGGAGACCCATACACTTTCAATGCCCTGCAGCTGCACTCTGAGTCAAGTTCTCAAACAAATTCCTTTTCATTAGTGTAACTGGGAAAATATGTAAAACTCAAGAGCCCCTAAGATTCTTTTGGCATTTTTCCCTGAACAATTCCCAATACTTTTCATTTTGTCAGGCAGAGCAAATAAAGTGATGTGTAGGTGTAAATACCATGCGACGTGTAGCTGATGAAATACAGATGATTCTGATGGAATAATACTACGGTTTGAAGGATAGCTTTTAAAAATGAATTAATCTGTTTTGCATTTGGGTTATTAATAGTAGAAGATTTTTTTAATCCCACGGTTTTATATTTTAATCCCACTGTTGATATACTTAAGTCACATTTGTACATGAAATCAAATGTACAATAACAAATATTTGTTATTTAGATCTATTGAAAAATTACTTGGGTATCTGAATTTTTCTAAAGCATGAGAAAAGACTTACAGTAATCAGGGATAAAAGCAGGACCCAAAACAGTATTTATGACATGATTTCAAAGTGTAAAAAAGGATAGAAGCAGAGATAAAATTCTGGAAGAAAATAGAAAAATTTTGAGTATTTCTGAGTAATGAGAGATTTTCTTCTCCTTTTAATGTTTCTTTATGGTAAATTTTTGGTCGATGGAACAAAGTAACTTTCAGATAAAAAAAAAAAACCTTTCAGGAAAAGGAAAAAAATTCTCCATTTAATGGATGGGTAATTTATATTTCTAAAGAAGCTGCAACCATGTATATAATGGCTTGATAATGTTACTTTTCCATCACTGACCTGACCAAAATTAAAGATGATTTTATTTCAAATGAAGTTTTCATTTTAGACTACAAATAAAATTACTATCTTGCTGTTTTAAACTGATTTCTAACATGCAGCTATTAAAAGATTAGATAACAGCAGTTTACACACTTAAGAAGGTATCCCTCGTTGAACTGGTGAGGGGAGTTTATTCCTTCCTGTCTTATAGAATGTAGTGAGGTATTTATTTTCTAAAAACCATCAAACTCTGTGACAGATGCATATATACATCTCAGAGTCCTACACTCATGGCTTCTTTTTCAATGCAGGTGAAAGCAATACAATTTGGATTTTGGTTCCTTCATAGATCTGTAAGGGAATTTATATCACTGTTTCAGAAAAAGAACTGTTGATCTCTTGGGGTTAAATCTCTGCTTGAGAATTCAGGTTTAATTTTCACTTCCATGTACAACATAGCAGCCAGTCTTCTTCAGCTCAGTGACACACAAAAAGGCCAGCAGAGCCAGCGTGGAATAACACTCTACTACGTATGGGCCAACACGTAGCCACAATCCTAGACAGCCAGGCTGGTGGGCACTCTCTGGCATGTGGCTGGAGGCCAGGCCTCGATGGGTATGACTTCAAGTTAGGAATCTGATAATGATACCACCAGAGGCTTTGTTTCAGAAATATCAATTCTGTATTCCCAGTGAAGGGCAGGCTCTTGTCTAGATTTGTGCTTTCATTTCCAATACCGACAAGCTCAAAACAGAGCCACTCCATGTAGAAAATGGCTGCCTGATTCTTCCTTCATAAACTGAGACTGCATCCTCCTGACTTGTCTTAATCCCTCCTCTGTTAAGCATGGTGGAAAACCAGCAAACCTGCCTACCAAGAGCACTTAAAGCCTGGGAGGAGGGATGACAAGTATGTGGATAAGATGCTCAATTTGTTTTGGAAGTTCTTCATGTCTAATAGCGCTTCCCTAGTGACTCCGTTGGTAAAGAATCTGCTGGCAATGCAGGAGACCGGATTCGATCCCTGAGTTGGGAAGATCCCCTGGAGAAGGAAATGGCAACCCACTCCAGCATTCTTGCCTGGAGAATTCCATGGAAGAGGCTACAGTACATGGGATCTCAAAGAGTTGAACACGACTGTGTCACTTTCACTTTTCATGTCTAAGAGTTAATGTATTCACTGTAAACAAACTCTTATCAAGCACACTTCCAGAAAAACAATGATGACTAGATATTTACTCCAAAATCTTGGACCCAGGAGCCCCCCTGAGTCAGCTGGCTACTTCCACAGATCTGCTCCAGAGGGTGCCTCCGATGGGGCCAACAGCTACTCTCGAAGAGGGTTCCTGAAGCTCAGTTATGGGGACATCAGGGTTGGTGTTCCTAGGTTGGAGAGGATCCCACTAGGATTGGGAATCTAGCCATCGTGAGTCTGGAAGCCTGAGAGAGGTTTAAGCCACAAAATGGAGGAGCTGCAGCAAGGTATGAATCCCGAAAAAAACACAGTCACTGAATGACTCTAGCCCTCCATCCCTTTAAGAAAACAACAAGCAAAGAAGACTTAGAAGAGGACAAGGAGTTGGGAGGGTGAAGGAGGCAGAGGAAGAAAATAATCACTCCACCATTAAAGAGGTGATACTAAGGATATTATCTTGCTTTGTTTGTACTTTTATCTCTATTTGCAGGAATGAAAGATTGAGCTCATTTCTAGGGACTTTTTTCCTAAGAACATCATTGGATAAAAGTACAAAGATGGATGCTCATGGTTGTTAATTTCAGCACTGTTTATAATGGCCAAAAATGGGTAACAATTTAAGACCCCATCAACAGAGAACTGGTTAAATAAATTATAGGACATCTCTATGATATTTTCAGACCTTTTTTCCTGCCTCAACACACTCGAAGAATTAGAAACATGCTGTATTATCAGTGGCTGAGCCACAGCTGAGCTTCTCAATGCTAGGAAGATTGTAGAATGAAACCCACCCTCATGCCAAGTATTTTTACCACCATTACCACCACTCCGAGTCCCATCTTCCAGCACACTGAAGAAACGATGTGAGCAGCAGCATGTCATGCAGCCATGCAAAATGATAACATAGCTCTATGCTGACTCACATGGAGATAGGTATACAACATACTGTTAATAATCTGCTTGCTTACAGAACAATGTGTGCAGCATGACTGCATTTATGATGGACTGCATCTGTGTCAAGATGGTCTCAAATGTGAACAGCTGTTTATACTTTCTTGTTTATAACTTTCTGTATTTTTCAAATTTTACAAGTATGCATGATTTTTATAACCAGAAAAAGAGAGCACTTACATGAATAATCAGATATGTAAAAAATAACTCAACTATGAGTCAAGTCCAGTTATAACAGAAATGTCTCTTCCTGTTAATAAATAAGGTTTTGTGCCCCAAGCCTTGGTCTATATATCATTAGTAAGTCGATGCAATGACATTTCAAGACAACAAAGGAATTTATATGATCTCCTGATGTTCCCTCGGGTCACATTAAATAAATATTTGAAATCCCTTGTTTTCTATCGTTCTTCAGCTAGTGAATGTATTTTTTTTTTTTAAGAGGCAAAATAAAGCCAATGCTCCTCAAGAAAACTATGCATTTGTCTTTTATAAAATGAGTGATATAAGTGTAAACAACCCAACATTAATTCTGAAATGCAAGAAAGAGAAATGAGTTTTTATAATGCAGAACCATAAATATTAAGGTTACTAATTGAAAGTCTGACATCTTACACAAGTATCTGTTCATTTTTCAATGTTATTTCTAAGGAGAATCCCAAAAAGCACACTGTTCAGCTCAAAATATTTTTACTTTCAATTCTTACTTTGATTTTAATCATGAAAAGCAAAATAAAAAATTCAAGGCAGAACCAGGGTGATCAAAACACAATATGAGAAACAGAAAGCCAAGCCTTGGATTAGGAACTCATTACACTTTACATTCTGTGGACGGGGCTCATTTGGTTTGCACTGAAAATAAAAACTTATCTCACATCAAATGAAGGAGTACCAAGCGAAATGGACAAAATAATGTCAAGTTGGAGAAGAGGATGGATTGGAGGGGTGTGGCGATATAAACAGGGTACAGAGTTTTACAAACGTGAATTCTTAGTAAAAGAGATTTAAAAAATAGCTCTTACCCAGCAACCAAGACGTATTTTCCATCTGCTCGATCCTTTAACCTTTCCAGCAAGGACAAACGTACTTTGGCTTTGCTTTTGCCATAGATTTCAATTTCATCTGCAAGCAATCCTATCTCCTTGGCAAGGATCTCCACAGCTTTTGGAGTCTGTGCTCTCGAAATCTCGATATCACTGGGAGGGGGGAACAGAAGAGGTAAGAGAGTCTGCTCAGCTTAGGTGGTCGCTGCGAGTGTAGAAAACATCCACCCACCATGCCAACAATTAAATCAAATGCCTTGTGGTCCTCTTCGCCAAGTAGGATTATGTGCAACTGCTAACAATTAAAGTACATGAGAAAACAGTACATTCCTTTTAGACAGAGAAACAACTCCAAAACTCATAATTCTAAACTTCTGCCCAGGTATAAGGATACACCTCTGTCGTAGGAAAGGAGACGGCATATTACAATGTGCCCCAAAGGCCACACTTAGAGATAATACCATCATTAGAGCACAAGGTCTTCTGTGGGTCATCGCTGAATTCTTCAACCAGGAATACAGGGCTTATTGCATAATGCTTTCCTACTGGGCTAGCCACATGTGTCTCTTGGCAATTCAAATATGTGGAAATGCTCGTGTGTTTCATCTGTGTCCATACTTTTCCTATCGCTTCCCTAGTTCAAGTCCAAAATTGCATTTCAAAATATTTCATTAATTACATGGAGCTAGTGCCCTGAAGCTCAACTTCAGACACAGGAAATTTTAGGAACGCCAGAGTGTCGCTGATGCACTCATCTTAACAGGAACGCTATGGAAATCAGCATGTGCTCAGCTTCTCAGAAAGCTCCTGAGCTCAGCTGCTCCTCTTATCAGGAGTTTGTCCTGTCTGTGACTTAGTCTGGGGGGCTGACGTCTGATGGTGCAGCTCTCTCCTGATTGGTCCTGGAGCCCCAATTCTGGAGCACAGCGGTCTCTCCACTGGCAGGTTCTGTTTTTTTCTGTTGCTACTGCAGACAATCTACTCTCAGTCCTCATATTATCTCGTGTTCTCCTCTATGACCCGTGAAACCTGACCTTCGTGCAAGAAGTCACAATAAACCTACTTCCAACACAACTTGCTGGAGAGAGGGAAGGGTGCCTTGGCCCGGATGTGGGTGGAGCTCTCTGACTGCAGCAAGGCAGGTCGTTTAGACAGTAGAGAATCTGCCCACAGTACAGGAGAACCAGGTTTGATCCCTGAGTGGGGAAGATCTCCTGGAGAAGGATATGGCAACCCACTGCAGTATTTTTGCCTGGAGAATTCCATGGACAGAGGAGCCTGGTGGGCTACAGTCTATGGGGTCGCCAAGAATAACTGAGTGACTACACACACATCTAACCTCTCCTCCAGATCCCCTCGCATTTTCCTTTCTGGTTCTCCTCCCTGCTTCACTGTCCATGGTCCCACTTCATTTTACCCTTCTGGCTACACTTTTTTTCTCTCTTCTCCCACAACCTCCTAAATTGAATAGGCTACGCTTGGAATATCTCCCAGGTTTTCTCTTCACTAGCTGAAGAGTGACGGTGACATCATTCTGATTTTCTGAGTGATTTATAAACTACTCAGCCTGACTTTCTTTCCCCACTGGCTCTAGAAGTCAGATTTGCTCAAGCAATTTAAGGGCTTTTCTCCTCCAAGTAGATTTATTTGGATTTGTACAAAGACTTTGGTATACAATTTGGCCGAGTTCTTCTCAATTTTTTTCTAAGCTCTCTGAGAACAGAATTTATTCATTGACTTCTAAAAACGAAAGTGAGATAAAATAAGTAATCAAAAAATATTGTATGAAACAGCATCAATATAGGGATGATTACGCCAAAGAACATTCCTTGGAGTTTATGTATTAATGAACCAGATGACTAAGATGTTTAGTCTATTTGAGGAGTAAAAACAGAGCTTGGAGGGTTTCACCAGCCTGGTGGGTATAATCGAATCATAGTGGTTGGCTGTGACCCAAGGAAACAGGTCAGTTCTAAAAAGCAACTGGTTATCAAGTCAAAAATAAGTCAGTTCCTGGTGGTGTTACCACCTACATTCTGTGTATTCCAAGACGGCAGGCAGGATCACCTGTTTAATTGCTGGCCTTTAGGGGTGCCTCCTGCAGGAAGGGCGTTGGGCCAATTCAGCAACAGAGGGGCATCCACAGGGGATTCACTATGAGACTGGAAAATGCATCTGTCATCTATCTGGCTGAGATAGCTTATCTAATGAACTGTTCTAAAATCACATGCTGAGACTGTCCCACAGTTTGTAAATTCCAAATTCATACAGGGGGAATATGTAGCTTTCACTTCATTAACTATCACTCAAGAAAATATCCATCTGGACTATCCCAGAGTGTCCCGTCAGAGAGCAGATACCATTATGTTCTGAAGAAAGCGGAGCTCCACTCCTAGGTGGAATAGTGATTGGTTTGGTTGGTCATTTACCCCCAGCATAGAAACCTACAAGGCCCTTCAGACCAAGCTGACTGTGTGTGTTGGGCATCTCTGACACTGAAAAGTATATTCCAAAAAGTACCATATTTTGTCAAATCTAAGGTACCATCATTTTAAGACAAAACACTACCACTGAATACAAGATACATCTTGGATAGGAAGGTACATGCTGATTTCAGAGGTATGAAAAAAAATCTACATCTTGGAATTGATAGAATATGGTAAACTGGCTCACTATTATTTAATTTTGGAGGAATTAAAGGACAGAAAAAACAGTGCAGCAATTTGATCAGAACGCTATCTACCATCAAAGCCACAAGACCATGAGTTCTGCCCCTATCCAATGGATAACTGTGGGTATCTAAGGTGAGCTGATGTCAGTATAAACGGATCACCCGAATACCTCGGTACAGGGGACAGAGGCTGAAGTTTCAAGCAGTGAAGTCTCCACCTGCGGTGCTGCTGCTCACGGAGCCATCTCCTTCCGCTGTTGACCATGTTCTTTAATAGGGGTAGGAAGGAAAGGGTGTTGAGACAAGTAAAAGCTGATGGCTTACATATCTAAACTATGAAAATACCAAGCATCATTCAGGGATACTGTGTCACAGAAAGGAACAAAAGTTGCAAAATAATCCAAGTGGGCCTCAGGAGTAATTTTACTCACATGTAATTAAATGTGTAGGTTTTTCTTAAAAAAAAAAAAGAAAATGTGAGATCCAAGTACTATTTTAAAAACTTTGTATTCATTAACTCAAAAATTCTCCAATAACTGGGTCAGACAAACCTGAATCCGCAGAGCGGCAGCAAGGAGACTCACATCTTCAGCGATGGGACTAATACCATGGACGCCAGGAGAAACGCATGCAGCCTTCCCTGGGGAAAGAAAACAAAAAGACTCAGCATATCGTCATTTGTAGCCTATTGTTTTTTCCCTGTAAAATGCCAGGATGATGAATGACGTTCTCATTTTCAACCAAGGAAATGAGCGTGTCGTGGCACAGCTACAGGTAGTAGGTCGCCAGCTGGGTCCTGGCATAGCCTTGGGGCTCCCAACTGGGCCACAGATTTAGAGTTTGACTGGATTAAAATCTTGCCTCTACCTCTTACTGGCAATTGTGACTTTGGACTTGTTAATTAATGTTGTTCAACCTTACAGAGTTTTGTGAGAACTGAATGTGATATGGTATGTAAAGTGCCTGGCATATTATACATATATTTAAATAATACATATAAAATCAAAGCAATTCCATGTATGATTCAGTTCAGTTCAGTCGCTCAGTCGTGTCCGACTCTTTGCAACCCCATGAATCGCAGCACGCCAGGCTTCCCTGTCCATCACCAACTCCTAGGGTTTACTCAAACTCATGTCCATCGAGTCAGTGATGTCATCCAGCCATCTCATCCTCTGTCGTCCCCTTCTCCTCCTGCCTCCAATCCCTCCCAGCACCAGGGTCTTTCCCAATGAGTCATCTTCGCATGAGGTGGCCTAAGTACTGGAGTTTAGCTTTAGTATCAGTCCTTCCAATGAAAACCCAGGACTTATCTCCTTTAGGATGGACTGGGTGGATCTCCTTGCAGTTCAAGGGACTCTCAAGAGTCTTCTCCAACACCACAGTCCAAAAGCATCAGTTCTTTGACGCTCAGATTTCTTCACAGTCCAACTCTCACATCCATATGTGACCACAGGAAAAACCATAGCCTTGACTAGACAGACCTTTGTTGGCAAAGTAAAGTCTCTGCTTTTTAATATGCTATCTAGGTTGGTAAAGTATAAAAAGGAAGATATAAATGCCTACAGAATAAGCCCAGGTAAAGTGCTGTGTGACAGATCAGGCTTTGTAAAATCCTTGTTCTAAAAGTGACAGAGCCAGGCTCAGAAGTAAAGAATCTCTGTGCCCAGGGCAGGAGACACAGGTTCGATTCGTGGTCCCAGAGGATCCCACACACTGTGCATGAAGCAACTAAACCCATTTGCCACAACGACTGAGCCTGTGCTCCAGAGCCTTGGAACAACAACTGCTGCGGCCCATGCACCCTAGAGCCCGTGCTCTGCAACAAGGGAAGCCGCCACAATGAGGCGCTCACCTTTTGTAACTACAGAGTAGCTCCCACTCACTGCAATTAGAGGGAAGCCTGAGTAGCAACAAAGACCCAGCACAGCCCAAATGAAATAATCTAAAAAAAAAGACAGAGCCAATTCTCCATCAAAGCTGAAAAATGAGGATTTCCTTCGATGATCCAGTGGCTAAGACTCTGTGGTCCCAACGCAGGGGACCCAGGTTCAATCCCTGGTCAGGGAAGTAGATCCCATATGCCGTAACCAAGAGTTCACGTGCCCCAACTAAACATCCCAAGTGCTGCAACCAAATAAAATGTTTTTTAAAAAAACTGAGAAATTATATTTTAGAATATTAAGTTTGAGGATTACCTGGATTTCAAAATACAGAGAAGCAGTTTATAAGAATTCTACTGTGGTTGGCACTTAGGAAGTTTGTGAAATGTAAACAGACATGTAAAAATGCTTTAGCCTATATTGTTAACAGTAAACTTTCTGAAGTAAGAGACTATCTTATTCTTTTTTGGACCATTCTACTCTTAAATTCATCCATTTTCCTCCCAGTCCTTTGCAAGAAAGAGCACATAACACTTAAGAGTAAGTGTTTGTGATGTTCTACTGTCAAATGTACTAAGGGTGTTAGAAACTCATATCCCTCATGTATTGTTTAAAGAGATTAGCAACACTTCAGTTTTATACATCATATTTAGGCAAAAGCCAAGAGTCTAGAGAATGTGAAAGACCTGTTTTGTTGGAACCACTAGAGATCTGATCTAAAGGTCTTATCCAACCCCTATGGAAAAGAAATATGCTTCCCTCATTCTTACCTCTACCTTTAAATGATGGGGAAACAAGAAAAAGTTGCATTCAACTTATAAATGGATGTTCCAGGAATATAATTAGGAATACCCATGTGAATGAAGATTACTTCACCTATAGAATTACACAATAGAACACAGCTAAAATCAAGTAAGAGTTTTAAAAGACAACATAAAAGACACACGTATCTCAAACTTTAGAAGACTCTTGTAGGAACCAGCATTTCTCATTTTAAAGAAAGTTATCTGAATTTCAGTAATGCTTTAGTGTATTATTTGCTTTTCCTTCTACTACATTCCAGCCAATAAAATGAATTTTTAAATGAGAAAAAAATCTAAGATGGATAGCTCAAGTTGACTGAGTCAGAAGCTATTTTTCTCTTCCCTGTGGTATACTTCCAACCTTTTCTATCATAACCACTGGGCTGCTTTTGTAGCAGGAATCAGTGCAATCTGAAAATGGAATGGAAAGTTCTGAATTTGGAGAAACTGAAGCAATTAAGATGGTAACTCAGGGAATCTAGAATACATGGTTAATAAATTTCTTGACTAAGGAGACCCAAAAAAGGAAATTATTACCTCACCACCCTCCTGCCTATGTAGAGGCCAGGCCCCACCCGGAGGGCTGTCCACACTCCGTCTGTACATTGAGCAGGGCTCCCAAACCAAATGGCTTTTTTCACTTCCCACTAACACTCCCCATTAACTCACAGCTCCTTCCTCCAGGGACAAGTCAGTGAATCCCCTTAAAAGATGGCCTTTCACTTATCATTTTTCTTACAGTAACCAAACTTGCCACAATGAGAAAATTTAAGGCTAAGGTGTTATAATAGTTTCCCTNTTCCTTCGATGATCCAGTGGCTAAGACTCTGTGGTCCCAACGCAGGGGACCCAGGTTCAATCCCTGGTCAGGGAAGTAGATCCCATATGCCGTAACCAAGAGTTCACGTGCCCCAACTAAACATCCCAAGTGCTGCAACCAAATAAAATGTTTTTTAAAAAAACTGAGAAATTATATTTTAGAATATTAAGTTTGAGGATTACCTGGATTTCAAAATACAGAGAAGCAGTTTATAAGAATTCTACTGTGGTTGGCACTTAGGAAGTTTGTGAAATGTAAACAGACATGTAAAAATGCTTTAGCCTATATTGTTAACAGTAAACTTTCTGAAGTAAGAGACTATCTTATTCTTTTTTGGACCATTCTACTCTTAAATTCATCCATTTTCCTCCCAGTCCTTTGCAAGAAAGAGCACATAACACTTAAGAGTAAGTGTTTGTGATGTTCTACTGTCAAATGTACTAAGGGTGTTAGAAACTCATATCCCTCATGTATTGTTTAAAGAGATTAGCAACACTTCAGTTTTATACATCATATTTAGGCAAAAGCCAAGAGTCTAGAGAATGTGAAAGACCTGTTTTGTTGGAACCACTAGAGATCTGATCTAAAGGTCTTATCCAACCCCTATGGAAAAGAAATATGCTTCCCTCATTCTTACCTCTACCTTTAAATGATGGGGAAACAAGAAAAAGTTGCATTCAACTTATAAATGGATGTTCCAGGAATATAATTAGGAATACCCATGTGAATGAAGATTACTTCACCTATAGAATTACACAATAGAACACAGCTAAAATCAAGTAAGAGTTTTAAAAGACAACATAAAAGACACACGTATCTCAAACTTTAGAAGACTCTTGTAGGAACCAGCATTTCTCATTTTAAAGAAAGTTATCTGAATTTCAGTAATGCTTTAGTGTATTATTTGCTTTTCCTTCTACTACATTCCAGCCAATAAAATGAATTTTTAAATGAGAAAAAAATCTAAGATGGATAGCTCAAGTTGACTGAGTCAGAAGCTATTTTTCTCTTCCCTGTGGTATACTTCCAACCTTTTCTATCATAACCACTGGGCTGCTTTTGTAGCAGGAATCAGTGCAATCTGAAAATGGAATGGAAAGTTCTGAATTTGGAGAAACTGAAGCAATTAAGATGGTAACTCAGGGAATCTAGAATACATGGTTAATAAATTTCTTGACTAAGGAGACCCAAAAAAGGAAATTATTACCTCACCACCCTCCTGCCTATGTAGAGGCCAGGCCCCACCCGGAGGGCTGTCCACACTCCGTCTGTACATTGAGCAGGGCTCCCAAACCAAATGGCTTTTTTCACTTCCCACTAACACTCCCCATTAACTCACAGCTCCTTCCTCCAGGGACAAGTCAGTGAATCCCCTTAAAAGATAGCCTTTCACTTATCATTTTTCTTACAATAACCAAACTTGCCACAATGAGAAAATTTAAGGCTAAGGTGTTATAATAGTTTCCCCGAAAATCAGAAGGGCCCTTTTCAAATAGGAGCTGCTTTGAGACCACCCTGGGACTCTTAGCAACTCTGATTAGACTGAGTCCTGGGATGTAGTCCCCTGACTCCACTCTGTAGAATCACGTTTGCTTCAAATGATGCTCTCTCTGAACTACTCTGACCCATTAAGTTTCTATTTTGACACTCTTCTCTGGGCCCAGACTTGTATCTCCTTTATCTCATTTGGTACATCAGAAACTAAGTCTGAATATTAGGTACACAATGGTTTTGCTGAGGATGAATTTTGACCTTTAGCATGCAGAGCATTACAAAATCTGAGCCCATTTCTTTCATTTGAAATAATGTTTTAGAAAATAAAATTCTTGTACCTAGATAACCAAACCCTGCTATAGCCCTGTTTTCAATCTAAACATGAGACTTATGCCACAGAAGAGGGACCCAATCCAACAAGTTAGGTCTAATTGTTTTCCAAGCACTGCCTCTGGGCTATCAGCCATCATGAAAATCTCTCTGGGGATTACATATTCAATAAAATGCCCCTATAGAATTACCTCATCATAAATCACCCCATCCCATCTATTATAGGAGGGGAAGGGGAACCCTGTACCATTAAGATGACCAGGAAAATTTCATTATAAAGCCCTGCCTTCACCCAATCATAAGTATATTGAACATTCTTTTCCTCTTAAGTTGAAATAAAAGCAACTTTCTTTTTAATAATGCTTGAAAAAGGTCTTCACTTGCTTTAAGTGGAAAATTATATATAAAAGAGGAAAAAAGCCTTTCTTCAATTTATTCAGAGATTAAATTCTCATGCTAATCAAAGTTGTTAAAACAAAAACTTCTGACTACTGAGAAATGAAATGCTATTATAAATAGTGCCGACTGGAAAACGTTCATCTGTTTAATCAGCATAGTGTTTTTCATCTTTGCCTCTGCCTCGTCAGCCCTCTTTTTTAAAGTGGAGAACAAGTTTAAGGAAATGTCTTTATATCTGAAACGAACTTAAAACTGTAACCAGAGGATAATTCTGAATCCATGTTTAGTCACTCATTCAACATAGTATTTACTAAGCCCTTCCAATGTGTCAGCTAATATTCTGGGCACTCAAAAATCAATAAAACTTCTACTGTTGGACCAGATAAAGTAAAAATAAACTGCAATCTGTCTACATACAGAATCTTTTTTTTTTCCCTAAAAAGAATTGTTATACCAAAATGTAATGTTTTTAAAATACCTTTAAAAAAATAATGATCTTAAAAAAAGAAACACATTAGAAATAGGGACCAGAAAACACGTCAACCTTCATGTAATTCTAGGGCTCACAGGATTCCAAGAGAACTCTGAAGTCAACACTCCTATCTCCAACCAGGGTTGTGCCAAAATCACCCTAACATAAAAACTCTAATAAAAAACAGCAAGTAAACACTGTAGCAGGGAAGCATGCCTTAAAAAAATAACAATAAAGTCATAACTGACTTTCCTGATCCCACTAGGATTCTGAGCAAATTAAGACAGGGCATGGCATTGGTGGTACAGTGGTGAGCAGAGTTGCCTTCCAAAACAGTGCACGTACGCTGTGAATGGGCTAAGCATTTTTTTCTTTTCAGGAAAAAAAGTTACATCGACAAACTATATATATTTCAAAGAATTGAGTAAAGAATTGAGCATGCTTTCTATTTATTAAAAAAAAAAAGCCATTAATTCCATTTCACATTATATTGTACCTCTAATTGCGTCATTCATGTGTGTGTTTGTGAGCTGAGTACATGAGCATTCTGAAAAATTCCTGAGCATCTTCCCTTCAAAATACCCCAAACCACCTTGCACCCTTTAGCTCCAAGGGGCTTTTAATCTGATTGGTCAATTCTGGGAGGAGTTACATTTCCTAAACAGAAAGGTGCATTGTTTCTCTTTTTGAAGAAATAGTTAAACACATTTCAGTAAAGCTTTTCGCATATTCCTTTCTTTTCTATTATGTTCCAATACAATTAAGTTTAATGCTTTTTTTGTGGAAAAATGTAAAATGGTCATCCCAAGGTGACTGAATCAGAAGTTCTATTTATTTTCTCCTTGATACTATTCTCTATATATGGGGTCTTCCCTGGTGGCTCAGACGGTAAAGCGTCTGCCTGCAATGTGGGAGACAAGGGTTCAATTCCTGGGTCGGGAAGATCCCCTGGAGAAGGAAATGGAAATCCACGCCAGTACTCTTGCCTGGAAAATCCCATGGATGGTGGAGCCTGATAGGCTACAGTCCATGGGGTCGCAAAGAGTCAGATAAGACTGAGTGACTTCACTTTCACTTTCACTATTCTCTATGTCACTGTGTTGTGAGGCTGCCTAAGTTTCAAGGTCTAGAACGCCTGTACTAGTAGAGACTTCTACTCCTTTTGGTTCAAGCTTTGACCAGCTTTGGGGGAAAAGAAAAAAAAAAACACACCATCCTCTTGGACAGCTCAGTACAGCCCCGCATTCCCACCCCATGTTGAAATTGGGAGCCCCGGGGCAACAAGGAAGGAAGGTTCTGTCTTCCTCTGCCATTGTCTCTTGCATACACGGGTCATGGGACTTGAGAGGGTGGGCTGGGTGTGGTCCAAAGCTTTCATAGCTTGAGTGTCTTCCTGTGAATAAGAAAAAGGTCCGCTTGCTGGATCAGCTCCTACTGGCCCCCTGGGTGGGCGTCCTGGCTCTGACACAGCTTCAGCTACCCTGAGAGTGACCTGATGTGATCCAGGATGTTCCTGGATCCCTGAGCAAATGCCATCAAATATCGCCACCCATCCCAAGACCTCTTCTGTTTCTAAGGGTGACTTTCCCAGCGTTCTGAATTGACTCTGGGGCTCCAAGAAGTGCTTGAGGGGTCACTGCGAAGGGAAATAATGAACACAGGGGAGCTGGTCTCCACTCCCCTCCTTCTGGCAGCTGTGTTTTCATCTACTTTTATGGGCTGAAGTTCACCTAAGATTGCTTTAGGAGAAAGCATTCTGCTGTTTTAAAAAGACTGTGAGAAATCCTATTCCTAGTTTCCCTCACACATGTACAAGCTTGCCTGCTGTAGGTCACAACTGACTTGTCTGCTTGATGCTAGGGGACGGCAGGGGACGGCAGGGGACGGCAGGGGACATTTCAATGAGGGGGGAGGCGGGGAGGTGGCTGCTACTGCGACTGGCATCTTGGCTGCTCTTTGCCCGACAATATGGTTCCAATATAAGTGACTGAAAAGGCGGTCACCTTAACTGTGTTCCTATGTTGACAGCGACCACCATTTCAGGACCATACTCTTTCTGAATAAGGTTAACCTTGCTCATAGCAATCTCGCCTGTTTTGATCGTGGCCTGGCACCACTCTGAAGTCATTTACCTGATAGAAAGTCATGCGAACAGTTGAAAACAGTAGTTCCCGGCTGAATCCAAGAAAGGGGAATCTCTTCTGGCTTGGGTGAGCCCAAGACCACAATGTCAGCCTCCTGTAGCTAGAAGGAAAAAAAGAAATACCACACATGTTTTTAACTATAGCATAAAGATGTGACGATCAGCATCAAATGCCTTCCATGTAACAGATGACAATCGCAGTTTCAGAGGTCAGCTCCTCANAGGAAGGTTCTGTCTTCCTCTGCCATTGTCTCTTGCATACACGGGTCATGGGACTTGAGAGGGTGGGCTGGGTGTGGTCCAAAGCTTTCATAGCTTGAGTGTCTTCCTGTGAATAAGAAAAAGGTCCGCTTGCTGGATCAGCTCCTACTGGCCCCCTGGGTGGGCGTCCTGGCTCTGACACAGCTTCAGCTACCCTGAGAGTGACCTGATGTGATCCAGGATGTTCCTGGATCCCTGAGCAAATGCCATCAAATATCGCCACCCATCCCAAGACCTCTTCTGTTTCTAAGGGTGACTTTCCCAGCGTTCTGAATTGACTCTGGGGCTCCAAGAAGTGCTTGAGGGGTCACTGCGAAGGGAAATAATGAACACAGGGGAGCTGGTCTCCACTCCCCTCCTTCTGGCAGCTGTGTTTTCATCTACTTTTATGGGCTGAAGTTCACCTAAGATTGCTTTAGGAGAAAGCATTCTGCTGTTTTAAAAAGACTGTGAGAAATCCTATTCCTAGTTTCCCTCACACATGTACAAGCTTGCCTGCTGTAGGTCACAACTGACTTGTCTGCTTGATGCTAGGGGACGGCAGGGGACGGCAGGGGACGGCAGGGGACATTTCAATGAGGGGGGAGGCGGGGAGGTGGCTGCTACTGCGACTGGCATCTTGGCTGCTCTTTGCCCGACAATACGGTTCCAATATAAGTGACTGAAAAGGCGGTCACCTTAACTGTGTTCCTATGTTGACAGCGACCACCATTTCAGGACCATACTCTTTCTGAATAAGGTTAACCTTGCTCATAGCAATCTCGCCTGTTTTGATCGTGGCCTGGCACCACTCTGAAGTCATTTACCTGATAGAAAGTCATGCGAACAGTTGAAAACAGTAGTTCCCGGCTGAATCCAAGAAAGGGGAATCTCTTCTGGCTTGGGTGAGCCCAAGACCACAATGTCAGCCTCCTGTAGCTAGAAGGAAAAAAAGAAATACCACACATGTTTTTAACTATAGCATAAAGATGTGACGATCAGCATCAAATGCCTTCCATGTAACAGATGACAATCGCAGTTTCAGAGGTCAGCTCCTCACTGATGTACTGATAGAATCACTTTACTAACAAACGAACTAAGTGCAAACTGAACGTGATTATCATACCCTGGAAAGGAAGCTTTAAAAATTTCTTCCAGGTAGTCACTCCAGCATATAAACTGCATGCTGAGTTACTTAAGTCGTGTTCGACTCTTTGCAACCCCATGGACTATAGCCCACCAGGCTTCTCCGTCCATGGGATTCTCCAGGCATGAATACTGGAGTAGGCTGCCGTTCATTTCTCTGGAGGATCTTCCTGACCCAGGGATCAAGCTTGTGTCTCCCGCATTGCAAATGGATTCTTTCACCACTGAGCCACCGGAGAAGCCCCAGCATAAATACTATGTGTATTTTTAGCACTGACACATTTTCACCACTAACTAGAATACTGAGAAAAAGGCTGAGGTCAAGGAAACTGCACTGCGGCGGGGAGGAGATGGTACTCTGCATGGGGCAACACGCGCAGCATCCTGACTTAGGAGAGAGATAGAGCTGGTCTAGAAGAAACAATCTCATCTTCCTTGAGCTCCTGGTTATAATGTCTTGTCAAACTGCTTTGCTTTGTTTTGTTTTCTTAAAGAAAAAGGTTGGAATGCAACTCCTTCTACAAAAGACACATCTGCCCTGTTTGTATTTTGATAACACAGTGCTGGAGGAACATGTCTGGTAGCACAGTTCCGAAGAAGGGTGAAACGTTAGCTCTGGCATCAACAAAAGAATGACCACCTATCCCAGTACCAAGTAAGCACCTGATAACTTCAAACTGGATCCATATGTGGAGGGACTGAGCTGAAGAAGGAATCTCAGACCCGTGGGGAATATAGTGACAATTACGCATGTCAGCTCATAAATACATGAGGTGAGTGTCATTATGCCCATTTAATTGACGTGTAAACTGAGACTGAGGAGTGCAGGAATCTCAGTGGTATATCCCATCTTCCCAGTGGACCAGCCTTGGAATATTCAATACTGCTGAGGCAGAAAGAGGGAGGCTGACTGCCCTCCACTTTCCAGTACTTGACAACCCTTCTGTCACTGCTTTTGCCAGACTTCAATACCCTGCAACTGAAGACAGACTCTTCAGAATCAAACAGACAGAAACAGAAGACAAAACACAAAAACACCCCCACTACCCCTACCCTCACACATCCATCTGAAAGCCCAGGAAGTGAGCCCGCTGCAGGGGTCCTCATCCACTTTCAGCCTGGACGTGCGGATTGCTGAGAGGTACAGGCAGGACCAGGCCAGTGTCACAGTGCTTCAGGGCCCAAACAGCATCACAGACTCGGCTAAGGCAGCATCCGCGCAGGGTAACACACGCAGCATGTAACGCTGGGCAAGAGGCTGCCTCAGCTAGTCTTAGGAATCTGGCAAACAAAAAAGCCAAGACCTAGAGCAGCTCTGAGCTCCCTTGATAAAGAAGCAGGGTGAAAATTTAAACGCACATCTTGTCAAGAGCCGACAGAGCCAATCCTTACAAATTAACATCCCAGAAACACTCGTCCATCCGATCATGCAAATCATGCTCATGCTTAGCTGCTCAGCTCTGTCTGACTCTTTGTGACCCTACTAACTGTAGCCCTCCGACTCCTCTGTCCATGGGATTTTTCTGGCAAGAAGACGGGAGAGGGTTGCTATTTCTTTCTCCAGGGGATCTTCCTGACCCAGGAAGATGCATCTCCTGTCTCCTGCATTGTAGGCGGATTCTTTACCCACTGAGCCATCGGGGAAGCGCGATCACGCAAACAGGGCACAGCACTTGACTGAGTACCACAACGGAGCCCAAATGCTTCTCAGTTTTTAAGGTGCTCACTGTTTATCAGCATTACCCTTTATTAAGGCACAGGAATGCGTCGGTATTAACCACATCCAAAAAGAGGTCCCTACTGGAAAAACCACAACAGTGTGAACACAAATTAAGAGGCTTACAGCAATATTACCAGCAAGGAGATCAAACCCATCAACCCTAAAAGAAACCAGTACTGAATATTAATTGGAAGGCCTGATGCAAAGAACTGACTCAGAAAAGACCCTGACGCTGGGAAAGACTGAAGGCTGGAGGAGAAGGAAACGACAGAGGATGAGATGGTTAGGTGGCATCACCAATTTGATGGACATGAGTTTGAGCAAGATCCGGGAGCTGGTGATGGACAGGGAAGCCTGGCATGTTACAGTCCATGGGGTCGCAAAGAGTCAGACACGACTGAGCCACTGAACTGAACTGAGTGCATTATGGTCACATGGGTGGGTTCTCAACAGATGGAGCTAAAAAGCGGCTAGACTTGTAGGTGCTTTTACTTTTAGGGGAAAAATGTGTCCTTACGGAAAGAGGATTTTAAATGTCTGATAAGAAACCATATGGGATCCCTGGGTGGCACCAGTGGTAAAGAATCTGCTTGCCAATGCAGGAGATACAAGAGACGCAGGCTTGATCCCTGGATCAGGAAGGTCCTCTGGAGTAGGAAATGGCAACCTGCTCCAATATACTTGCCTGGACAATTTCATGGACAAAGAAGCCTGGCGGGCCACAGTCCACAGGGCCGCAGAGAGTTGGACGCAACTGAGCGACTAAGCAGCANACCTGGATTTTATTTTCTATTTTTCTAGTGGTAACTTCATCTATGTTTACAGGTGAAATTGGCCTGCAATTGTCCATTAGCATCTTGTCACTATCTGCATTGGGAACTCATGAGTTACAAAATGTTCTGTCTTCTCCTATCTTTTTTGACTGTGGTAGCTCATTTATAAAACTATTGTCTTTTTGTCTACTTGTTTGATTTTTGTCTGCTAGACTGATTCAATGTCTTCAACGTTATATACTATTCAATTTTATGTGAATCCATTTTTACAAGTTTTCAGATTTATCAGCATAAAGTTGTTCATACTCACCTTTAAAAAAAAATAAGTTTTTGCTTCTGTGTTTATGTATCCTTGTTCATTCCTAACACTGCTGGTGTTCTCTTTTCCTCTCAATCATACTGGCTAGTGATGTGTCTTTATTACTAGACTTTTCCAAGAACTGATTTTGGCTTTGCAATAGAAATCTCTGTTCTTTGCTTTCATCCTTTTGAGATTTTTCTGCTGTTCTTTCTCTAATCTCTTATATTAAAATGCTTGGTCTGTGCATTTCCAGTCCTCCTTTTCTAATATAAGCATTTGAAGATACGTTTCCAACATGAAAGATGCTTACCTTGCCTTGAAGCTGAGGTGTTTTCCACTGGGAGCTCATTGTCATGGACCCTTTTCTCTGGAACAGACATTGTAGGGTGGCTTCCAAAGATCCATGGGCTCCTATGACCAAGATCTTCTTTCCATCTAAGCTGACACCTACCCAGCAAATGAAAATTCAGTATTATAATCAAAACATCAATGTCTTTGTCCCATTCAGCTTTAATGCAAGGGGGAAAAAAGCCTTTAAAGTAGGATTTACTGGTGGGTGTTAAGGAGGGGACAGTGTCTGGGCTCTCAGGAGCACAGGGCCCACCATTTGTCCAGGAGGCTGGGAATAGGGACGTATTCAATCCCACAGCTCTCTGGGACAAGCTGCTTTTCCACCAAGTTTTCAATTTCATCCACATTAAATTTCTGTAAATCCCCACTTCTGTGGATCTTCCAGCAGCCAGGGAACTTGAACCTCACCTGCTCCATGTTCTGCAGCTTGGTGCGGATGGACATTATGACCTGGCCAATGTGGACTCTGGCCATTGCGCCCTGGCGCTTTCCAAAGGCACCACGCATACCTGTCTGGAGCCTAGACTGGGGACAGTATGCCAGACACGAATGTCCCCTGGAAAGGGCTGTCTCCAAATGGCAACTCACTCCAGTATTCTTGCCTGGAGAATTCTATGGACAGAGGAGCCCACCGGGCTACCGTCCATGGGGTCACGAAGAGTCAGACACAAGTGAGTGACTGACACTTTCACTTCAAGGTCCCTTAGGGCAACCCATGCAGGCAACAGGCTTCACACACTACCCAGGAGCCTGCGGTTTGCAGGCTCCACTGCACACCAGGACTCCCCAGCGAAAACAGCATCGTCAGCTTAATTGGCTGCAAAAAAACAGCCTTTTAAAACTTGGCCCTCTGGGCACCAGACTTACAATGACTACAAGCCGTAATTTATTTTTTCTGTGCAAATTTTATGATGGGGTGATGCAGAATCATCATCTAATTATTCATATGATGGAAAGACACTGTCTATTCGGATTATCTCAGAGATTTGAGGTTAATGACTATTGTCCTAAAGGTGTATCTTGAAAGTTAGTCTTCTAACAAAGCTTTGGTATATATTTTAGAATTTTTGTTTACTCATTGCAGATTTGGGTATGGGGGAGGGACACTGGTCTCTTTTTTACTCAAGCTAGTGCAAAGAAAAATTCAGTTTATTAAATTTTTATGTATTCAGTTATAAAGTCCTTAAATATAGGAAAGACTCAGTAATAATTTGCTTGTTAAATGTGATAACTAAGAAATTATTCATTTCGATGTCACTGACATGAAAGGAGAGAAAGATGGAAATTAAATACTGATACTGAAAGTGATACTGTTCACTGATAAATCCTAATCTAGGTTTCTATACCCTAAACTATATCTAACAGTCATTTAAACTATATATCTAACAGTCTATATCTAACAGTCATTTAAGCCTTAAATATAAATCTTATCTAGGTCTACACACTGACAGATTTGAGGAGTTGAAACTTGAAATGTCTTTCACGGTGGTTATTTTGAGAGTTTCATGAGAGACACTGAGAAAATATTTAACATGTAATGTGTTAATGTGTTATTTAATGTTTAACAAGGTTAATCATTTACCTTTACCAATTTCTCTTTAAAATTATAATAGTCTTATTAGAAAATCTGCCATAATCATATGTATCTGATGAGAAACAAAAAAAGCTGACACTGAATATCACTTCAGTGTTTCAGTAAGAATCTTCCAGAAACAAATCTTTACTAAAACTCACGTGAATACCAAAAAACACAGCACAGCAACATTTCTGAAGGAGCATTATACCTGACTTTTCAAGAAGTTCGATTACAGCTCTGGCCACAGGTGAAATAAAACACTCATGGGCATCTCCTCGGACCAACTTCCCCAGGTTGACATCCGTTAATCTGAATCCAAAAACATGGGAACAAGTGAGTTAAAACTTGGCCCAAACTCACTCATCTGTAAAGTACATGTATCAATCCCAAATAACAGCCAAGTCAATATTTGATATAATGAAAAGAAATTTTTCTTTTAAAGCAGGTCAAGAAAAAATTAACTATAAAATTCTCTCTGTACTCGTTTGGGCCTCCCTCCCTCCCAGCTCTGCAGTGTACCTGCATGACACATTAACCAGAGCTCCTCAAAGACAAGACTGCCTGCTCAACTGAAAAGATAACTTTTTAAAATTCCGACACTAGCCATGTAACTTCTTAAATGAACAGTGTTGTTTCCCAGCTCTGTAGGGGGTCAGGGTGACTTGGGGTTCATCTGCACTATGGGGCTTCCCCGGTGGCTCAGATGTAAAGAATCTGCCTGCAATGCAGGAGACCCGGGTTCAGTCCTTGGCTCAGGAAGATCCTCTGGAGAAGGGCATGACAACCCACGCCCGTATTCTTGCCTGCAGAATTCCAGGGCCAGAGGAGCCTGGTAGGGGGCTACTGTCCATGGGGTCTCAAAGAGTCAGACACAACTGAACACCTAACACTTTCACTTTCTTCTCATTGGGACTCTGCACCCTTAGTGAATTTTATGTAAAGCATCAGTGTGTCATTGTGATGGGTTACCCTTTCTCTCAACAATGTGTATGATTATCTGACTTCTATCCCTGTGACTATCTGACTTCTATCTATATGACTATATGACTATCTCTGACTTCTAACAGAGCAGCAGTTCTCAGAGCTTCCTGAGAATCTGTTTGCTGGTTTATAATCCTTGATTTGGCTCAAATAAAATTCTCTTTTATTCCTTTTTTAACTTGACAGTTCACTGAATTTTTGTTGACAGATAGGATATATTAAATAATTAAATTGAAATTAAAGAGTGGGCAAGAAAAACAAATATAAAATAAACAGAGGGCAGGAATAGAGGCCATCAGCTTTTTAGAGCGGCCCTTCAGGCAATGCTAATGTGGTCCCTATGGGTGTTCTGATCTTGCTTGAACAGCACATCTGCAGCTTGAAGCCATGTAGGGCTCCACTGCACAGCTCCAGGAAGCTCATTTCAGTGGACTATGGAGAAGGGTGGCCCTGGATGTGTACATCGCCACGGTCCTGAAGCCAAGCCCACTTTACCCTGAGGGAATTTACATCTCCATCAATATCAAAGTCCAGAATCAATCCTAGAAATCGGGGAGTGACCTCACAAGATTTGGATTCAAGGTCTGACCCCCACTTGCAGAAATCAAGAGGAAAAAGGAGGAACCATGTCCTTTCAATGCCTTTCGTTCTTTCTTGTCAAATCCAGGACAATATAGTCCCTAAATGTTCAGCTTGAACTGATGGTTTCAATACAGGCTAGTAACAAAATGAGGATACTTGGGAAAGGTTTCATACTGCTCTTTTTATAAAAGGTTGAAAACTACACCTTGATACCTTGAGGTTCTGGAGATTTCCTAACTAATTAAAGCTTCTTCTCTCTTTGTGGTTTTTCTGCTACAGGATCAGAGATTTTCATGACAACTTTTCTCCCTGTTTGAGTCTGCCTTAAGTCCCAACAGAAGGCCTGGATAAAATCTGAATGTGTCAGTGAGGTGGTGATCCATTCAATCCAGCCCTTTCTTAAGCAGAATTTAACAGACCCTCCAACTCCTGAAATATTTAAAATTATTCCTTAATTACTGACATAGTTGAAAGAGCAGAGTTTTAAAAAATTCACCGTAAACAAACTAGCAATGAGTTGATTGTTTTCTTTTATATGTTCTTACCCATCCACATCTTTTTCTGGTTTCAAAGCATTGAGGATTTTGTTGCTAAATGAGGTCTCAGCGATCTGAAGGGCAAGGCCATGTACTCTGCTGTCTTCATTAATCTTCAGGATCTCATCTATAATCTAAAGGGAAAAATATAGTCAGTTCTGCAAAAATGAGACCCAACAAAAGGCATATGATATTAAACATGGATTCATAAAAATGGATGTGTTCCAGTTTCTTTTTGTCCTTGTTGAAGAGCTGGTGTAAAGCAGAAAGAAGAAATCTATATTCCCTTCTCACCACGTATAAAAGCTTGGCTGAATTTCTGGTGTCTTTAAGTCCTTCTTATCACTATTCTCTACCAGAACAGGACAAAACAAAAGCAAAGCTCAGCAATTAATAAAGACATGAGATGCTACAAATGAGAGCCGTAAAAGACAATTCCCTGTCCACAGTCAGATTGGAGCCCATCTGATGCTCTCTTGCCTACCTGGGAATAAGGCCAGATACAGACCCCACAAATTCCCATTTTTTGTCCATGAGTAATTTAGCTGAACCACTTGTCCCCACTGATCCATCAGAATAAAACTGCTTGTAAATAGAACTTAGGTAAGCTTCTTTCCTTCCCTCTGGTTCTTAAACTTTGACCTGTGCTGTGCTTAGTTGCTCAGCTATGTCCAACTGTTTGTGACCCCATGACTGCAGCCCGCTAGGCTCCTCTGTCCATGGAGACTCTCCAGGCAAGAATACTGGAGTGGTTTGCTATGCTCCTCTCCAGGGGATCTTCCCAACAGAGGGATTGAACTCAGGTCTCCCACACTGTAGACACATCTATACCATCTGAGCCACCAGGGAAACCCAAACTTTGACCTAGCCTCAGTCTGACTGGCAGACGGCACTCTCCTCCCTCCACTCATGAGAACAGGCTGGCTTCAGGGTAAAACATCCTCTCATCTGCTATCTCATCAAGTCACCCTTTCTTTCATCACACAGGCTTCTTTCAAGCCTTCTCTCCCCCTCCCTATAAAAGACAAGCCTTCTGCCTACCTCTCAAAGGTATGTAGAAGTTATGGGCAGAGTACATTTCCTTAATAGGCCCTTTCCCCACCTTGCAGTAATTCTTTCGGATTATATCACTTCTCACTGAGGCTGGATTTATTTTCTCTCTGATGCTGGCTAGAATGTAGACTCTTGAGAGTCCCTTGGACTGCAAGGAGATCAAACCAGTCAATCCTAAAGGAAATCAATGCTGAATATTCACTGGNCCGAAGAATTGATGCTTTTGAACTGTGGTGTTGGAGAAGACTATTGAGAGTCCCTTGGACTGCAAGGAGATCCAACCAGTCCATTCTGAAGATCAGCCCTGGGATTTCTTTGGAAGGAGTGATGCTAAAGCTGAAACTCCAATACTTTGGCCACCTCATGTGAAGAGTTGACTCATTGGAAAAGCCTTTGATGCTGGGAGGGATTAGGGGCAGGAGGAGAAGGGGACGACAGAGGATGAGATGGCTGGATGACATCACAGACTTGATGGACATAAGTCTGAGTGAACTCCGAGAGATGGTGATGGACAGGGAGGCCTGGCGTGCTGCAATTCATGGGGTCGCAAAGAGTCAGACATGACTGAGCGACTGAACTGATTCTGCCAGGAGGCAGAATGCACTTATGGGTGACTGACAGGTCATGGGTGAGTGACAGGGAGAGGAGGTGGAGTGCCATCATGGGTGATGATTGCTGTTTGATTGACTGTCCCAAGTTCTGTAACAAGTTCATTATTGCATGTGCCTCTACTCTTGATTCACTAAGAGAAACCCACCTAAGGGAGGGCAAAACCCATGTAGATTTCATTATGATGTTGGTATAATGAGTTTGTGTTTACTAGAGTTTATATGGGATTTCCCTTGTGGCTCACCTGGTAAAGAATCTGCCTGCAATGTGGGGGATCTGGGCTCGATCCAGAGTATATATGGGGCTATCCAGGTAGCGCAATGCTAAAGAATCTGCTTGCCAACGCAGGAGATGCAAGAGACGGAAGTTCGATTCCTGGATCGGGAAGATTTCCCTGGAGGTGGAAATGGCAAACTGCTCCAGTATTCTTGCCTGGAAAATACCATGGACAGAGGAGCCTGGCAGGCTACAGACCATGCGGTCGCAAAGAGTTAGACATGACTGAGAACACAGCATGTGCAGCCCAGGGACGTTCTCCCCTGTTACTGCGCTCTGTCTTTGTCAGGATAAATTGCCCACCAGCTGATCACAGTTTCCATTGTCCTGGGTGAGGGGGCAGAGTCTCCAAGGTGGGGACTAGCAGGACTGCTTCGCTCCCTTCTTTAGCCACCATCACCTCTTTGCTGCCACTGTCTGGGGAGGGTTCCCAGATTGTTGGGACTTAGCTTGATTATTCCCCTCCTGCTTTTCTATTTTGCCTCTGTCACCTCCTTGTTGTTAATGTCTAACTACCTAACAAAACCACCCCACCCTGCATATCTGGGCAGAGCGTAGCTTCTTTGCCGGCCTCTGTGGGCCTTGGAGAAGCAAGGGAAACCAGTGCAAATGAGAAGCTCATGCTGCCTGTCCTGCTGAAAGTGGTCATGACCTCTGATGCGGAGGCAGGCTAACTTGTTACTGTGCAAGCTGAGTAAAATCCCAGACCTTCCACAGTTCTTAATAGTGATTTTTGAGCTGAACGTTGAGGACTGGACAGGTTCTGTCCTGAATGGTGGTGAGAAGGCCATGCATGCAAAAGGAAAGGCTGAGACAGCTTTTGTGTGCAGATTTGGGGGCCTTTGTGCAAGATTTGTACTTCCCTGCTGGCTCAGACGGTAAAGCGTCTGTCTACAGTGAGGGAGACCTGGGTTTGATCCCTGAGTCGGGAAGATCCGCTGGAGAAGGAAATGGCAATCCACTCCAGTACTATTGCCTGGAAAATCCCATGGACAGAGGATCCATTGGGTCACAAAGAGTTGGACACGACTGAGTGACTTGGTTCTGTTTGTGTTTAGAAGAATTATGCTGGCTAAGACTTAGGAGGATAGAGGTGAACAAGTCTGAAAAATGGTTGGAAAACTGTCAAGACAACCTGATAAGAAGCTAGGTCAACATCATCACCCCTTATGTTCCGGTTGATCTGCTTCGGTGGTTGAGTGCTTCAGGCTGATCTTTACCACGGAAAGAGAACTGGCAGTCCTTACATAACTCACATACTGTCTTTGACGGTGTTACGTCTCCTGCCTAATAACAATCTGTGCTTTTGTTCCCTGTTGTGTGTTCGCTCAGTCGTGTCCGACTCTTTGTGACCCCATGGACCGTAGCCTGCCAGGCTCCTCTGTCCATGGGATTCTCCAGGCAAGAATACTGCAGTGGGCTGCTATTTCCTACTCCATGGGTTCTTTTCAACCCAGGGGTCGAACTAGAGTCTTTTCTGTCTTCTGCATTGGCGGGCGGATTCTTTACCACTGTGCCATCGGAAAGCCCCACTTTTGTTCCCTGGAGAGTATTAATTACTGAGACCTGTTAAAGGGCAAGCATTTTGGCCGGGCTCAGATCCCAAAATGGCTTAGGCCAAAAATGGCTTCTCTTATATCAAGAAACCCACACCTGTTTCTCTTTCTCTGGGGACACGCTACCTTATCACCACATTTTAGGATGCTGCTGCTGCTGCTGCTAAGTCGCTTCAGTTGTGTCCAACTCTGTGCAGTCCCATAGACGGCAGCCCACCAGGCTCCCCCGTCCCTGGGATTCTCCAGGCAAGAACACTGTACTTGCCTTTAAATTCCATCCTCAGATCTCAGAGTCACCTCATCAGAATCCAGGCCCAAAGAGACTTGATCTATTGTTTTTTTAAAGAAGGTGAAAATTTGGATTTTTATGTTAAAACTTTTAAAAATTGTGAAAACCAGTTTCAGACTCCGGGTCACCAGTTTATAGCCTCTGATTTCACTAGTATATACAAGAAGGAATTTGCTTACCTGTGGTCTTGGGATGCTTGTATGGACAGCCATATCTTGCCCTGGGGCTTCCCAAGGTATGCTAGTGGTAAAGAATCCAGCTGCCAATGCAGGAGACGTAAGAGGCATGGATTCCATCCCTGAGTTGGGAAGATCCCCTGGAGGAGGGCATGGCAACCCACTCCAGTATTCTTGCCTGGAGAATCTCAGGGACAGAGGAACTTGATGGGCTACAGTCCACGGGGTCACAGAGAGTCAGACATAGCTGAAGTGTGACTTAACACACGTGCACACCCTTCCATACAAACAGTAAGATACCTGAAGGCTTGTGTTTGCCCCATAGAGTGGATGGTTTACTTGTTATCCCCACCCTGTTCTCTTAAATGTTTGAGCTGAATAAACATGGTTTTAGAAATAATGAAGTGAAACTGCTTGTTTCTCTTCCTTTCTTATTGTATGATGCATTGTGAATAAGCCATGGTCAGGAAAATTAAGTTTTGTTGTTTATCACAGATACACAAAGTGGGCTTTGCCCATGGGCTTGCATCACCGGAGTAAAGTAGGGAAGTTTGCCTGTTGGCACTGAAAATATCTCAGCATTCTGGGCCCATCTCTTCTATCTCACCTGCCTTCAACCCCATCGCTGCCTGCTAGGCTGTTCTAGGATCTTCTCTCACCGTGAAAGCCAGTCATTAGGAAAGGCACTTAGCCTAAAGGGAATTTCAGAGAAACATATGATAATCTCAGGCTAAATTTACTATTTGAAAAGTAATCAAAAGATACAGAAAATGGTCTGTCGCAGGCTGCTGTTATATCATCATAACACTTCTTTTCTTCTCTCTTTGTTTTTTTGGCCACACTGAGAGGCATATGTGATCTTATTTCTCTGACCTGGGATCAGATCTGTGCCCCACGTGCAGAAGAAGCACGGCGTCCTAGCCACTGATTCACCAGGGAATTCCACCCTGAATTATTTTCTACCCAGTACCTAAGACGAGGCAAACTAGTACAGTAGTATAATTTAGACAAATCTCGATCTTTCTAGAATCAACACTCTAATTCACACTGTATTTTGCTTTGTACTTTACAAACTTTATTAAATAATGAGCATTACTAACTTTCATAATCTATATACAGTATTTAAACTGTTTTCCAAGATGCATGGTTTTTTTTTTTTTTTTTTGCACAAAGAACAAAGTAGGTGAAAAGTGAACTTATAAAAACAATCAAATCTTCAGTACAGAGACCTAATAAGAACTTGACATACACTTCAGTACATATAACTCTTTCCCTGCAGTTATATACATCCCTACCCCACCTCCCAAAGAAACTATTTTATTTTTTTGAAACTATTTTAAACAAGAGCACTCAGTGGATAACTTTGAGGGAAGATATGAACCTGATAATACATGTACACAGAGATCTCAAAATCTGCATCCTGGCTGACAGAAGGGGTGTACAGAAAGACAGATTTGTCCCAGAACCTAAAGACAACCAGACAGACATTTTATACAGTAAGACAGCAGCCTTTGTGCGGCAGGGTGTCTTCCTATAACTAATATCAAAGTCGTGCAACAGGACTGGTGTGGAGAATTAATAATTTCTGAGAGTAAGACACCAGCGTACATGGATAATACAGAATTGGGGTCTTACAAACTAAAAAGCAGAACTGGGAAGCTGTTCCTGGGACAAGAAAGTCAGGTAACTTTGTTTTGTAAACACATTTACAAATATCTCTAGCAAGTCTGAGAATCCACACTCTCTTACAATGCTTCTCTTTTCTGATACTGCTTCATCTTGAAAACTCATGTTATGTTTAAGGGCAGGCAATGAAAGAAGAAATGTTTCCAGAAAACTGTTCGTCAATATGGACTTTGTTTTATAAGCTACAAGAAGTACAGTATGGAAAGAGAAGAAATGGGTTTTTGTTGTTGTTGTTACTTAGAAAAGGAATGCGTTAGGTACCTGTGCATAAGGATGCTCACGGTTTATGTTCTCAAGAGGCAGAGCACTTAAAGAGAAAAAAAGAATTATGCTAAAATGACTCAAATTACTGATTCAAGTCAACATCATTGCTTATCTTTAAATGAAAAGCCCAGGTCCCATTTCCCTATACAGACTATCATATCTTTTAAGATGAAAACAGAGGGTGGGGAAGGGACCACGGAATGTCGTAGCTAAAATGAGAATGCAAAGGCCACTGTTCGAGAAAATATTCTTTTTTCATTGATTGGAGTCTTCAATAAAATATTTTTAGAAAGCAGCAATAAATCCGCTATCATTTTTCTCTTCCACTTCTTTAATTTTGTTTCACTTTGTTTTTCTGTTCCCTTCCGTAAAGAGTTGTATCAGCACATAATATCACAATGAACTGCTATTTAAAGGCCAGAATTATAACATGAAAGTAAGATATGACTAGTCATAACTTAGTGACCAAAGATTCTGCTCTTCTGTATGCCCCCAAACAATGGAAAAAGACTGCCATATTATGTCTGGATTAGAAAATAAATTTCATGGCCATCAATAAAATCGTCAAGGCTGGGTTCGGGTTATCGGGATGAGCACAAAACTCATGAAAGGACATCTGCACAGCTGCTCTGGGAAGACTAGGTTTAAAGAACATTGTTTTAGCTTACGGTTTACTTCGTGTTGATTAAAAACAGGCATAATAAGTAGTGGAGGTTTCTGTCTGCTCCCTATCCCCAACTGTCACATGATGCGATAATCAAGTTGTACCCAGATGTCGACCCATTTTTTCTAAAAAGTCGATTTGCATTTTCTTGCACTTGGTTTTAAACCACTAAGGGAATCATTCATTTAACCCCATGGAACATAAAATACATGATGAGCAGCACATTCTTCAGGCTTTGTTCAAGAATACAGGTAAGAATTTTTGCTTATAGAAGACTGGTCATATTACATTCTAATTTCCAATAATTGTACACTTTCTGCACTATAATGAACTGATGTAAGGGAAGTCAGCATAGAAACCCTAAAATGGGTATCTGGATAATATTCTGATTAGAGATCCCTCATTTGAGGTTTTCTAGGGTCTTGTCATGAATTTAACAGAAATGTCACAGGTAAGCATAATCCTTTAAACAGCTTTAGTTTCCTTTCTTTTTCCTTCCTTGTCGCCTCTGAGTCCTAGGATAAAGCTAACTAGTGGCTTCCAGATAATAGGAGAGGGTTATTGCATTTCTTAAAATCTTAGTACTAATTGTCAGGAGAGGGAAGAAAAAAATACCATGGCCATCATGTTAAAAAAAAAAGTCTAAAAATTTACAAGGAAGATTGACTTACATGAAACACGAAGACCATCAGCATCAGAAAACCGTTACGTGCTGACATTTGCTACAGTACAATCCTGGCTGATCGCCAGCCGTTTCAAAAAATTGTGCTATTAAAGAAAGTATATTTTACATCTCTGGTTATTACAAAGTTGTTTTAATCTGGTGCATACAAAACACCTCTCAGAATCTGTAACTCATGAGCGTAGTAAGAAGTTAATTGAGACAGCTACTCTTAAGAACCTTTAGGCAAAGCTGCTTGAACTAAGACACTGGAATTTTTCCCTTAGAGACTGGACAATATTTTGCTGATTGGGAGACGGCCCCTTCCAGAGATAGTCATTCAGTTTGTCGGGATCATTGTATGGCGTCAGATATGGCGAAATCCCAAGTTTGCCACTTACTGGCTTTTTTGGAGTGCATGGACTATTCAAAGAGTAAGAAGTCGGGTGGCTGCAGACGTGATCCATAAAGTCAGTGTCTGTACTCTTTGGGTCAGATTTCCTCCTCCGACTGTGAGACAGTTCTAACTCTGACTCATCTTCTTCTGACTTGATCTCCACATAGTCATCTTCATCTCCTTCAGTCTCTTTGAAATTTGAAAAATAGTTCTGGGTAGCTATTTGAGCACTTAAAGGTAAATTTCTATTCACTACCAGAACTTTCTGCGAGTCCTGGAGTGTGAGATCTGAGCGTTTTTCAAGGACCTGTTGACCTGAGTCAGCAATACTTGGCAGCAAATCCTGGTGACTCTCCCACCTCGAACTTCTGTGTAGAGAGACAGGCTGCTTCTTTGCCACTTCACTAGGGTAGCTGATGGAGTCTGCAGACTTGTTTATCAGGATGGAGGAAGATGACTGGGACCTGTTATAAGGCTGAGATTTAGCACTGATTCCTTTCCGACCCAGAGAGTTGTAAAGATGGCCCTGGCAGGAGTTCTCTTTGATTGGCTGGCTGACCACCACGCTGTGTCTCTGCACGGAGCCCAGCAGAGGGTCGGAGGTTTGAAGAGAAGGCACGGAGCAAGCTGCAGACAGTTGTCTTGGGGTACTTCTTGTATTGATCTCTAAGGTGGGATATCTTGACTTTAAGTCTTGCTCTGGCCAGGGACAGAAGTCAGCTAACTCTCCGTTACTATAGGTTGAATGCAAAAGCCAGTCCTCACTACCTTGCTGGGCGTGGGAAGGTGATGCAGAGCTGACGTTGGAGGGGTCTTGAGGGCTGGCCCAGCCATCCTTCTGAGTCTTAAAGGGGGTCTCTCTGAATACAATCTGGTCATACACTTGGGAATACTCAGCAATCCTGGCACCTGGAAGGCAAGTATTAAAATAATAAATATACACAGAATCATTTCTGCATGTGAAGATTTAAAAACTAAGAACACTCTAATAACATATTTAAAATATTTAAACAGTAGATGGGACTTTAAAGTTCGAGGATGAGAAATCATCAAATGCTAAGCAACAGAAATTAAATTAATTAAACTAACACAGTTTAATTTAGAAAAAAGCCACCTAAAACTTCATTTAATTTGACCTAATTTTGGATTATTTTATTTCAACAACAGGTCTGCAAGCGTTTCCTGTTTGTAATGAAAATTTCTAGTGTTTTTTAAAAGCATGGAATAGTGTCAGTGCTAAAAACAGGCATCATAAAAATAAGAAAGTCAGCAGTTAAATCCTGGTCAACAGAAAATAACTCAAGTAGTCATTAAAAGAAGCACATCTACTATGCAATGGCTACTAATCCTGCCTCACCAGGCTTGGCTGCTCTCAAACAACTACTCTCAAAAGAGTATGCTTCTAGCAGCTGTTTCTGTACTTTCTGTTTCCAGGCAGCCCCCCACTGCCACTGTCTGGGCATGTTGACAGGAAGTCCTTACTTCCAGGACTTCAAGCCCACACATCCCGACTGACCCATGTCTCCTTTCCCATCATCGAGAAGCAGGCCACTGAAGTTTTTCAAGACAAGTCTTCCAAGTCTTAATGTCTTGGTTTTCAAGACATTAAGAATGAATCATCCTGTACATATAATCCATAATCTAATGCTCTCTAGTACTGGTTACAGGACAGGATTTTACCACTATTTCCATGAAAGCTATTGCCATTTCAGATTAGGCTAGGAGGCCACTATCCTCTCTGCTCCACTTCTGAGTGCAGACGTTTCCATTTATCAATTTTTGCTTTTTGGTTCTGCCAGGTGGCATGTGGGATCTTAGTTCCCTAGCCTGGAGACCAAACCCCTGTTCCCTGACGTAGAAGCCCAGAGTCTTAACTAGGGAAGTCCCAGAGGACAGACATTTCTAAAGACATTAACAGAACCAAGATATGGATAGAGAATTGTCTTGGGCCAAGAATGATTTAGAAGAGAGAGCCCAGGGACATCAATTTCAAAAGCTGTCTCCCCCCACCTCCCAGTCCAGGTACCCATACGACCACTGTAGCATCCGAGAATTCCATGAATCCTATAAACCGCTCAGACCACAACTAGAAAGTCTCCATGAAAGGAAGCTCTCTATTTTGTATATAAGGACCAGCAAGTGACAGCAGATCTCCTACTTGAAGCTATTGCTATTTCTAGTAAATCATTCCTTGAAGTTAAACTAAACATTTAATTGAGTTCCTGCCATTTCTTTCAAGTTTGTCTTCTGTGAGGACAGACAACAAGCTGCTGATATTCTCTGTGCCCTTTAACTGTGACTTCCTCAAAACTATTTGCCTCTTAGGCCCCGGAATCAGGATAAATAGTGTTTATCTGCTCATTCTAGACCCTGAATTCATTCAGATCCTTTAGGCTTTTGAGTTCAAATTCCTTTGAAGGACAGAGATTATTAGCTTAGAATATCTAGTAACAAAAACTTGAACCATTACTCCTTAAAGGGCATAGTAAAGACTCTTGATACCAACTAAGATTTGGTAACCCCTTAAGAGACTGAAAACCTACATGGACTTAGCCATCCTGAAATATACAATGTTTAGTCAACTATGAAGCCCAGCCAATGTCAGCTGGAACTTTAGGCCTGTCTTTGGTTAGCAGTCCCACCTCAAAGTCAAGACGGTTCTTCCTGAGTCATTCTCACCTACACCATGGCTCTGAGCCTGGTGCCACAGCTGAATCAGGAAGGCTCTGTACTTTCACAAGCTTCCAAGAAAATGACAATTTGGGAGAGAGCAGTGAGGGCTAGTTTAAAAAATTCAGTTAAACTGCTGCAGCACCAAAATTTAACTCCAAAGCCTTATAAGAACTGTTAGCTCTTGATTTTTAGAACATCTCAAAAAAACCCCAGAAAAATCTCAAACCATGTATTATTCAAAATAGTCACAGTATTTTTCATCACACTTTCTTCTTCTTCCTTTGCTTAATCAAGTCCTTAATCAATTTACCTCTTAAGACCCTCTATAAGCCCTATCACTTCTATAGATCCTTTTCTAACTTATTTCTCTGAAGTCTTATATACTAGTATGCACCATAATATTTCACTGTTGCTTGTGTATGTATATATGCATTCGTGCACACAATCTTGTGTTGCTGTTTTATCTAAGCTGGTTTATTATTCCATCTACTCTGCCACAGAACAATCCCCACAGAAATCCAAGTATAGTTCTGGATAGAAACTGGTTTCAAGAACTACTCAATTACTCAGATAATTTTTGGACAGCCTCCGTTCATTCTAAATATGTTAAACATAAAGGTGCCTTCCTTAAGACTATATCACTAAGACTGGAAAGGCAGGCAAGAATTCAGATTTAGCAGGAAAAGGAGAAGCAGAAAGACAAATGTTAGTAAACTGCTACATAACATATATATTTTTTATACAACTTATAATGGGCACAATTTATCTTCAGATAATAGAAAGCTGACCATTTATAAATTTGGAATAAAAAGTATCTCATAAGTAGACAATTTTCTGTGACTGTCTAAGTGTGTGTGTCTTTTTGGTCTCAGCTTGACATTCTAAGAGAGTCTATAACTTGCCTGATGCTAATAAGAATGTGAGACAAGCTTTCAGAGCAATAGGCTGTCATGAAATAGATTCCCTTAGTCAGATATATAGGAAAGAGCCAGCTCGAGATGACACCTCTAGCCTAGAAAACTTAGTAGAAGTCAGCAGGATCAACATCTTTTCTCTTTCTTAGTTCTGGCATTAACAATCCTTGTAGACCAAGTACATTATCACTATTCTACAACCCCAGGTTTATTTCTTTTTTGTAAATTTAGAAGGGAAAATTCTTGTCATTCCAGACAAAAATTTGAAGTGATTCTTATTGATAGAAGTATGAAATAGAATATTTTCAAGATAGGATTAAAATCAATGCTTCTGATGTTGCTTGGATGTAGAGAACAAAATGTTATTTTGCCTTTCTTACTTTATACAAGGAGGAAAATTCCTCAAACCTGTATGGAGTCTTCTCCCATGTAAAATATCATTTAAAAAAAAAAAAAAAAAGTGTGTGGGGGAGTCGGGGAGGGAACCCAAGGCTGCTTTGGTCTCTAAGACTGTCAGGAGGGAGGCCTGATGGGACAAGATGGCCATCATGCTACAACACGCTCCAAAAGGTGGGAGGGACTAGACCTGGTTGGGTGACTTATAGGCGGAAGTGCGGCCCGGCCCGGGGCCTCTAGACCCCGGCTAGAGAGTTCAATAAAGGTGCTGGAGAGTTTCAGCAGGTGAATAGGGCGTTCCTCTTTCCGCACAACACCGAGCGCAAGCTCCTGGCAAAGTGGCAAGGCCCATACGGAGAAGTCTGGAGAATCGGTCCATTCGATTACGATGCCCTGTGCCCAGATAAACGAGAGAGAGAAAAGCAGTCATCATGTCAACTGATGGAAAGCCTGGTGGGCACAGGAAGTGGTCTCGATCCACCCAGATGGAAGAGTCCTCAGGTCTGAGAGGAGGCCGGCCCCAGGGACATACTCCCGCCAGCCAGCAGGGGGAGACATCACTCTCTGAAGGTGACTGGAAAGATCTCTTTGAACGTTGATGGTAGCCCACCACGTGGAGAAAGGGCCCAGACATAGAGCTGAAAAATAAAAAGATCCTACAGGAGCCCAGGAAGACACCAGTAGGCAAAACAAAAAGAACAAACCAAAAAAAAAAAAAAAAAAAAAAGGCAAAAGAAAACCCCAAAGGGAAATCTACTTAATATTTAAAAGGTGGGTGAAAGTGAAGTCTCTCAGTCGTGTCCGACTCTTTGTGACCCCATGGACTATAGCCTGTAGGCTCCTCCCTCCATGGGGTTCTCCAGGCAAGAGTACTGGAGTGGGTTGCCATTTCCTGATCTTCCCGACCCAGGGATCAAACCCGGGTCTCCTGCATTCCAGGCAGACGCTTTAACCTCTGAGCCACCAGGGAAGCCCTAAAAGGTGGGTAAAAAGAACTATTCAAAGTTGTCCTGAGTCCTCATGATTCAGTATTGAGACCTGGCTTCTACCAGGGTTAGAACTTTGTATGGTTAATGGATGGTCCATATTCCAAACAACGTGCCTCAAGCAATTACCTCTTTCTAAAGGACAATGTGCTGGCCTAATCAATCTATCCTCAAGTGAAACCTCACTATTATATTTGCTCTCATTTTGAGGTGCCCTAGCCTGGATTCAGTCAGTGGTTGCATTGCCAATATGCCACTTATGCTCTAAAACAGTCTGCCTGCAGCTGGAAATCAGTCACTTGTTCTATGTGTAACAACAAACCAGTTAGCAACACTAGAGTTGGAAAAGGGACGTGAATTAATTCAAGCATGTTATTGCAAAGAGAAAACTATATGCGATCCAGCCTTTATCACATTTGTATAAAGATCACTTTTAACCTTTATTTTACTTAAAAAGAAGAACAAGTCAAAGAGTTTGTAAAATCCTTCAGGTAACATTTCCAGGGCTTAACACCCCTAAATGTTAAGAAATCTTACTGTGTGATAATTCTTAAACATTCCCAAACTTAAAAAATTTTTTTCCTTACAGATTCTGGTCATGCAACTTGAGTTTACGTTGGACTCTGATACCTGCTTCTTATTCTCTGGTTCCCACCTAAGAAAGCAGTCCCAAAGACAGGAAGTCAGTGGCATCAAGCTGGCAGATGAGCCATGTTGCCATCAAGCTAATTAACAAGACATGCCCAGATAATGAGCCATCTGGTTTTTACTTCTAATTGGAAAACTGTCTCCTCCCATTTGATACAGAGGCAATTCTTAGTCAGAAGATCTAGGGCAGGGATTCCTAAAATATGATGGAAAGTCCACAGTTTACAAAACTCAGATTCCTGAGCCTAAACCCAGAAATCTCTCTGAATCTGGAGGTGAAAAACTCCTCAGGTGACAGCACCCTCAGGTTTTTTTCTTTCCATGACAGTCCTGTGCTTTATTCACATAGATGCCTGAGTTCTACCGAGAACCCTGTGTAATTTAGCCAGGGGATATGTATACTTTTTCCCATGTCCTGAGGCATGCAGGATTTTAGTTCCCTGACCAGGGATTGAATTTGGGACCCTGTGGTAAGAGTGTCAAGTCCTAACCACAGGACCACCAGGGACTTCCCTGTACTTCTTTATAATAGAGAAAAAGTCAAACATGATTATCTCATTCTTTCAACCCTAATGGTACCAATATCACATCTGTGATCCTGGTTTAGTTCTGACCCCAAAGGAGGCTTGACTAAAAGAATTAAATTCCTTGGAAGCATACCTGAGAATACCAAATGACATAGTATCAAATGGATTGTAGCAGCTATTAAAAAAAGAAAAAGTAACACATGGAAACAGCTGGGTTAGTATGAACAGTTTAAAAAAGAACTGCAGAAGGGACTCCTTTTTGTCTTTGTTAGGATGAGTAGGCATTATTGTTGGGATTCTGGAGCAAAAAGCAGTCCTATTCCATGTGTGTCCAAACCTTAAACTCTTCACCCAGCTACTCCTTCTAACACACGGATGCACAGGGGAAAAGCTCTAGATNACTCCTTTTTGTCTTTGTTAGGATGAGTAGGCATTATTGTTGGGATTCTGGAGCAAAAAGCAGTCCTATTCCATGTGTGTCCAAACCTTAAACTCTTCACCCAGCTACTCCTTCTAACACACGGATGCACAGGGGAAAAGCTCTAGATGCCACCAGTGAAACTGAAGGCTATTTTTCAACCTTAAATTAGAGAAAGCTGCTTCAAACAGTGTATCTGAAGTGATGATGTCACAGACACCAGGAAACCCTCCAGAGCCACTGGTGTGATGGGGTGCGTGTTTCGTCTGCGTGTCAGTGAGCCTGTGGTCTCGCTGTGAGAATGAACATTGGGGTGGCGGCATCCTCACAGCGCTAGGGGCATTTAGAACCTGAGCGCGACTCTGCCGGTCCTCAGAAAGAGAAGGGCTGCTTGGGACGTACCGATGGCAGGGCCGCCCTGCCTCTTCTCTTCCAGGATGGCTGCCAAGTCCTTGGGCGTGGGCTTCTGCGGCTGGCTACTGAGCGTCCGTTCCAGCTCTGGGCTTTTCACCTTTAGCAGCTGATTTGCCTTCTTGATCTTCTGACTGTACTGCCTGGCCATCAGGAAAACCCTGCTCCTGGTCTTGTCTACATTGTCCATCCCGGGCTCAGGGTTCTCTAGGTCCACTGGAGACAGGCTGCCGCCGGCCACATCATAGGGACTCTCTGCGGGCGGCAGGTCACTGGCCAGCGACAGCCGGTGGAGACTCAGGCAGGAGCTGTCTTTGGCAGCCGGGGCTCGGTCCAGGGCACAGGGGGCCGGCTTGGGCCTGTCTCCGGGAGGTGCGAGGAGAGCCCGGCCCGCGGGCAGCGAGAGCTGTGAGCGCACACTCAGCTCCGGGGCGCTGCCCGCCAGTGGCCGCTCCTGCACGTCATCTTTGCTAACTGGGAACGCGGCCAGGAGCCGGTCTCTGGCTTTGACTTCGTTTTTCTTGATGTAATTTTCCAAGTCATTCCAGATTTCATCTACTTCTTCAGACAGTTTATCGGAGATGGACCGATCTGCTAGGGCCAAGTTGCAGCCGAAGGAGTTATAGAGCAAACTCAGATAATCGTTATCGGAGGGGCCTGGCGGGTAGGGCGCCTCGTCCTCGCTGAACTGGAGGCTGTCCTGGGAAGCAGAGGCCCGCAGGCTATCACAGCACCCCAAGTCGGCCTCCAAGCCCAGGAAGGTGCTCCTTGCAGGACACTTCGGGCTACTGCCCTTGAAGTCCCGGGAGGGCGCCTCCGGGAGTGCGATGCTGTCATAGACATTCTCCTCCATCACTTGGAGGTCGTGCATGCTTTGGTTCCAGGCCTGCCCGGCCGGGAAGGCTCCATCTCTCCTGGGGTGCGATGTGCCCTCCTCCTCAGGTCCCGCTGGCCTCTTGGAGAAGGCCAGCTCGGGGGTGCTCTTGGGGCGAACAGAGTCCCTGACTGGTTTGTGGGGAGTGACGTCCACGTCTTCGCGTTTAGCAACCATCAGCTTCAGGTCCTCGTAACTTATGTTGTCATAGACGTGGTCTATGTCATCTATAGTCAGCTCTACACAGGACCCGTAGGGAGTTGTCCCATCCCGCCCCTCTGTTTTAGGGTCACCCTGCAGTTCCCTCTGGGAGCTGTACTGAGAACCACCACTGTCCCTAGTCCTCATGTCAGGGGCACACGTGTTGCTCTCGCCAGCACTGCTGGCCCGCCGCACAATCCTGTGGCTGGAGCTGGGGGTCTCTGCAGACTCGATTTGTCCCATGTGCCAACTGCAAGGTCGACTAGAAGTGCCATCTTCACACAGCTGGGCTGAGTTCAGATCCGAGGAGGAGAAGGATGGCAGGAACATCTGATAGTCATCTTCATCCTCCTCGTTCTCCTGTGACCTTCGGCTGGGAAACAGGGCTTGGCGGATCTGGTGGTCGGTCCAGATGTTTCTGACGGCCCCGCCCCCACGAAGCACACTCAGGATGGTAGAACTGCTTGGCTGACTGTTCCGCTGGGCAGGAGAGGGCCCTGCCGAAGTCAACTGGGGAGACCCTTCCTCTCTGGAAACCTGAGGAGGAAAGAAACATAACCGATTGAATTACACCTCACAGGTCACGTAATTCAGAATATTCTCCTGCATTTACACATTGTCTTTCCCCCTACACGTGATATTCTTAAAGAAAATCATCAGGACACTTGGTTGATTTTTAACTGAATTGAAAGCACATCGGATATTTTGCAGTAGGGGCAGAAAGGACAGGAACTGATGTTTGCTGAGAAATAGGATCAGCTATTTGAAGATGTTTTCCAAACTGCATGTTCATAGTCACTCTTTATGATTGTACCAGTTTCAGTGGTAAAGAATCCGCCTGCAGTGCAGGAGTTGCAGGAGATGCAGGTTTGATCCCTGGGTAGGGAAGATTTTCTGGAGCAGGGCATGGCAACCCACTCCAGTATTCTTGCCTGGAGAATCCCATGGACAGAGGAGCCTGGTGGGNTGTTCATGGAGTTCTCAAGACAAGAATACTAGTGTGGGTTGCCATTCGCTTCTCCAGTGGACCACGTTTTATCAGAACTCGCCACCATGATCTGTCCATCTTGGGTGGCCCTACACGGCATGGCTTATAGTTTCATTGAGTTAGACAAGGCTGTGGTCCATGTGATCAGTTTGGTTAATTTTCTGTGATTGTGGCTTTCATACTGTCTGCCCTCTGATGAATATGGATAAGAGGCTTATGGAAGCTTGGAATGTCCACCTACTAATATTCTGTCTGCCTATGGAAGCTTGGAGTATCCACCTACTAATATTCTGCCTGCCTACTGACCTGCCTGTCTGCCTATTAGGGAGGGCAAGAATAAAATTTTATTCTGAATGTTATTTTTCTATTAAAGATTTAACAATAAAAAGTCTTATTAGTCATTTAATCCTTTGCTCACTTTTTTTTTTTTTAATAATAAAACTGGCCACTTGAGGACTGGGAATAAACAAATACACGCACACATGGATATGTATACATACACAAATACATAAATCGTGTTATATTTATGCCTTTTCTGTTTTTTTTTTCTTTGCCCTTTAATCTCTCTTCTCCTCTTACTCAGACTGCACTGGTATAATATAGGCACCCAGTAACTATATTTTATAAAAAAATGTCAGTATTAACTAGTTAAATTATGACAAAATGTTGTGGAATTGTAACAAAACAATTTTGTGAACAGCCAGAAGTAATACCTTCTTAAAGTCTTTCATTCCAAAAAAATTTCCAGAAATTTTAGAAAATTAGTAAACCTGAATGGTTAATATCAAAGTATATTTTCAAGGTAACTACACTTGAAGTGAAGTTAGGAATATGGTGGAATGTGAAATTTTATTTCAAATAAATCATCAGGAGACTGGAAGAAGCTCTTAGATTAAGAAATAATCATAGAAAGACAAATATCACGTGATATCACTTATGTGTGGAATCTTAAAAAAATGAAACTAAAGAACTTATTTACAAAACTGAAATAGACTCAGGGACTTAGAAAATGAGCTTATGGTTACCAAAGGGGAAGAGGGGGAGGGATAAATTAGTAGTTTGGGATTAAAATATACACACTGCCATATAGAAAATAGCTAACCATCAAGGGCCTACTGTATAGCACAGGGAATTATACTCAGTATCTTATCATAACTTGTAAATGGAAGAGAATATAAAAAGAGAATATATATGAAGAATTTGAAAAAGAACAGATACATGCAAATGTATAACTGAATCACTTTGTTGTATACCTGAAACTAACAAAACATTAATATACTATTCTCCAATATAAAATAAAAATTAAAAGGAGAGTATGTATATATACATACATATGCATAACTGAGTCACGTTATTCTACATTGGAAACGAAACTTTGTAAATCAACTATATTTCAATAAAAATTGAAAAGCTAGGGAATGAGAAAAACACCTATAAGCATCAAATTAAAAAAATAAATAACTCATTAATAAAGCACACACAAAAAGAAAGAATCAGTATATGGACTTGACATAACATAGAAGCAGGTAGTGTAGATCCCGCATGATGAGCACTTCCCTTCCCATTTTCCCACATTCTCAGCATTATAGCTATTTAGCAATAAGATAACAGCCATAATTTGGGGGGAACTTGATTTGGGTCAAGTACTGTACTAATCACATTTTAAAAAAACATGTGGCATTTAATCTTTATTACAATTCTGTAAGTTAGGAAATGAAGTCTTGGTAAGGTTTAACAACTTGCCTACAGTCACACAGCTTACAAATGGCAGAATGGATTTGTATCCATGTTTTAATCCTCAGTTTACCTATGAGCTAAATCTGTTTCCTTCTCTCTCTCTCTCTCTCTCTTTCTCTCTCTCACACACACACACACACACACAGAGCTTTGGAATGCGTATTCTGTATATATTCTGGGAGAAAGGTTAATCTCTTTATCTCTTGAGTTTCTTTCTGCATTTAGTATACATTCATTTTTGTCAGGAGATGGAATTTTACCACTAAGAAAAAAGCACACTGGTGCTTTCTTTCTTGTCTTCAGGTTTCATAAGGTTTAGTTAGTCCCCATATGGAGACTTGGTTTGATCGTTATCATGAAAAGTTTCCAAGAAGCTCCTGAGATTGTATCTTAGGACTAATAGAGCGATTCCCCGACCTGGTACTAAGCCAGGTTTGCTCTGTGATCATAGTTTGGCTGCTCTCAAAAGCCACCTTCTGCTGTTTGCTTATGAGAGCAAGGTACATTTAAAAAAAAAAATCAAAATCTCTTACATCATATTTCATGACAGTGATTCAATTCATGTTAATAAATTTTCAAAAGTTTCCAAACAGAAATATGCACTACCTGAAAAAAACCCATCTGCGCCAATTTTAAGCAAATCATTTAAAGATAGACTATCGATTTTTAGATGTTTAGACATTCTGACTGAAAGATCCATCATTTATTAACATGGTCACTCTGGCCCTGTGCCAAGGAGTGGGGCATGTGGAGCTGTGGGGGAGATATTCACAGCCACATCATTACAGGACACGAAGCAAGAAGCCAAGATCGGTTCTCTAAGGATTGGTAGTTAAGCCAGTCTATCAGCAAGCATTTTGGACATGGCTGACTCTGGTCAGGATACAATATTTATTGTTCATAGGTAATAACTATGACTATATATCTTCCAGTAAAACATACCATTTTTATTCCCCCTTTTCCTAACCTTTCATTGGAGGAAGAAAAATCAAAACTTGATATAGTGAAGTTTTATTATACCACATATGATCACACCTCTCACACCAGCAGCAGGACTGCATTCTTATTAGGGGATCTTTGTGATTGAAGGCTGATGCTTTGAAAAAGGAGCAAATACTCGAGATGCAAGAACTTTGGTCTTATATGCACACAGGCACAGGGCAACGTGGAGTGGACCACAGCCTGTGCTGGTGTTACATCCTAAGGTATCTTTACAGCTTCTGGGCAGACAGGTAGGGCAGAAAGATGAAGAAATCATCGCCTTGGTTCTGAGAGATGAAGCTAGGGGTGGGGAGGTGGGGGTAGGGTTGAGAAGGAAGAGGCCTAACTTAAATCTACTTCAACATGTAATTGTTAACATTTGGAAGATAAACTGGAGGTTAGATTTTTAAGGAGAAGATAGGTAGGTATAAAGGCTGCCTAAAGTAAACATTTCAAAATAAGGAATGTAATAACACTTACCTTTTGAATGTCTTGTGCTGTTTCTGAAAAACAAAAGATTTAAAACATTTTAAAGTTTTAGGATTAAAAATGTATCTCATACATAACTAAGCATGGATATTTTATAGAACTTTTAAACTTATTGTTAATCACTGAAACCCAAGAGTTTCAAGGCTCTTTTGACCTAATTTTCAGAAAATACCACTCAGTTACCCAAGTTGCATATCCTGTACTATAACAACTTGACATACATCTGAGTGTTAAGTACCTTCCTTAATCCCTAAGAGAGCAATGGACTAATTCATATTAAGTTTCAAAAGCTTTCCCTCAAAATATATATAACCTGAAAAAAATACACATGAAAATCATTTAAACGTAAGATTATACTTGTTAATTTTAAACATTTTATCAGTTGTAACAGAAAGGTATAGCATTGATCAAAAGGGTCACCTTGGCTCTGTGCTAAGGACAGTGCAAGAGGAATTGTGGGGGGAGACTCACTAGCTGTATCCTCATAGATACCCTTATGATACCTGGTAATCTGTGTCTCATCTTTATACGTTAATTACAGAAGCATGTAAAGTAAAAAGTGATTGAACCCTCTCCACAAATTCTACCCCCATAGAGGCAACCCCAATCAAAACAGTTTGATGTTCATATTTCCAGGTCCTATGCCCACCCCGCCCCCCATTTCCTGCTAAATATATGTGCACAAGCCTATCAGTAGACAGAGGTGTAAGTCATTCTTTTTAACAGTTGCAGAATATTCCATGTAGTGTTCTGGGATTATAACTTTTCAAATCATTTTTCACTAGATGGATATATTTATTACATGGTATTCTGTTAAAAACAAAAGAACACAAATACTCATAAATGTGTGAACCCTGGTGAGTATGTCTATAGAGGAAGTGTACATTGTGAAACATACAAGTGAAAAATATGAAACTGTTGGTTCAAGGGAAAATGCACATTTAAAATTTAAGTGGGCATTAACAAAGTTTGCTCCAAAATCACTGCAGAAATTTATACACCAATAGCTTCAGAGTGCCTGTTTTTCTCTTCTTTTTGCCAAGCCCACAGCTCTCTCACCTCTGTTTATCTTATGTATATATATGATTTTCTGATTACTAATGTGAGTGACCATTTGTAGATTTTATTGGCAGTTTGTTTCTGCCGGATTATCTGCCTTCAGAATAGAAGTCCTTTGTCTTTTTTATTAATTGGATTTCTTACATCAATACTCACAAGCATTAATCTTTTTATGTTCACTGTTATCTATACTACAAACGTTTTATGTCATTCAGCTTTACATTTTATAATGGGGCAGTATTACTTACAGACGTTAATCAAACTTGCTACTCTGTAATTCATCTGGTGTTGATTTTTCTGTATATTGTGTGACTTTGTGGATATCAACAGGAATGAAAAAAAAAAGTGATCTAGGACTTACCGCTGGTCTTCAAAACTTTATGTGATCTTGAGGAAGGTTCTGGGAGGAAAAATAAGGCCAGTATCACTTGTCAAACCAAATCAAGATTTTTTCCTTTATAAGTAATTATTATTGTTCAGTCACTAAGTCATATCCAACTCTTTGTGACCCCACAGACTGCAGCACGCCAGGTTCCTCTGTCCTCTGCTATTTCCTGGAGTTAGCTCAAATTCCTGTCCATTGAGTCAGAGATGCTAGCTACCCATCTCATCCTCTGCCACCCAAATTCACCTAAATCCTGATTGCTTTGAGACACTGGGCAAGACATTCACTTTATCAAAATTGTAGGATGAACACTAAGCTATGCAATCTGGAGTCACCTAACAGAAAACCAACCCAACCCATAGTAGCACAATGTTCTCAGCTTTAAGTACCACCCTCTTCCAACAACACAAGAGAAGACTCTACACATAGACATCACCAGATGGTCAACACCGAAATCAGATTGATTATATTCTTTGCAGCCAAAGATGGAGAAGCTCTATACAGTCAGCAAAAACAAGACCCGGAGCTGACTGTGGCTCAGATCATGAACTCCTTATTGCCAAATTCAGACTTAAATTGAAGAAAGTGGGGAAAACCACTAGACCATTCAGGTATGACCTAAATCAAATCCCTTATGATTATACAGTGGAAGTGAGAAATAGATTTAAGGGACTAGATATGATAGATAGAGTGCCTGATGAACCATGGAATGAGGTTCGTGACATTGGACAGGAGACAGGCATCAAGACCATCCCCATGGAAAAGAAATGCAAAAAAGCAAAATGGCT